>JAECWX010000719.1:0-392064 GCA_018151165.1 Drosophila arawakana | reverse complement strand
AGGGCGCCAATGAAAAATCGAAAAACTACTTTAAAAAAGTGTAAAGAAGCGTTCTAGCCCGGGTACAGATCTCAGTCTGTCCAGGACTCGAATCTTACAAGAAATTTGTAATATTCGCGGAGACGCTGTAGACGGGGAAAAATGACCGGTCTGAGGGTGGATGGCGGCGGATGAAGGGGGAGGCGGGAAGCCAAATCGAGGCAGGGATACTGCCGTCATTTTCCGCGAGCTGCCGCGATGCCCTGCGAGATCGCAGCGTGGTGCCGAGGTACTCTGGCAGTCACCGCCGTTCTCGTGCGGGAGAGCACTGCGTCGGGAGGGGGGAAGCTAGTCGGACCGTCTCCGCGTCCAATGCGATGTCCCTAGGCCGTATAGTCCAATTCGCCGGGATTAGTGGCAGCAGGTCCGCTTGCTTCTCCGCCGTCCCGAAGATGGCGTCGAGATCGGGTGTCCATGCGAAACCTTCCTCGCCCAGCGCGGCCATCAGCTCCGCCTCTGAGGAGGTGTTCAACGGTGGCTCCAGATCCACCGCCATCAACTCCGCGTCGGCTGACGGCTCACTGTTGTTGTTCGGGTCGCAGTTGCGGGCCTCCTTCCGGGTTTCGGAGGAGCCCAGGTGGCGCTCGCGGGGACCGTCAGGGCTTCCCTCCGATGTTGCTAGCCTTTGGCCTTGTCGTCCGCGGCGTCGCTTCCTCTTAGGTTTCCGTCGCCTCGGGTTTTCCACGACCCCGGGTAGGAAACGGATACTGACGTGGCGGAATACACTGGCCGGGTCCACCTCCCACTTGAAGCTACTAAACGTGCGTCGGCACGACTGCCCATCTTCATCATCGCTGCTCCTCGGCTCGAAACTGGCGACGTACTACGTCCTGCTCATCGTCTCCGCGGTCAGTGGCTTCCCTGCGATTGACGACGTTTTTGTCAGCGCTCGTTGTCAGCGCGACGTCGAAGGTGACGGGGTCGTCGGCCTCCTGCTGCGGGCTAGCCTCTTGTTGCCCCGTGGCGGCTTCTTCGTCGTTATAGGCGACATCGGTCACGTCCGTTTGCGCCTCAGCGATCTCGGCTTCCGGCTCCCCCGGGCTCGGTGGCATTACGGGTGGCAACGGTTCCGGTGACGACGGCTCTTCGCAGTATGGTGGGGTCTGCTGCATCCCCGGCATGTGGACGTAGATCGTCGTCGTCCGGATCTCCATCATTTGTATCGCTTCCGCCAAGCGTTCGCATGACTGCGTTACCGATTCGAAGATCGTATGCCGGAATGCTGCCTCGCCCTCCTCCCGCTCGTCGCCTTCCTCCTCGTCGCTCGCCGGCTCCTCGAACTCTGGGTCCTCAGTTTCGTCGCCCTCTTTCCCGTCGTCTTCCGACACCTCCACCTCGGACCAGTGATCCTCTCGTCTGCGGGCATAGAATGTCCGCCATATCCAACGGTCCCTCTGCTGCCAGCCTCCATCGTCGGTCCTCCTCTCCTCGTTTAGGCGTGGCTCCGTGGCGTCACTGTCCGCCGATATTTCTCCTGCATCCTCTTCGCTGCTTATCCATATGTAGCCGTCGTCCATCGTAAACTCAGTTATCGTTCTTGGTTGCGGAAGAGAGAAGTAAAATGAGTATTAATAGCAGTACCCTATCTGCTACCTCTTTACCAGTGCGGCTATCAGGCTGACTTGTGCCATACGTTACAAGTTTCTTACTTTAGTTGTACAATTGATGCTAATTCTACCCATTATACTTATAATGCCCATTACGATTCCCCACCTTTGCCCTCCTGGGCCAGCGGCACTCGCCCTTCCCCCCGGCGAGCTCGCGGCCTGCAGGGGGAATCCAAGGTTTCGTCATTGTCTTCACGGTTCTGGAAATAAGGTTTGAGTGCGGTTACGTTGGCCACCCGCTTCTTGCGTTCACCGTTGCGAGTGAGACGCACGATGCTGGGGGAGATGAAACTGGCTACTCGGTAGGGCCCATCGTATTTTGGGGCAAGCTTGGCCGCAAATCCTTCTGCTGCATTGGACAGCTGGTTCTGTCTTACCACGACCTCTGCTCCAACCGTGGGTCGCCATTCCCTTCCCTGAGGTTGTAGTGTCTCCCTTGGTCTATCGATGCCTTTTGTAGGTTGTTCCGCACTATCTCGAACACTTCTTGCAGCTTCTTCTCCTTATCCTGTAGACTCACCGGGTTCGTGGCCGATCCTGGTGTTACCTCGTCGTATAGTGCCGCCGGAAGGCGAGGTTCTCTACCCTGCACGAGGAACGATGGACTGAATCCTGTCGAGTCCGCCACGCTAGAGTTAACCGCCAGCGGTATCTCGGGTAGCAGTTCGCCCCCAGTGTCCCTCGATAAACTGCGCTATCATAGTCTTCACGGTTCTGTTTGTCCTTTCCGTGGTTTTTTCCTGAGGACAGTAGGGCGCTGTATACTGTAGTCACCCCGAGGGACTCCATGTACTTCCTGAATGCTGTGCTCCTAAACTGGACTCCAGTGTCGCACACGAAAGTTTTCGGTACACCGCGTCGGCTGACGGCTCACTTTTGTTGTTCGGGTCGCAGTTGCGGGCCTCCTTCCGGGTTTCGGAGGAGCCCAGGTGGCGCTCGCGGGGACCGTCAGGGCTTCCCTCCGATGTTGCTAGCCTTTGGCCTTGTCGTCCGCGGCGTCGCTTCCTCTTAGGTTTCCGTCGCCTCGGGTTTTCCACGACCCCGGGTAGGAAACGGATACTGACGTGGGGGAATACACTGGCCGGGTCCACCTCCCACTTGAAGCTACTAAACGTGCGTCGGCACGACTGCCCATCTTCATCATCGCTGCTCCTCGGCTCGAAACTGGCGACGTACTACGTCCTGCTCATCGTCTCCGCGGGCAGTGGCTTCCCTGCGATTGACGACGTTTTTGTCAGCGCTCGTTGTCAGCGCGACGTCGAAGGTGACGGGGTCGTCGGCCTCCTGCTGCGGGCTAGCCTCTTGTTGCCCCGTGGCGGCTTCTTCGTCGTTATAGGCGACATCGGTCACGTCCGTTTGCGCCTCCAGCGATCTCGGCTTCCGGCTCCCCCGGGCTCGGTGGCATTACGGGTGGCAACGGTTCCGGTGACGACGGCTCTTCGCAGTATGGTGGGGTCTGCTGCATCCCCGGCATGTGGACGTAGATCGTCGTCGTCCGGATCTCCATCATTTGTATCGCTTCCGCCAAGCGTTCGCATGACTGCGTTACCGATTCGAAGATCGTATGCCGGAATGCTGCCTCGCCCTCCTCCCGCTCGTCGCCTTCCTCCTCGTCGCTCGCCGGCTCCTCGAACTCTGGGTCCTCAGTTTCGTCGCCCTCTTTCCCGTCGTCTTCCGACACCTCCACCTCGGACCAGTGATCCTCTCGTCTGCGGGCATAGAATGTCCGCCATATCCAACGGTCCCTCTGCTGCCAGCCTCCATCGTCGGTCCTCCTCTCCTCGTCTAGGCGTGGCTCCGTGGCGTCACTGTCCGCCGATATTTCTCCTGCATCCTCTTCGCTGCTTATCCATATGTAGCCGTCGTCCATCGTAAACTCAGTTATCGTTCTTGGTTGCGGAAGAGAGAAGTAAAATGAGTATTAATAGCACTACCCTATCTGCTACCTCCCTACCAGTGCGGCTATCAGGCTGACTTGTGCCATACGTTACAAGTTTCTTACTTTAGTTGTACAATTGATGCTAATTCTACCCATTATACTTATAATGCCCATTACGATTCCCCACCTTTGCCCTCCTGGGCCAGCGGCACTCGCCCTTCCCCCCGGCGAGCTCGCGGCCTGCAGGGGAATCCAAGGTTTCGTCATTGTCTTCACGGTTCTGGAAATAAGGTTTGAGTGCGGTTACGTTGGCCACCCGCTTCTTGCGTTCACCGTTGCGAGTGAGACGCACGATGCTGGGGGAGATGAAACTGGCTACTCGGTAGGGCCCATCGTATTTTGGGGCAAGCTTGGCCGCAAATCCTTCTGCTGCATTGGACAGCTGGTGCTGTCTTACCACGACCTCTGCTCCAACCGTGGGTCGCCATTCCCTTCCCTGAGGTTGTAGTGTCTCCCTTGGTCTATAGATGCCTTTTGTAGGTTGTTCCGCACTATCTCGAACACTTCTTGCAGCTTCTTCTCCTTATCCTGTAGACTCACCGGGTTCGTGGCCGATCCTGGTGTTACCTCGTCGTATAGTGCCGCCGGAAGGCGAGGTTCTCTACCCTGCACGAGGAACGATGGACTGAATCCTGTCGAGTCCGCCACGCTAGAGTTAACCGCCAGCGGTATCTCGGGTAGCAGTTCGCCCCCAGTGTCCCTCGATAAACTGCGCTATCATAGTCTTCACGGTTCTGTTTGTCCTTTCCGTGGTTTTTTCCTGAGGACAGTAGGGCGCTGTATACTGTAGTCACCCCGAGGGACTCCATGTACTTCCATGTCGCACACGAAAGTTTTCGGTACACCGAAATGGCCCAGTATCCTCTCGCGAAACGCTTGCTGTAATAATGCTGCGGTCGCCCCCTTGAGTGGGACCAATTCTACCCACTTAGAGAAAGCATCGTGGAAGACCAGCAGCATTGTATTGCCGCGTTTCGAGCAAGGGAGCGTTTCGACGAAATCTGCGCACATAATGGTCATCGGCTCTGCCACCTGACGGGTCAGCATCCGTCCCGCCGGCTTCCTCTGCTCTGTCTTATACTTCTGACAACATTCGCAACATTTAACATACCTGGTCGCTTCTCGGAACATGCCCGGCCAGTAGTACCGTTGTGCCAATCTCGACGCCGTCTTCCTCACCCCTTGGTGTCCTGCTGTAGGGGCGGTACCTTATGTCGAACTGGAACTGTTGTAACTCCAGGGCCCATCTCGCTATCCTTCCGGATGGGCTTTCTATGGAGTTTAGCCATTTGAGTGCCAAGTGGTCCGTCACCACTTCGAAGCGATAGCCCTCCAGTTAGCACTGCATCTTTCTAATGGCCCACACAATCGCAAAGCACTCCTTTTCTGTTGCTGAGTAATTCGTCTCCGCCGCCAGTAACTTCCGACTGGCGTATGCTACCACTCTTTCGTCCTCGTCGAACGTTTGCGTCAGTACGGCTCCTATGCCGTAATCGCTCGCGTCGGCCTGCAACGAAAATTTAGCTGAAAAGTCGGGACACGCGAACACCGGGGCTGTCGTCAACTTCTCCTGTAATTCCAGCAGCGCTTTCTCCTGTGCCTCTCCCCAGGCCCACTTCTGGGCTTTTCTGTGGAGGGATGTCATCGGTTCGACCAGTGTGGCGAAGTTTGGTACGAACCTCCTGTACCACGATGCCCTTCCTAGGCATTGGCGTAGCGTCTTCAGGTTGTGGGGAGCTTGAAGGTTCCGGATCGCATCTACCTTGTCGGGATCTGTACAGATACCTTCACCGCTTACCACATGACCTAAATACGCCAGCCTCTTCTGGAAAAACCGGCATTTCTTCCTGTTCAATCTCAGATTCGCCGCCCGCAGCCGCTGGAATACCTCCTTCAGATTTGCGACGTGCTGCTCTTTCGTGGCCCCCGTAACCACGATGTCGTCCAGGTATGCGAAGGCGTGTGGTTCCATCTCCGGAGCTATGACCGTGTCCAAGGCTCTCAGGAAGGTCGCTCCTGCCGAGTGAAGGCCGAATGGCATCACTCGCCACTGGAACAATCCTCTCCCCGGCACGGTGAAAGCTGTGCATTCACGGCTATCCGCAGCCATTGGGATCTGCCAGTATCCTTGTTTCAGGTCCAGCGTCGAGATGTATTTGGCGTGGCCAACCTCTCCAGGATGTGATTTATCCGAGGGACTGGATAAGCGTCCGGTATGGAGTGCGCATTGAGCTGTCGGTAGTCCACGCACATCCGGTTGCTGTGTTCCCCGATGTGTGAGACCCCCGACAACCCCTCGAACAACGCCAACTCCCTCGGGCTCGAGGTCGGCCGGCCATTCCGCGTCCTCGGCCTGGGACTTCTTTGTTTCCTCTTCTTCTTCCATTAATCGTGCCCCCGGGGTGGCCTCAACGCCGGACCCTGGCGCGCTAATTGCTTTGTTTTTTGTTTGTATCGACTCACCCGTTGCTTTCTCGTCCGCTTTGCGTGGTGGGTCGCCTCGACCATCTCGGCTCCTTATTCCTTCCCGTCGTCGTTGCGGCCTAGCCTTTTCTTTGGTAGGCGGGGCTATTAAAGGTGGAGTTGTCACCGTCGCGAGGGGTTTGCGCTCGTCGTTTGCGAAAAATTCATGGACAGATGCGCGAGCCCGACGCGGATCGTAGTGCCCATGCCACACAAAAAGTCCATCCCCATACTAACTCATATTTGGAGCGTATTTTTGACCGATCGGCTCTATGGGAGCTATACGATATAGAAGTTCGATTTGGATCAAACTTCGTCAGTACATGTACTAGACTTGTACATTCCGTGTAAATTTGGTTCAGATAGCATAGCTAACAAAAAAGTTTTCTGTACTAAAACATTCTACGTTTACCTGTACATTTACCTTTATATGCAAATAAAACGCCCTAAAGTGGGCGTGTCAAAAAACAAAAACAAACTTGTACTGCTTGGGTATTGTACCTTTCATTTGCGACCACTATCATTTTTCTAGCTCTTATAGTCTCTGAGATCCTTTTGTTCATACAGACGGACGGACGGACGGACAGACGGACAGACGGACATGGCTATATCGACTAGGCTATTGATGCTGATGCTTCTGCCTGTTACATACATTCCAACGATTACAATATACCCTTTTACTCTACGAGTAACGGGTATAATTAAACTAACTAAATATCCACCGCCAAAGGAGCTGCCAAAGCTGATCCTGCCCAAAGGACTGCGACGGACCACTGGATTCATAATTTTGCAAGTACACCTGAGCAGCCAGCACCAGTGCCCCAACAGAGAAGAAAACAAGAAAGAATGCTATAGTCGCCTCGCGACTTTAGGATACCCGTTACTCAGTTTCAATTTGTTATTAACAATGGTGATGGATATAATAGCTTGGCAAACACAGAACATTTTCATAGAAATTCATGTTTAGAGCATATTGTCGACCTTTCGTTCCTATGGAAGCTATACGATATAGTTGTCCGATTTGTATCAAACTTGGTCAGTATATATATATTATTGGCAGATGTATTCTGAGTGAGTTTGGTTAATCTAGCTTAGTTAACGCAAAAGTTTTTCATACTTATTCATATTTGGAGCGTATTTTTGACCGATCGGCCCTATGGGAGCTATACGATATAGTTGTCCGATTTGTATCAAACTTGGTCAGTATATATATATTATTGGCAGATGTATTCTGTGTGAGTTTGGCTAATCTAGCTTAGTTAACGCAAAAGTTTTTCATACTTATTCATATTTGGAGCGTATTTTTGACCGATCGGCCCTATGGGAGCTATACGATATAGTTGTCCGATTTGGATCAAACTTGGTCAGTACATGTACTTCCTAGATATGTACATTCCGTGTAAATTTCATTTGCGACCACTATCATTTTTCTAGCTTTTATAGTCTCTGAGATCCTTTTGTTCATACAGATGGACGGACGGACGGACGGACAGACGGACGGACGGACGGACAGACGGACAGACGGACATGGCTATATCGACTCGGCTATTGATGCTGATCAAGAATATATATACTTTATGGGGTCTGCCACGCCTCCTTCTGCCTGTTACATACATTCCAACGATTACAATATACCCTTTTACTCTACGAGTAACGGGTATAAACACCTGTGCAGCCAGCACCGGCCACGTTTGGCGTAACAAGCCAAACCGAGGACAGGGAACCGCTCCCAAAGGCGCACAACGATAAATTTTTTTTAAAAATGCACTGCGATGCATAAAATCTAGTTTAATATCTTTGTAAAATTGAGCGACACAAAAGGTGCCCAATTAGAGTATGATGTGAAAAACCATACGAAAAAACTAAGCAGGGAATTCTGTAAAAAAAACAAAACCGAAAACAAATCCCTAAACCATTTTCAAACAAAATAGACAAAAATAACAGTAAAATAATTTAAAAAAAAAACTTTAAATGTAAAGCAAAAGTAAAAAACTTTAAATTTGAAACATAATTTGATTGGATTATAAATGTCAACAATGTATTACATACGATCCAATACAATGGATCTAATCTATTATATACATATGCATATATACACAAAAATATCTATTTTAACAACTTAAGTAATTCGACATAAATGTTTTATGCTATTATACAAGATATTCATATATGATATATACCATATTAACTGACAAATATTCCCTCCAAAACAAAATGCACTAACAAGTCCACAAAAGTTGCATACAAAATTTTTTGCATTCAAAAATGATTGAAAAAAACACAAAAAAAAAATAAACTCGATTTGCAAAAAAAAAAAAAAAAGAAAATTATTTTTAATACAAGAAAAAAAAAAAAAAGAGAAATTGAATAAAAATTCAAAATATACTTATATTCTTATAATTTTTTAATTTCATGCTCTCGAATTCAATTTTAAAAGATTCTAACATATTAGAACAGGAAAGAATGTTAGATCACGAATCGAAAGTAGCGGACTCCACCGCAAATGTAATAAACAATGTCGAAACCGTATCTGTAGATTTAAAAGTAATAACTATTATGTTAATAATAATTATTATTCTTTTATTAACGAATGTGCTGACAAAATTATAAAAGTTGCACAATAAATGCTTAAAGAAAAGATACGCTAGTAGAGCAGGTAATTTGGAGATGATTTAATTGGTCATTAATATGATTAACATAGTAAATGAGATTGATATTAAAGAACGTAATTTTATAATCAATTCATTGCAAATATTGCAAAAGCATAGGGAATTCATTAAAATAAGTGAATTCGAAGACGAGTATATAGAAACTTTCCATAGTATTGCAAGCCAATTAATAGGTTGTTTAAAAACCGAAAAGGGCGCTGTGTTGGAACGACAACTATATTGATGTTGATTGTTGGAATATATTAGCGACAAAAATAAATGATTATAAAGATAAATTCGAAAAATCATATAAATGTATCAATTCTGATAAAAACAATAAAATCAGATACATTGATACATCATGCGCAAATATTAACAGCACAATATAACAATATAGTAACTATAATAAGAAAAGTAAACGATAAGTTAACTCAAGAGCATAAAAACGTATGTCAGAAAATTGTAAGTCTAAAAACAAGACTACACAATATTGGTGTTAGACGAAATATTGTAATAACAATACCAGAAGATCCAAATCTCCTAGCTGAATTCGACGAGAACCAATTAGAAGATTTAGATGAGTCTAAACCAATAATCAATACAGAAACCGATATTGATAGTGACATCGAAACGCTCGAAGAGAATACAGTTACAATGACTAACCAGGTAGCCTTAGACAGGGAATATGTGAAGCAGCTTTCCTCTTCAGTCCCAGAATTCTATGGAAAAAAGTTAACATTGAATCGGTCCATAACAGCGTTGAAGCTTGTAGAAAGAACCAAAGGCGACCAAGAAGATATAGCGGTTGAAGTCATAAAGTCGAAAATAACCGGCACAATCCTTTACAAGGTACAAGACGAAACCACTATATTAGGTATAATATATAAGCTTGAAGATAACGTAAAAGGAGAATCTCCCGACATTCTAAAAGCAAAAATTTTAAACATAAAACAAAACGGCAGAAAAATTCTCCACAAACGAGTCTATTTCTGCAATGATTAAAAATTGTGAGCATATGAAAAGCTCAAAATAATACTGGAAGCTGATAACTTCGTTACTTTCAATGATGTAATGAGTAAATATGTCCATTGCAGCACAGAAATGACTGGAAGTGCTAGTACAGTATTATTTCAGCGAAGCCGAAGTAATAGAGGAGGTGGTTACCGATACCAAAGATTTAGAGGCAATGGCCGCGTTAACTATCACTCTAATAATTCAAACTATAATAACAACAGAAACAATGGTAGAGGTCGAGGTTACAACCGAGGAAGGAATAACTGCAACCGAGGCAATAGTCAAAACCAATACTACCAAACTAATAGCAATAACAATGTCCGAGTTGCCCAAACTAATTCGGGAAACGGGCAGAACCCTTCAGATACTCATAGCAATTAGAAAATAATATATATACAGTCAATCTCAGATTGAGTATTTTTTTTTAAATTAAGAATCAAAGTACAGGTAAAACTTATACATTATTAATAGACACTGGTGCAGATATTTCCATATTAAAAGAAAATATAGATATATTTGATAATGTAAATACACACTTTTCAACACAAATAACATTGGTAAGTGTTCAGTTTTTTTAAAAGGTTTAGCATTCGTAGAATTATCTACAGGAAAACATGTAATAACATATGAATTCCATATAGTCGATCAAGACTTCCCAATACCAAGCAATGGCATTATTGGAATAGACTTCATAAAAAAATACAATTGCCAATTAGACTTCACACAATTAAGTGATTGTTTAATACTACGGCCAAATAATCTAAATTATACAATACACATACAAATCATTCACACTTGTGATAATAATGCCACAACACTTCCAGCTCGTGCTGAAGTAGTCCGTCAAATTAACATAGTTTCAAAAGAACAAAATTTTCTTATTCCAAATCAATAAATTAAGGAAGGAATTTTCATTGGAAATACAATTTCCAACCAACAGAATACATTTGTCCGAATATTAAACACAACTGATTCAATAAAAACATTAAACCTTAACAAAATAAAAATTTAAACTCTAAGTAACTATGATATAGTCCAAGAAACTAACAAAGAAAGAATATACTGTCATGAAAAAACTAATTCAGACTTTTGCACCATTATTTAAGCCTGTATTAAAACCGAATCTATAACCATAAATAATTTTTACAAACAAGAGCTTAGATTAAAAGACACAGAACCAGTGAATATAAAAAATTATAGAATAACGCATGGTCATAAAGACGAAATAAACAGACAAATTAACAAACTCATTCTTGATCAAATAGTTGAGCCCTCAGTATCAGAATATAACAGTCCAATACTACTGGTGCCAAACAAAGGTTTACCAGGTTCAAATTAAAAAAGGATGGCGATTAGTAATAGACTATCGTCAAATTAATAAAAAAACTGTTATCTGATAAGTTTCCACTTCCAAGAATTGATGATATTCTTGACCAATTGGGCAGAGCTAAATATTTTTCGTCTCTGGACTTAATGTCTGTATTTCATCAAATAGAGTTGAAAGAACACTCTAGAAATTTAACGTCATTTTTAACCAGCAATGGTTCATATCGTTTTACACGATTACCTTACGGATTAAAAATAGCGCCAATTTCCTTTCAAAGAATGATGACGATAGCTTGTTCTGGATTTGACCCTTCACAAGCTTTCTTGTACATGGATGACTTAAGTGTCATCGGTTCTTCGGAAAAACACTTGATAAAAACTTAACAAATGTTTTTGACTTATGCAGAAAACACAACCTTAAACTACACCCAGAAAAATGCTCTTTCTTCATGCACAAAGTGACATTCCTAGGTCATAAGTGAACTGATAACGGAATTCTTCCAGATGACAAAAAGTACAATGTAATTAAAAATTACACAGTCCCAATGGACGCTAATAGCTCTAAAAGATTTGTAGCATTCTGCAACTACTATAGACGTTTTATTAAAAATTTCGGCGACTGTTCAAGGCACATAACTAGGTTATGCAAAAAGAATGTCAATTTTCAATGGTCTGATGAATGCCAAAATGCATTTGATTATTTAAAAAAGGCTTTAATTAAGCCCGCTTTTTTGAAATATCCTGATTTCGATAAAGAATTTTGCATTATTACAGATGCAAGTAAACACGCCTGTGGAGCCGTTCTAACACAAAACTATGGAGATAAACAACTCCCAGTTGGATATGCTTCACGATCATTCACCAAAGGCGAAAGCAACAAATCAACAACAAAAGATGAATTGGCAGCAATCCACTGGGCAATTACATGTTTTCGACCATATATATTTATTGCAAACATTTCACTGTAAAAACAGACCATAGGCCATTAACTTACTTGTTCTCAAATGACAAATGACAAACTTACAAGAATGAGATTAGAACTAGAAGAATTCGACTTTACTGATGAGTATCTGAAAGGAAAAGATAATTTTGTAGCTGATGCACTTTCACGCATTAATGATCACTATTAACGATCTTAAAAACATAAACAATGCAGTTTTAAAAGTCACTACTAGAAAACAAAGTAAACAGAAAAACTCCTGCGCAGGAAATGCTCAAGAAGATTTGCCTATGCAAACACTTGACAACGCTTCTAAGCCCAACGTATATGAAGTTATTTGTAATGACGAAATACAAAAGTAGTGGCCTTACATATATAGCAAACAATACATGTTTTCTGAAACATGGAAAGAAAATTGTTGCAAGAATTGATGTTGATGATTTGTACACCAATGGATCCCTTGACCTAGGTCAATTCTTTCAAAGGCTTGAAAAGCAAGCCGGTATACTTGGAATTAGCCAACTCAAAGTGGCACCGTGCGAAAAGATCTTTGAATCAATTTCAATAGAATCTTTCAAAATATTGCGCAATAAAATATTGAAAATACTAAAAATAGCGCTACTTAAGCCCGTGACCCTAATAAATAATGATAAAGATCTAGAAGCGATACTGTTTACATTCCATGACGATCCAATTCAAGGAGGTCATACAGGCATAAATAAAACAATTGCAATAATAAAGAGACAATTTTATTGGAAAAGAAGTAAGAAAGGCTACAGTCGACGTGCCGACTGTATAAGACACTGTACTCCTTGTAGTGCACATAAAAAAATACTTTCAAACTTAAAAGAAGAAGCAGTAGACTGATTCATATTTTAAAATACAAATTTAAAAAAAGATAATAGTTTAAATTAAAATTTAAAAAAGTAAAAAAAAGTTACGCGCTAGCTGCAATCGAACCCGCGGTATCAGACACAGGATTCTCACATGTCGCCACTCTACCATATGCACCACACCTCAATTTGCAGGTACTGCTGATTATCTGCATTTACATATAATAATGTTTTGTTATAGAAAAAGAAAAAGAAAACAAATGCCTGTCTGCGCTGGGGTTCGAACTGCAGACCTCATGTTTCTCTAATGCATGTCACATCACTTGGACCACAGCACTGTTGACAATCAGGACGGCTAAAGTAGATATACATTGATTAACCACTTTTCTTCAAACACTTACATAAATTACAATTTTTAACATGTTTGACCAATTTGTTTCACATGTTGTAGTTGTCCGAATTGGACCAAATTTTGTGAAGTTACTTTTAATAATTATATACACATTCTGTGTGAGTTTGGTTGCGATCACTTAGCAAATACTACATGTCTTCATACAAATTTTTTGTTTTTGATTGATTTGTCCTATGGGAGCTATAAGCTATAGTTGTCCGATCTTGATGAAAATTGGTGAGGATAGCTATAGTTGTACCATACACATACTGTGTAAATTTGGTTACGATAGCTTTCATAGTTTCAAAGTTGTAGTGCAATGAAATCTGTTTTTTACAATTTGCGGGGGCGGTAGGGGGCGTGGCAAAAATTTGAAATAAACTTAACCTGCCTGACATACGGACGGAATTTAGTGGCTCTAGCTCTTGTAGTTTAAAAGATCCAGGTGTTCATACGCACGGACGGACGGACAGACGGACAGACAGACGGACAGACGGACAGACAGACAGACAGACAGACGGACAGACGGACATTGCTATATCGACTCGGCTGTTGATGCTGATCTAGAATATAAATACTTTATGGGGTCGGCCACGCCTCCTTCTGCCTGTTACGCACATTTCGCTTCTGACAAACCTAACAGACCCCTATACTCTTTTTTAGAGTACGGGGTCTAAAAAACATGACTAAACATGACAAAACACACAAGATCAAACTCCACAATATGCTTATGACAGAGTGATAGTAGACACTATTGGTCCACTACTACGTTCGGAAAATGGGAATGAATATGCAATCACCTTAATATGTGATTTGGCAAAGTATTTAGTAGCAATTCCCGTTGCAAATAAGAGTGAAACCACTATCGCAAAACCCATATTCGAATCTTTTATTCTGAAGTACGGTCCAATGAAGACGTTCATTACGGACATGGGAACAGAATATAAAAACTCCATTATAAATGAAAAATCGAAAACTAATTAAATTAAAACAAATTGCAAGTTCTTAAACATTACAATTTATTTGTTGGACTTAGCAATCGGGGAGAGGCTTGGCAGCGTGTGTGTGGCTAATGCGAGACGAAAATACGAACTAACTGCCCGCTCGTGACCGCTGTACTACCGAATACAAATCAAACTTACATGCTAGCTTAAGTATAAGAGATTCTATGCTTACATTATAGGCTACTACATTAGGTTCCGTTCATTACTTAGGCTAATACTTCATTTTCTTTGCTTATGCTAACTACTTCTATTAATGATCCAACATTCCGGCCACCTTGAAGGGATCGCCTTCAATCCCTTGGTAGCCCTGGGCACCTGGTCTGCAGCATGTCCAGTCCTGTAATGAGAGGGGCGCTCGAGAAATGAGCCTCCACACCATCCTTCGTTCCGCGAAGAGCTGAAGGCTGCACTGCTTCCGAACTCCTTGCCCAGGTTCCTTTCGAAAATACGTCGCCTTTTTCGGGTAACGCCGGACTGGTATTCCACGTCGAGCGAATAAGCTGTTCAATGTGAAAGGAGCATTAGTGGGCACGTTTGCTATACATTCAAGAGGAACAGCCTTTGATGCAAAACACACGATCAATATACATTTTTAGCGGGGCTTGTCCTCTTATCCATATAAAGCCAATCAAAGAGACACCTTCACAAATCAAGGAGATTCGTCTTCCAAATTCGTCTGACTTTCCAATACATAGAGTCAGCAAACCTGCTAAGCAAACGAGCAGCGAGTGATATTTTAAACCTTGAGGCCAATGTCTTTTAGACTTGCAACAAAACCAAATAAGCTGAAAGAGTTTCTGAACGTCACACCGTCTTGACGACAAATCGGCTGGATTTGATGATGTTGGTCCATGTCTCCAAGATACATTATTGGCCATCTCTTGGAGGCCTGCAAGTCGATTGGCTACAAGTGTTGCGAGTAATGAAGGAGAAGTATCCATACAATGTAGTGCGGTTTCGGAATCATTCGAGGAACTCGCATTCTCGATTCGACATCGGTCCAACGCTGGGCTAAGCACTTTGGGAACAGTCATTACAATCAAAATGACACCAAAGTGTCAAGTCGGAAATTTACGAACGCTGTCCCGAGAGCTTTGTTTGCATACGATGTGCTCCGCAGAATAATGTGCCGAAACACTTTTCTCCGGGACAGCTTCAACCTCACAGTGTCGATCTACACTATCTTCTAAACTGACATCTTGCATATGTTGCATCACTGAGCAACATATTCCACCTATTAATGGGAAGATCACCATCTGGCTGCCTGCTACAAATTGATTTCAGCACCCAAAACTCGGCGCTGAACTGATGTCTCGATACACGAGACGAAACTATAGTCGCTACTTTGCATTTTGCAGTCAAACTCGACTGTCCAACCGACTTTACAGTTAAGCTCTTGCTCTTACGTTGAAGCCGCAAGGCTTGAGCCAGACTTTCCGTCATAAAGTTTACTTGTGATCCAGAATCCAACAAGACTCTAGCAGTTCGATTCTAACCGAAACTGTCTCGAACTTTGACAACTGCCGTTGCACGAATAACTTGATCGACTAGTAACATGATCAACATGGGCAGGCTGTGAATTTGTGAAGGAGAGTGTTGTGAGGACGAGAACAAACTCTACACTTCGACGCAGTGCAGTTGGACACTCTGTGCTCTGAACGCAAGCAGTTTATGCAGAGTTGACTAGATTTTACGAAATTAAATCTATCGTCTACCGGCAGTGCTGCAAACACTTGACAATTTTCAATCATATGGTTTGCAGTGCAAAACTGGCATTTGGGTTCCACTTCTTTTTCAACATTTGTACACGCAAACGACGATTTTTTAGCGTGTTTCATTTCAAATGTTTGCTTCATCGTAGACTTTGAACTTTCTTCAGCAGACAAATGCTGATATGGCCTGTTCAAAGCCGCAGCAAAGTCGGCCCACTTAGGCAATGTGCTGTAATCATGCTGTTCCTCATACTTCGACTTCGTATGAGGATCTACGTTCGACATAACTATATGAATCAAGATGGCATTTGGGAAATCGTGCTCATCTCCCACTGACATTAGCGAACCAAAAATTGCCGATACCGAGTCAGCTATTGTTCGAATTCCAACTGCCGATGGCTTGGACATCGGCTCAATGTCAAACAACTGGGCAAGAGTCTCAAAAGAGATAAGACACTTGTTGTCGTATACTCGACTTAGACTTTCTAGTGCCTTCATCTGATAAGCACGATATCAAATGGTTGAATTTCTCAATATTTGACAGCGAGCGATCAGAGTCTACCAAGCTATTAAACAGACCGATAAATTGTCTGTATTCCGAGTGTTTACCACTAAATTTGGGCAACTTTAGTTTGGGCAAGTGAGAATG
The DNA here is from genome assembly GCA_018151165.1 of Drosophila arawakana. NCBI lineage: Eukaryota > Metazoa > Arthropoda > Insecta > Diptera > Drosophilidae > Drosophila > Drosophila arawakana. The sequence goes on along the minus strand of JAECWX010000719.1, from coordinate 375,499 downwards.
GTGAGAAAGCTGAGGTACGATTTCTGCTGCCTGATGCGCACTTAGGGCTGACATGTATAAAGACCGTGCCAAAATACATGTTTCCTCATGCATTGCACGGCTAGTATAGTCAGGATCTATTGCATCGATCTCTGACTGCAGATCCATAGCTTTGGAAATGTATAAATATAGAATGTTAATTAATCAGTAATTTAATGAATAGTTAAATTAGGTATTACAAAGTTCAAGTGAATAGAAATAAATGACCAACTTCAAAAAAATGCCGCAATACGACTTTGATGACTCTTTCCACAACGTACGAACAACTTTCAACTTATGTACTCGGGACTTAAGATCTTCAACCACGCTCGACAACCACTTCTTTTTCCAACTGATCTTTTTTTTCTTCTCGTTCTCTCCTCCATGTATGGGGTTACCATCCCGTTGCATTCCTTCCCTTCGTTTTCTCCATATATGGTGTTGCCATCACGTTGCGTTCCATCCCAATGTTACATTCGGTCATCCTGATCACTGTCTTCTGACCCAGACGACAACAGCTCCTCGTTCACAACTACGTATTTCCACAGTTTCATATTGTCGTTATGGACAATGTTTTGGATGGACCTTACAAATTTGCGGCTTTCTTGACATCATACCGGCCAATGCGCTTGACCTTAATTATTTTATGTGGGCCAAGAAAGGAGCTTGCAAATTTTTTGTCCGCCGTAAACTGGGTGCGCCGTATTGCCATCAAGTCACCTTCCTTGTATAGTTCTCCTTGTACTTCTTCTAAGCTTGCACAATACTGTTCTTTGCCTCCAAATTAATAAATAATTGACTTAAACGAGCACTAAGGCAAGTTTCCGCGTCAACTAGAACGGTGTCATTAGGGTCTGTTTTGTGTGCCATATTGACTAATTAAAATTTGACTCTATTCGAATGCACGTAAGTGTACTATACCCAACAATAATCATCTGATCAACAAACTTGGCTGAGGGAGATAATCAAATGGCTAAAGATAATCAGTTGATTAACAACAGTTTGCGATCAATATAATTTAAGAAAAATCAGAAGATTAAAGATAATCGACTGGCTAACTGAAATTCTCGCATATAAAAGAAATAACAGCAACTAACAAACCGCAAGCGTATATAGATAAGCGCCGACAGTTGTCAACAACAACAAAATACCAATCTACGCAAACGCACTAGCACAACAACAATCAGCTGATTAGCGATATTCGAATTATTCGACTCCACACTGAAAAACACAACAATAGCGCATGCGCAGGTAGACAAACGATGCAATCTACTAACAACAACAGCGCATGCGTACGAAATGATGCGATCTACCAACAACAAATAAAAAGATTGCCGTTTATCAGCATTTTGTAAGCAAAACAGAATCGAAGTAAAACACTAACAAAGTACAAGTTAACTACGGCGAACCAAAATTCAACGGTTGTAAACGCGGATTGCGCTTTACTTATCTGCAAAAATCAAAGGTCAAAAAACCCACCCCTGAACATATGTAGATATTGGCCAATAGCGAAATTAAAGAGGAACGGCGAATGTTGATATGCACATATATATGTTTATTTGCACCAGTTATTAATTGTTTGTTTTAGTTATGTGTATAATTTAATTCGATTTGTGTGTTTTGCGTCAAATAGCTTTTCAATAAATCACATATATATCAGTGCCGAAACGCAATGTCTCTAATGTGCAATAAATGGAGCAGTACTTTTCTATGTACTTTCGAATGTGTATTGTGCCGGTTCTATGCTTGCACTTTCTATATTCTCCTACACTGACTCGTTTGGGCACTGTTACCTGATCAACAGAAGAGTCGCTCTTGGGCTCAATTCTGGGTATTATCTCCAAGATGGGCGCCTTCAACTACTGGCTGTTCAAATCCAGAATTCCAATACGGTCAACAGCTCCAGGGGAAATCCAACAACAACAATCAAAACCGACACACACAGCAAACCAAAGCCTTGAAATGTCTAATAGACCAACGAACGCGATTGAAAGTCCCTGCTCGGGCGCCAATGAAAAATGAAAAAACTAATTAAATTAAAACAAATTGCAAGTTCTTAAACATTACAATTTATTTGTTGGACTTAGCAATCGCGGAAAGGCTTGGCAGCGTGTGTGTGGCTAATGCGAGACGAAAATACGAACTAACTGCCCGCTCGTGACCGCTGTACCACCGAATACAAATCAAACTTACATGCTAGCTTAAGTATAAGAGATTCTATGCTTACATTGTAGGCTACTACATTAGGTTCAACTTATTACTTAGGCTAATACTTCATTTTCTTTGCTTATGCTAACTACTTCTATTCATGATCCAACAAATGACTTGTGCAAATATATAACAAACAAGTAAGAAAGTATGTATGTAATACATGTATGTGTGTATTCGGCGCGGCCAGCGTCTGCCGGCAGCGCTGTCGCCACACAAGCATCGAAAACGTTCGAACATAAGTGCGCGTAAGTGATATTGCAGTTAAATAACAAACTTTCTAACGCAGTAGCTCTTTTGTATTTTGATGCCACTTTCAGAATAGTTTGATTTTATATGTCTCTATACTTATGTTGAATTACAACACCCTACTATATGAATAAATGCCTTAAACATGGCATTAAAGCGTAAACGTTTGGTTAACTATAATGAGAAAAGGGGGCGTGGCAGCTCAAAATTTTTAATGGCATTGCATTAAGGCTGTCTCTAGCAACCTGCATACCATAAATGGTGTTCCTAAGTGCCATAGATACTGAGTTATTGGCCTAAAAGTAAATTTTTTTCGAGGTGTGTCTGGTTTTTTGCTCATTGTGGGGGCGGTAAGGGGCGTGGCAAAAATTTGAAATAAACTTAACCTGCCTGGGTTAATAACGGACTTTTATTATAAATTTGGTGCCTCTAGCTTTTGTAGTTTAAAAGATCCAGGTGTTCATACGGACGGACAGACAGACGGACAGACGGACAGACAGACAGACGGACATTGCTATATCGACTCGGCTGTTGATGCTGATCAAGAATATATATACTTTATGGGGTCGGCCACGCCTCCTTCTGCCTGTTACGCAGATTTCGCTTCTGACAAACCTAATAGACCCCTCTACTCTTTTTTAGAGTACGCTGTGGAAAGAGTCATCAAAGTCGTATTGCGGCATTTTTTTAAGTTGGTCATTTATTTCTATTCACTTGAACTTTGTAATACCTAATTTAACTATTCATTGAATTACTGATTAATAAACATTCTACATTTGGGGGCTCAACCGCTTGGTGATTAGACAATTAATGATCAACTCGTAGTGACCAAATTAAAATAATTCAATGTGTAAAGACAAGTCAAAAAAAAAAAAAGTTTTAATATAAAAGTATGTGTGAAGAAGAAGAAGAAGAAGAAGAAGCAGATGAAATTACACAGAGAGAGCCGAAAATTAGTGGTGAAAACTTCAGTAAAGTAGTGCCAGATTTCCATGGTTATAATATGCAGGTTGAATATTGGTTCACAAATTTCGAGCAGAACGCAGACGCATATGAACTCACCGAAAAACAAAAATAAGTTCAAGCCCGTGGGAAAATGACAAAGTTGGCCAAAACTATTTTTGGAGTCTGTCGTAGCTAATAACTATTTGGATTTGAAAGCTGTTGTCATTGCTGAATTTAAACGCACACTAAGAAGCGATGACATACACACGAAGCTAAGGGAAAGAAAAATCAAGAAAGACGAACATTTTCTTGAATATTTGCTGAATATGAAAAAAATTGCAGCACAAGGGATTGTTGATGAAACTATATTGTCGATGGTTTGAACATAAAATCGGAATATAAGTTTGGGTTATATGGATGTAAGACATACCAAGAGCTCGAAGCGAAAATTGACCTCTATGAACGCAAGTGTAACATCGAAAATGAAAATAAGGCATACACTGGTGGCAAGAATAATAGGCCAACTACACGCTGTTTTATTTTTTTTTTTTATTTTTATTTTATTAACGCAGACTAAGAACAGTCGCGAGTATTAAGCAAAAATAAGTTTATAAATATAATTAAAATTAATATTAATAATTTTTTCAAGGTAAAAATATAAAAAGAAAAAAATTTTTATTTTAAACTGAAAAGGCTTAAAAAAAAAAAAAAAAATTTAGTAATTTAGATTGATAAATTAATTAATAGTTAATAGTTAATCTGGGGATAAAAAGTATTGAAATTGATCCAACATATGTTGCGAGGATTGGGAAAACCCAGAAAAACCCAACCAGATCAATAAAAATGTGTGCCAAAACTAACACGAAAGATCTCTGATTTAAAGGGACGCATGAATGGAAGGGATTCCAAACATACTGCCCATGGAAATCAGAGATTTAACGGAGTTGGCTGAAAAGTGAAGCTTTAAGTTGTAAAAGAGAAAGAGATGTATCAATTAATCTATAGTAATGATTATAATTAGCGCATAGTACCCGAAAACGATTGTGCAAAGCGTAGTCAGTAGTGCATGTAGGAAGAAATAAAGGGATGTAGTACCTGGTTACCCTGGCTGGAATGTTAAAATTTAGACGTTCTAAGAGGGATGGGGAGCAGATATCGCCAATTATAAGTTTATGAAGAAAAATGACTCCAAGAACTCTCCTGCGATTAATAAGGGACGGAAGATCGAGGAGTAAGAGCCTGTTGGTGTAGGATGGAAGACGAAGGTTAGGGTCCCAATTGAGTCCGCGGAGTGCAAAGAGTAAAAACTGCTTTTGCACCGACTCAATTAAATCTTGAGTATGTGCATGTTGGGGAGACCAGACACATGAACAATATTCAAGAATGGGCCGGACAAGGGATGTATAAAGAAGTTTAGTGACGAAGGGATCATTAAATTCCTTAGACCAGCGTTTAATAAATCCAAGAGTGCCCTTGGCTTTATTAACAATTGTGGAGATATGATGTGTGAAACTTAATTCATTATCAAAGAGAACACCAAGATCTTCAACTAATAGTATGCGTTTTAAGGGTACGTTGTCAATATAGTAATTGGCTATGTAAGGAGTAACCCTGTTAAAAGTCATAAACAGGCATTTAGAGAAATTGAGGTGCAAGTGATTTGTTATGCACCAGTTATGCATTGTGTTTAAATCCTCTTGCAATAACGCATGATCCGAAGGGTTCTTATAAGATAATAATAATTTCACATCATCTGCATACATAAGTATGCGACAATGGGATAGCGAACAGGGAAGGTCGTTTATAAAAAGATTAAAGAGTAAAGGTCCTAGGTGACTACCCTGGGGAACTCCAGAAGTAACAAAAACAGATTTAGAGATGGCTGATCTAAGCATAACCCTTTGGGTCCTACCTGTTAGATATGAAGATATCCACAGAAGAATGGAAGGTGGGAAGCCTAAAATACTGAGTTTGTGTAAAAGGACATTATGATTCACAGAGTCAAATGCTTTACTAAAGTCAGTATAAATGACATCAGTTTGCATTCTATTAAGGAATGCCTCATTTATAAAAGAGGTAAATTCCAATAGATTGGTCGAAGTCGACCGACTCTTAACGAATCCGTGTTGGGCAGGGGAGATAATTGACTTGCAGAGATGTTGCAACGTCGAAGTAATTATCTTTTCGAAGAGTTTAGGGATTGCGGACAACTTCGCAATTCCCCTGTAGTTGGATATATCCGACTTAAATCCTTTTTTATGCAGTGGGATAATGTAAGATTCTTTCCATAAATTAGGAAAAACAGAGGATTCTAAAGAAAGTTTAAAAAGAATTAGGAGAGGTTTTATTATGGAAAAACAGCACTCCTTGAGCACACAACTTGGAATGCTGTCAGGCCCAGGAGAGAAGGAAGACTTTAGGGTGTTAATTGAGGAAAGCATGCAACTAACAGTAATGTGAGGTAAGAAAACAGAGTTAGTGGATGGGAGATTATAGGGGTAAGAGAAGTTAGTAGGCAAACTGGAGGTGTATGTTGATTGAAAAAAGGTAGCAAAGAGATCGGAAGCAGCCGAATCATCGATTACTTTACAGGAATTGAAAAATAAGGAATTGGGTAAGGTACTAGATTTACGTTTAGAATTAACAAAATTAAAGAATTGTTTAGGATCACGCGCAAATTGATTCTTGCAGCGAACGAGATAACTTTCATAGCATTGAGAATTGAGAAGGGTAAAGGCAGCTTTTAATTTAGAATAATTTAAAAATTAATTAATTTAATTGTCGCTCAGTGGATCACATGAGAAGACTGTAAATCAGAAACAAAGTGCTTTAAATGCTAAGGTGTGGGACACATTTCCAAGAACTGTCCGCAATATGTTCAAAATATTAACGTAGTCAAGGAAGACAAACGAAACAAAGAGATATCCTTGAATGGTGTTAAAGTTTTCTGTTTAGTCGACACTGGCGCGGATGTCACATTAATTCGCCACTGTATGTTCAAAAAGTTATCAGACGTTATTTTGGAGAAATGCTGTTCAGTTCTACGTGGCCTGGGAAATAGCAAGACTCAACCGCTAGGAATGTTCATTGGCGTTATAAGCGTAGATGATTGCGAAACAGAGCAGAAACTCGTCGTGGTTCCTGATAACAATATGGAGCATGACTGCCTACTTGGATACGATTTTGCGTCAAAGTTCTGCATAATATTGAACAAAGGAGAGTTCAAGTTCACAAAGGTGGTAGCGCGACCCGACATAGCTGAACCAACTGAGCTAAGTATTTATAACATTGTTGAAGACGAATGTAACATAAATGCTCCCCCGCAGTTTATACCATTGATGGAATCGATAATTACGGGTTACACGGCATCGACTTCACCATTTGAGTGCCCCGCGCGAATGAAGATAGTGCCTGACGGGCAATTAAAGCCGTTCCGTCATCAACCAACTCGCCATACACCCGAGGAGTCGGAGGTGGTGAAACAACGTGTCGACGATTGGTTACACAAGGGTATTGTGCGCAAGTCGACATCGAATATTGCAAGCCGAGTTGTGATCGTATGCTCGTAACTCGAAGTTAAAGCTGGTTACCTTGCAATGGAAAAATTTCGGGACTGTCTTCTTGGAATACGTTTTACGTTAGTTACCGACTGCGCTGCGTTTACACAAACAGTTAAGAAAAAAGATATACCACGTGAAGTCGGCCAGTGGATTTTGGCCATGCAAGATTTTAATTTCGATGTAAGTCACCGGCCTGGAGAAAAAATGCGTCATGTTGACTGTCTTAGTCGATATCCCCAAGATGTGCTTGTCATATCGTCAGAGATTTCACCACGTATCCAAGCCGCTCAACAGAAAGATGATTATATAAAGATGATTCTAGAAGTGCTTAAGTCTAACCCTTACGAAAACTTTAACCTTAAAGGCGGAGTTCTGTACAAACACGTAGGTGGAAATGAATTGCTGGTGGTACCGAAGAACATGGAACACGAAGTTATCCTAGAGGCTCACAACAATGGTCATTTTGCGTCACAACACTTTTGGATACCACACTTGGAAAGAAAAGTCGGCCAGGTAGTCAACACATGCATCAAGTATATTCTGGTCAATAAGAAGTTGGGAAAACAAGAAGGCTATTTATACTGCATCTGCAGATGATACATCAAAATGGTATAAATTCGTACCAGAGGTACAGCGAACCATTAATTCACATGTTCACGGGTCAACCAAGAAGACTCCGTTTCAGTTGATGTTTGGAGTTGAAATGCAATGTAAGCTCAATGAAAAACTAACAGCAATGTTGGATCAAGAATAGATAAACGAGTTTGATAATGATAGACAGAAATTAAGGGAGGAGGCAAAGAACAGTATTGTGCAAGCTCAGAAGAAGTACAAGGAGAACTATGACAAAGCCCGAAAAGAAGAACACGGATACAAAGAAGGTGACTTGGTGGCAATACGACGAACCCAGTTTACGGCGGGCAAAAAATAACTTCTTCAAGCAACGACAATATGAAACTGTGGAAATACGTAGTTGTGAACGAGGAGCTGTTGTCGTCTGGGTCAGAAGACAGTGATCAGGTTGACCGAATGTAACATTGAAATGGAACACAACGAGATGGCAACACCATATATGGAGGAAACGAAGGGAAGGAATGCAACGGGATGGCAACCCCATACATGGAGGAGAGAAAGGGAAGAAGAAAAAGACCAGTTGGAAAAAGAAGTGGTTGTCGAGCGTGGCAGTTGAAGATCTTAAGTCCCGAGTACATAAGTTGAAAGTTGTTCGTACGTTGTGGAATGAGTCATCAAAGTCGTATTGCAGCATTTTTTTTGAAGTTGGTCATTTATTTCTATTCACTTGAACTTTGTAATACCTAATTTAACTATTCATTTAATTACTGAATAATAAACATTCTACATATATATAGTGACATATGTAGATACATACGTACCTAAACCCATACAACACATACACCATACACCACATACACCACATACACCGTACACCACACTTATTATTTATGTTAAAGATTTCTTTCGCACAAAAGACTAATGTAAACACTATCAAGAAATCAAATGGTGACAATAACACCACAAGAACCTAATGTAAACACTATCGAAAAAATCAAATGGTGACAATAACAATTCTGGCTTCCCACGAATGCATTAAATATCATAAACAATTCGCCTGAATCGTTATTCCCATCATTGGGGTTAAAAACTGCTGACGTTAAACAAATCCTAGCCGAACTCTCTCAATCTCTTCAAGATCGAGATCTTTCTCTATTTACATAAGAGCTAAAAGCTCAAAGTCCAATTAATGAAAGCGCAAAACCGAGGTTTGCTTAACGTCATCAGAACATAGGATAAGCAGTCTAGTTTTGTACTCCGTAGTTTCGAGTTTATTGAATAAAGTATTATATTTTTTTGATAAACCAATCGTCGAAACATCTTATTGGCGCAGCCGGTAGGATATTGATAATAAATATCCTCGTAATAAGTAATCGTCCTTTTTTTCAATCCATTGAAAAGAGCATATATCTGGGCTTTACACATCAATTTATTGATCCCTGTAAACGTAAGTCTCTTATAATTCAACAAAAGTGACAATTAAAACAAAAAGGGACAATTAAAATAAAAACAAGTAAGAAAGGCTACAGTCGATCGAGCCGACTGTAAAAGACCCCGTACTCCCATAGAAGTGCGCAATTGTATTCAATTTAAATTTAAATTTTTGAATGAAATTTACAAATTTTAATTTTATATGTACATTTTGAATTGAAATTAAAAAAAATTAAATTAACAATTCGCATTGCCGCAACTCTATCAGTTGCACCACGCGCCACTTTCAAGAATTCTCCGATAGCATTTACATATTATTCATACAAACACACATTCGTTTGAAATTATATGTATGCATGTATGTATGTATGTGTGTATTCGGCGCGGCCAGCGTCTGCCGGCAGCGCTGTCGCCACAGCGTCTGCCGGCAGCGCTGTCGCCACACAAGCATCGAAAACGTTCGAACATGTGTTTGTATGTTTCTGTCTCGCTCTCGCGCGTAAGTGATATTGCAGTTAAATAACAAACTTTGTAACGCAGTAGCTCTTTTGTTAAAGGTAGTATGTTGATGCCCCTTTCAGAATAGTTTGATTTTATATGTCTCTATACGAATGTTGAATTACAACACTCTACTATATGAATAAATGCCTTAAACATGGCATTAAAGTGAAAACGTTTGGTTAACTCTCAGGAGAAAAGGGGGCGTGGCAGCTCAAAATTTTTAATGGCATTGCATTAAGGGTGTCACTAGCAACCTGTTTACCAGAAATGGTGTTCCTAAGTGCCATAGTTACTGAGTTATTGGCCTAAAAGTAAATTTTTTTCGAGGTGTGTCTGGTTTTTTGCTCATTGCGGGGGCGGTAAGGGGCGTGGCAACAATTTGAAATAAACTTGATCTGCTCGCGAAGATAACGGACTTTCATTCCAAATTTGGTGTCTCTAGCTTTTGTAGTTTAAAAGATCCAGGTGTTCATACGGACGGACAGACAGACAGACAGACAGACAGACAGACAGACAGACGGACAGACGGACAGACGGACAGACGGACATTGCTATATCGACTCGGCTGTTGATGCTGATCTAGAATATATATACTTTATGGGGTCGGCCACGCCTCCTTCTGCCTGTTACGCACATTTCGCTTCTGACAAACCTAATAGACCCCTATACTCTTTTTTAGAGTACGGGGTCTAAAAACATGAAGTGACAATTGCCAACAAAATAAATAAAACCTACAACAACACCATGGCAACCAACCCACCAATGGAACTATCGGAAATACATCTAAAACAAGCACTTGGACAAATTCGACAAGTGCCAGTATTCGACGGAAAAACCGTGGAACTAACTGCATTCATAAGGAGGATTGATTTTATTATGCAGTTATATCCAACTCAGGATGTGAGACAACATAGTGTCCTATTCGGAGCAATCGAGATGCAGACCACCAGATCCGCACAACGAGTGTCGCAGCTGACAGCAGCCACAACCTAGGGAGAGTTGAGGAGCGCCCTCATCGACGAATTCAAAACACAGACTCCGTATGAAGAGCTTTTACGACGTCTTTATAACACCAACTTTATTAATAGTATCCGTAAGTTTGTTGAAGATCTAGAGTATAAATCTTTTGTAATATCCAATAAGTTAATGTTAGAAAATCAGGTCCAGAACACTCTTTTGTATACTAATGCAATGAATAATACTATTAAAGACGCTATTACAAAAAAATTACCGGACAGAATTTTTATGACATTAGCACGAAATGACATTACAACAGTTTCAAAATTAAAACAAGTAGCTCAACGCGAAGGATTGTACGAAAATGGTTATAACGAACGTAATAACCAAAACAATGACAATTCCAAAACGAATAAAACACAAAGCAATTCAAGCACTGAAAACCGTGGAAAGGGAAGTAACCAGAATTATTACCCTACTCCAAATTACTCAAATAACGCTAACCCAAATCATAAACCAAAAGAAAATGCTGAAGCATTACATAAGGAATTCAAACAAAAACTCGATCAAGCTAGATCACAAAACCCAATGAATTACCAAACTCAGAGTCAAAGACCTCCCAATCCTTCTCATAAAAGACAGAGAGAAACTAGTGGCCACTCGGACAACGAAGAACCAATCCTTTCATCAGATTAGTTATGAATGGACAAAATTTTAACTGTGTAATTGACACAGGTTCATCCATAAATCTAATGAAAGAAAACCTTTTAAAATTCCCTACAAAAACTTGTCAATTGAACGTACATACAATAAATGGTATTGTTCAATTAAAGAATTGTGTATCTTTGCCCCTAGTAAACTATGCCCTACCCATCAAATAATTTACTTACACAACTTTTCTGATAAATACGATATCTTAGTAAGGTAGAGAATATCTGAAATCTTGTGAAGCAAAAATTGACTATAAACAAAAAACAGTTATTCTAAACGATCATCTATTTTCAATGAGATATGACCGTGAGAATTCTGTCAAGGACAAGACCGCATTTCAATGCCTTGATCCGCCCCAAACAAAAGACATATCAGTAAATTACGCTATCAATAATGAATTAAATGAAACAAATCAATTTCGATTAGAACATCTAAACGATGAAGAAAAATGCAAACTGACCAAAATTCTTTTCGAGTTTAGTGACATTCAGTACAAAGAAAGTGAAAATTTTTCCCAGTACAATTAAGCATGTCATCCAAACTAAACACGAAGACCCAATCCAAAGCGTCCATACAAGTATGCGCAAACATTCGACGAAGAAGTCGAAAAACAAATCAAAGAAATGATTAAACAAGGTATAATACGTAAATCAAAATCTCCTTATTGCTCACCAATTTGTATTGTGCCAAAGAAACGTGACGCATCAGGTAAAGAAAAATTCGGCATAGTTATTGACTATCGAAATTTAAATGAAATAACAATCGATGATAAATATCCTATCCCAGTCATGGATGATATACTAGACAAACTTGGAAAATGTCAGTATTTCACTACAATTGACTTAGCGAAAGGATTTCATCAGATACAAATGGACCCACAAAGTATACCAAAAACAGCTTTTTCGACTAAAAAAAAATGGACATTACGAATACACTCGAATGCATTTTGGATTGAAAAACGCCCCAGCAACATTTCAACGTTGTATGAACAATCTATTAGAAGATCTAATTTACAAAGATTGTTTAGTATACATGGATGATATAATAGTGTATACTACTTCATTGGAAGAACATTTATTATCATTAAAAAGGGTATTTACAAAACTGCGCGAAGCCAATCTAAAATTGCAATTAGATAAATGCGAATTCATGAAAAAGGAAACTGAATTCCTAGGGCACATAATAACAACAGAAGGAATACAACCAAACCCAACTAAAATCTCTGACATACAACATTTTCCAATACCAAAAACAACCAAAAGAAATAAAATCGTTTTTAGGTCTTTGTGGTTATTACAGAAAATTCATTCCTAATTTTGCACACGTTGTAAAGCCAATGACTTTAAAATTAAAGAAAGGTGCAACTATAAATATAAAAGAACCAAATTACATTTCTGCTTTTGAAAAATTAAAAGTACTTATAACATCCGATCCAATATTAGTTTATCCGAATTTCGAAAAACCATTTTGTCTTACAACTGATGCCAGTAACATAGCTATTTGGAGCTGTTCTGTCTCAAAATCAAAAACCAATTTGTTTCGCAAGTAGAACCCTAAACGAACATGAAATTAACTATGCAGCAATTGAAAAGGAACTTTTAGCCATCGTTTGGGCAACCAAATATTTCCGATCTTATCTCTACGGTAGAAAATTCGAGATTCTCAGTGACCACAAACCACTTGTTTGGCTTAATAATATTAAAGAACCAAATATGAAATTACAACGCTGGAAAATAAAATTAAATGAATTTGATTATCACATTAAATATGTACCAGGTAAAGAAAACTATGTTGCAGATGCTTTGTCTAGAATTAAAATTTAAGAAAACTTGTTAGGAGAAACTTCCGATGTAACAGTAGCAACAATCCACAGCGCTCAAGAAGATAACCAATATTACATTTCAATCACAGAAAGACCAATCAATTATTTTAAAAGACAAATAGAATTTGTAAAAAGTAACTCAAATAACACAAACGTCATTAATTATTTTCATAAAACAAAAATCTTAATAAATTATGTCGAAATGACACACAACCATACAATGGAATTAATTAAAGAATACTTATGTTCAAAGAAAAGTGTTATATACTTCAGCAACGAAGCCGATTTTCTTACATTTCAGAATGCTTTCGTTGAAATAATTAGTCCCAATAACATTACAAAAGTAATGAGATCCACTAAAAAACTAATAGACCTCCAGACATATGCCGAATTCAAAGAATTTATTATTAATACACACGAAAAGTTATTACATCCAGGAATAGAGAAAATGACACTATTATTTAAAGAAGAATATTATTACCCAGATTATCAAAACTTAATACAGAACATAATTAACGAATGCAAAGTTTGTAATATAGCAAAAACAGAACACAGAAACACTAAGTTAGCTTTTGAATTAACTCCAGAAGTCCATAATCCAAGAGAAAAATATGTCATTGATTTTTATATGGTAGACAATAAACAATTTCTATCTTGTATAGACTTATATTCCAAATACGCAACTTTAATAGAAGTAAATGGTCGAGATTGGTTAGAAGCCAAAAGAGCTCTTTTAAAAGTATTTAATGACATGGGTAAACCAATAGAAATAAAAGCAGATAAATATATCCATCACAACGAGCAAAAACGGTATTTCCGACATAGAAAGATTCCATAAAACAGTAAATGAAAAATTTAGAATTGTTAATTCTGACACTAACCAGGAAAACAAATTAACCAGATTTGAAGTAATACTTTACACTTATAACCATAAAACCAAACATAATTCAACTGGTAGAACACCAGCAGACATTTTCATTTACGCAGGAACACCTGAGTATGATACACAGCTAAATAAGAAAAGACAAATAGAATGACTTAATGAAAAAAGAACCGAATTTGAAATAGATACTAGATATAGGGAATCACCTTTAGTAAGATCTAAATCCACAAACCCACTTAAACAAACAGGAAATATAACACAAATAGATGAAAAACATTATGAAGAAGTAAATAGAGGTAGAAAAAATAACACACTATAAATCAAAATATAAAAGAAAGAAAGTAACTAATAAAAGTAAATATGATAATTCCAGATCAACTAATAACCCGAATCAAGATGATAACCCCTCATAATTTAACAACTATAATTATAACACTCATGCCACTCAACTTTGTATGGCCAATAACAGGTCAAAATTTGGAAATCAACCCAATTAACTCCAAAAACGGATATCTTATATTTCAAACAGGAACAATCAATTTACCTATGAAATACGAATACCACTATTTAACTATTAATATAACAAAAACTGAAGAAACTTATAATAATTTAATGAAACAAAAAAAAGTATTTGAACCATTAGTAAAAATACAGTACTTAACAGAAAAACTGAACAGAGAAATGAACGGCTTAAGACTACTAAAACGAAATAAAAGAGGACTTGTAAATTTCATGGGCACATTTTATAAATACCTTTTCGGAACTTTAGATCAAGAAGACAAAGAAGAATTACAATCAAAAATAGATAACCTTTCAGAAAATAGTGTTCAAGCCAATGAACTAAATGAAGTAATAAAAGCTGTTAACAAAGGAATAGAAGTAATGAACAAACTAAGTATAACACATGAGGCAGAGCAACGACTCGAATTACTAATTTTCAACCTACAAGAATTCACAGAATATGTCGAAGACATTGAGTTAGGTATGCAATTAACCAGGCTTGGTATATTCAACCCTAAATTACTAAAATATGACTCACTAAAACATTTAAACGTTGAAAAAATAATAAATATTAAAACATCAACTTGGCTAAAAACAACTACTAACGAAATTTTAATTATTTCCCATATTCCACGCGAAATTATAAATACTGCACTATCGACATTATTCCATACCATGACGAAAACAAAGACATTTTGACCGAAACTATACATGACACTTACTACTTACAGAACAATAAAGCATTCACAGAAACCAATTAAAATCTAGTTATGAACAAATGTATTACTGGAATATTAAAGCAAGATAAAACAGAATGTAGATATTCAAAATCCCATAAAAATTATGAAATCAAGTATGTAGAACCAAACATTATGTTAACATGGAACTTACCGAAAACTGTACTAAACCAAAATTGTATCAATAGAGAAATTATTATCGAAGGAAACAAAATGATAAAAGCTATAAATTGTTCAATCCAATTAGATGAAATTCAAATAACTAATACTTTGTTAGATTACACATAAACAGGGCACCATATGCACCACACCCAATTTGCAGACACTGCCGATTATCTGCATTTACATATAATAATGTTTTGTTATAGAACCAAAAAAAAACAAGAAAGAAAAGTACAGTCGAGCGCGCCCGACCGTATAATACTCTCTGCATTTGTCCCGATTAAATTATTAAAATCGGTATCGAGATATTACAATGTGAATTACTTGCATTAAAACACGTTGAAACAAAAACAATCTAAGCATAATCAAACACACATCTGTTTGTTTGTATTCGAATACACATACGTTTGGCAATATGTATATGATGCAAATATATATGTATGTATGTGTGTACTCGGCGTAGCCAGCGACCGCGGGCAGCGCTGCCGTATAGTTATTGACTATCGAAACTTAAATGAAATAACAATCGATGATTAATATCCTATCCCAGTCATGGATGATATACTAGACAAACTTGGAAAATGTCAGTATTTTACCACAATTGACTTAGCGAAAGGATTTCATCAGATACAAAGTATACCAAAAACAGCTTTTTCAGCTAGAAATGGACATTACGAATGCCTTTTGGATTGAAAAACGCCCCAGCAACATTTCAACGTTGTATGAAAAATCTATTAGAAGATCTAATTTACAAAGATTGTTTAATATACATGGATGATATAATAGTGTATTCCACTTCATTGGAAGAACATTTATTATCATTAAAAAGGGTATTTACAAAACTGCGCGAAGCCAATCTAAAATTGCAATTAGATAAATGCGAATTCATGAAAAAGGAAACTGAATTCCTAGGGCACATAATAACAACAGAAGGAATACAACCAAACCCAACTAAAATCTCTGACATACAACATTTTCCAATACCAAAAACAACCAAAGAAATAAAATCGTTTTTAGGTCTTTGTGGTTATTACAGAAAATTCATTCCTAATTTTGCACACGTTGTAAAGCCAATGACTTTAAAATTAAAGAAAGGTGCAACTATAAATATAAAAGAACCAAATTACATTTCTGCTTTTGAAAAATTAAAAGTACTTATAACATCCGATCCAATATTAGTTTATCCGAATTTCGAAAAACCATTTTGTCTTACAACTGATGCCAGTAACATAGCTATTGGAGCTGTTCTGTCTCAAAATCAAAAACCAATTTGTTTCGCAAGTAGAACCCTAAACGAACATGAAATTAACTATGCAGCAATTGAAAAGGAACTTTTAGCCATCGTTTGGGCAACCAAATATTTCCGATCTTATCTCTACGGTAGAAAATTCGAGATTCTCAGTGACCATAAACCACTTGTTTGGCTTAATAATATTAAAGAACCAAATATGAAATTACAACGCTGGAAAATAAAATTAAATGAATTTGATTATCACATTAAATATGTACCAGGTAAAGAAAACTATGTTGCAGATGCTTTGTCTAGAATTAAAATTTAAGAAAACTTGTTAGGAGAAACTTCCGATGTAACAGTAGCAACAATCCACAGCGCTCACGAAGATAACCAATATTACATTTCAATCACAGAAAGACCAATCAATTATTTTAAAAGACAAATAGAATTTGTAAAAAGTAACTCAAATAACACAAACGTCATTAATTATTTTCATAAAACAAAAATCTTAATAAATTATGTCGAAATGACACACAACCATGCAAAGGAATTAATTAAAGAATACTTATGTTCAAAGAAAAGTGTTATATACTTCAGCAACGAAGCCGATTTTCTTACATTTCAGAATGCTTTCGTTGAAATAATTAGTCCCAATAACATTACAAAAGTAATGAGATCCACTAAAAAACTAATAGACCTCCAGACATATGCCGAATTCAAAGAATTTATTATTAATACACACGAAAAGTTATTACATCCAGGAATAGAGAAAATGACACTATTATTTAAAGAAGAATATTATTACCCAGATTATCAAAACTTAATACAGAACATAATTAACGAATGCAAAGTTTGTAATATAGCAAAAACAGAACACAGAAACACTAAGTTAGCTTTTGAATTAACTCCAGAAATCCATAATCCAAGAGAAAAATATGTCATTGATTTTTATATGGTAGACAATAAACAATTTCTATCTTGTATAGACTTATATTCCAAATACGCAACTTTAATAGAAGTAAATGGTCGAGATTGGTTAGAAGCCAAAAGAGCTCTTTTAAAAGTATTTAATGACATGGGTAAACCAATAGAAATAAAAGCAGATAAATATATCCATCACAACGAGCAAAAACGGTATTTCCGACATAGAAAGATTCCATAAAACAGTAAATGAAAAATTTAGAATTGTTAATTCTGACACTAACCAGGAAAACAAATTAACCAGATTTGAAGTAATACTTTACACTTATAACCATAAAACCAAACATAATTCAACTGGTAGAACACCAGCAGACATTTTCATTTACGCAGGAACACCTGAGTATGATACACAGCTAAATAAGAAAAGACAAATAGAATGACTTAATGAAAAAAAGAACCGAATTTGAAATAGATACTAGATATAGGGAATCACCTTTAGTAAGATCTAAATCCACAAACCCATTTAAACAAACAGGAAATATAACACAAATAGATGAAAAACATTATGAAGAAGTAAATAGAGGTAGAAAAATAACACACTATAAATCAAAATATAAAAGAAAGAAAGTAACTAATAAAAGTAAATATGATAATTCCAGATTAACTAATAACCCGAATCAAGATGATAACCCCTCATAATTTAACAACTATAATTATAACACTCATGCCACTCAACTTTGTATGGCCAATAACAGGTCAAAATTTGGAAATCAACCCAATTAACTCCAAAAACGGATATCTTATATTTCAAACAGGAACAATCAATTTACCTATAAAATACGAATACCACTATTTAACTATTAATATAACAAAAACTGAAGAAACTTATAATAATTTAATGAAACAAAAAAAGTGTATTTGAACCATTAGTAAAAATACAGTACTTAACAGAAAAACTGGACAGAGAAATGAACGGCTTAAGACTAGTAAAACGAAATAAAAGAGGACTTGTAAATTTCATGGGCACATTTTATAAATACCTTTTCGGAACTTTAGATCAAGAAGACAAAGAAGAATTACAATCAAAAATAGATAACCTTTCAGAAAATAGTGTTCAAGCCAATGAACTAAATGAAGTAATAAAAGCTGTTAACAAAGGAATAGAAGTAATGAACAAACTAAGTATAACACATGAGGCAGAGCAACGACTCGAATTACTAATTTTCAACCTACAAGAATTCACAGAATATGTCGAAGACATTGAGTTAGGTATGCAATTAACCAGGCTTGGTATATTCAACCCTAAATTACTAAAATATGACTCACTAAAACATTTAAACGTTGAAAAAATAATAAATATTAAAACATCAACTTGGCTAAAAACAACTACTAACGAAATTTTAATTATTTCCCATATTCCACGCGAAATTATAAATACTGCACTATCGACATTATTCCATACCATGACGAAAACAAAGACATTTTGACCGAAACTATACATGACACTTACTACTTTCAGAACAATAAAGCATTCACAGAAACCAATTAAAATCTAGTTATGAACAAATGTATTACTGGAATATTAAAGCAAGATAAAACAGAATGTAGATATTCAAAATCCCATAAAAATTATGAAATCAAGTATGTAGAACCAAACATTATGTTAACATGGAACTTACCGAAAACTGTACTAAACCAAAAATTGTATCAATAGAGAAATTATTATCGAAGGAAACAAAATGATAAAAGCTATAAATTGTTCAATCCAATTAGATGAAATTCAAAAAACTAATACTTTGTTAGATTACACATAAACAGTGCACCATATGCACCACACCCAATTTGCAGACACTGCCGATTATCTGCATTTACATATAATAATGTTTTGTTATAGAACCAAAAAAAAACAAGAAAGAAAAGTACAGTCGAGCGCGCCCGACCGTATAATACTCTCTGCATTTGTCCCGATTAAATTATTAAAATCGGTATCGAGATATTACAATGTGAATTACTTGCATTAAAACACGTTGAAACAAAAACAATCTAAGCATAATCAAACACACATCTGTTTGTTTGTATTCGAATACACATACGTTTGGCAATATGTATATGATGCAAATATATATGTATGTATGTGTGTACTCGGCGTAGCCAGCGACCGCGGGCAGCGCTGCCGTATAGTTATTGACTATCGAAACTTAAATGAAATAACAATCGATGATTAATATCCTATCCCAGTCATGGATGATATACTAGACAAACTTGGAAAATGTCAGTATTTTACCACAATTGACTTAGCGAAAGGATTTCATCAGATACAAAGTATACCAAAAACAGCTTTTTCAGCTAGAAATGGACATTACGAATGCCTTTTGGATTGAAAAACGCCCCAGCAACATTTCAACGTTGTATGAAAAATCTATTAGAAGATCTAATTTACAAAGATTGTTTAATATACATGGATGATATAATAGTGTATTCCACTTCATTGGAAGAACATTTATTATCATTAAAAAGGGTATTTACAAAACTTCGCGAAGCCAATCTAAAATTGCAATTAGATAAATGCGAATTCATGAAAAAGGAAACTGAATTCCTAGGGCACATAATAACAACAGAAGGAATACAACCAAACCCAACTAAAATCTCTGACATACAACATTTTCCAATACCAAAAACAACCAAAGAAATAAAATCGTTTTTAGGTCTTTGTGGTTATTACAGAAAATTCATTCCTAATTTTGCACACGTTGTAAAGCCAATGACTTTAAAATTAAAGAAAGGTGCAACTATAAATATAAAAGAACCAAATTACATTTCTGCTTTTGAAAAATTAAAAGTACTTATAACATCCGATCCAATATTAGTTTATCCGAATTTCGAAAAACCATTTTGTCTTACAACTGATGCCAGTAACATAGCTATTTGGAGCTGTTCTGTCTCAAAATCAAAAACCAATTTGTTTCGCAAGTAGAACCCTAAACGAACATGAAATTAACTATGCAGCAATTGAAAAGGAACTTTTAGCCATCGTTTGGGCAACCAAATATTTCCGATCTTATCTCTACGGTAGAAAATTCGAGATTCTCAGTGACCACAAACCACTTGTTTGGCTTAATAATATTAAAGAACCAAATATGAAATTACAACGCTGGAAAATAAAATTAAATGAATTTGATTATCACATTAAATATGTACCAGGTAAAGAAAACTATGTTGCAGATGGTTTGTCTAGAATTAAAATTTAAGAAAACTTGTTAGGAGAAACTTCCGATGTAACAGTAGCAACAATCCACAGCGCTCAAGAAGATAACCAATATTACATTTCAATCACAGAAAGACCAATCAATTATTTTAAAAGACAAATAGAATTTGTAAAAAGTAACTCAAATAACACAAACGTCATTAATTATTTTCATAAAACAAAAATTTTAATAAATTATGTCGAAATGACACACAACCATACAATGGAATTAATTAAAGAATACTTATGTTCAAAGAAAAGTGTTATATACTTCAGCAACGAAGCCGATTTTCTTACATTTCAGAATGCTTTCGTTGAAATAATTAGTCCCAATAACATTACAAAAGTAATGAGATCCACTAAAAAACTAATAGACCTCCAGACATATGCCGAATTCAAAGAATTTATTATTAATACACACGAAAAGTTATTACATCCAGGAATAGAGAAAATGACACTATTATTTAAAGAAGAATATTATTACCCAGATTATCAAAACTTAATACAGAACATAATTAACGAATGCAACGTTTGTAATATAGCAAAAACAGAACACAGAAACACTAAGTTAGCTTTTGAATTAACTCCAGAAATCCATAATCCAAGAGAAAAATATGTCATTGATTTTTATATGGTAGACAATAAACAATTTCTATCTTGTATAGACTTATATTCCAAATACGCAACTTTAATAGAAGTAAATGGTCGAGATTGGTTAGAAGCCAAAAGAGCTCTTTTAAAAGTATTTAATGACATGGGTAAACCAATAGAAATAAAAGCAGATAAATATATCCATCACAACAAACAAAAACGGTATTTCCGACATAGAAAGATTCCATAAAACAGTAAATGAAAAATTTAGAATTGTTAATTCTGACACTAACCAGGAAAACAAATTAACCAGATTTGAAGTAATACTTTACACTTATAACCATAAAACCAAACATAATTCAACTGGTAGAACACCAGCAGACATTTTCATTTACGCAGGAACACCTGAGTATGATACACAGCTAAATAAGAAAAGACAAATAGAATGACTTAATGAAACAAGAACCGAATTTGAAATAGATACTAGATATAGGGAATCACCTTTAGTAAGATCTAAATCCACAAACCCATTTAAACAAACAGGAAATATAACACAAATAGATGAAAAACATTATGAAGAAGTAAATAGAGGTAGAAAAATAACACACTATAAATCAAAATATAAAAGAAAGAAAGTAACTAATAAAAGTAAATATGATAATTCCAGATCAACTAATAACCCGAATCAAGATGATAACCCCTCATAATTTAACAACTATAATTATAACACTCATGCCACTCAACTTTGTATGGCCAATAACAGGTCAAAATTTGGAAATCAACCCAATTAACTCCAAAAACGGATATCTTATATTTCAAACAGGAACAATCAATTTACCTATAAAATACGAATACCACTATTTAACTATTAATATAACAAAAACTGAAGAAACTTATAATAATTTAATGAAACAAAAAAAAGTATTTGAACCATTAGTAAAAATACAGTACTTAACAGAAAAACTGGACAGAGAAATGAACGGCTTAAGACTAGTAAAACGAAATAAAAGAGGACTTGTAAATTTCATGGGCACATTTTATAAATACCTTTTCGGAACTTTAGATCAAGAAGACAAAGAAGAATTACAATCAAAAATAGATAACCTTTCAGAAAATAGTGTTCAAGTCAATGAACTAAATGAAGTAATAAAAGCTGTTAACAAAGGAATAGAAGTAATGAACAAACTAAGTATGACACATGAGGCAGAGCAACGACTCGAATTACTAATTTTCAACCTACAAGAATTCACAGAATATGTCGAAGACATTGAGTTAGGTATGCAATTAACCAGGCTTGGTATATTCAACCCTAAATTACTAAAATATGACTCACTAAAACATTTAAACGTTGAAAAAATAATAAATATTAAAACATTAACTTGGCTAAAAACAACTACTAACGAAATTTTAATTATTTCCCATATTCCACGCGAAATTATAAATACTGCACTATCGACATTATTCCATACCCTGACGAAAACAAAGACATTTTGACCGAAACTATACATGACACTTACTACTTACAGAACAATAAAGCATTCACAGAAACCAATTAAAATCTAGTTATTAACAAATGTATTACTGGAATATTAAAGCAAGATAAAACAGAATGTATATATTCAAAATCCCATAAAAATTATGAAATCAAGTATGTAGAACCAAACATTATGTTAACATGGAACTTACCGAAAACTGTACTAAACCAAAATTGTATCAATAGAGAAATTATTATCGAAGGAAACAAAATGATAAAAGCTATAAATTGTTCAATCCAATTAGATGAAATTCAAATAACTAATACTTTGTTAGATTACACATAAACAGTGCACCATATGCACCACACCCAATTTGCAGACACTGCCGATTATCTGCATTTACATATAATAATGTTTTGTTATAGAACCAAAAAAAAAAACAAGAAAGAAAAGTACAGTCGAGCGCGCCCGACCGTATAATACTCTCTGCATTTGTCCCGATTAAATTATTAAAATCGGTATCGAGATATTACAATGTGAATTACTTGCATTAAAACACGTTGAAACAAAAACAATCTAAGCATAATCAAACACACATCTGTTTGTTTGTATTCGAATACACATACGTTTGGCAATATGTATATGATGCAAATATATATGTATGTATGTGTGTACTCGGCGTAGCCAGCGACCGCGGGCAGCGCTGCCGTATAGTTATTGACTATCGAAACTTAAATGAAATAACAATCGATGATAAATATCCTATCCCAGTCATGGATGATATACTAGACAAACTTGGAAAATGTCAGTATTTTACCACAATTGACTTAGCGAAAGGATTTCATCAGATACAAAGTATACCAAAAACAGCTTTTCCAGCTAAAAATGGACATTACGAATGCCTTTTGGATTGAAATACGCCCCAGCAACATTTCAACGTTGTATGAAAAATCTATTAGAAGATCTAATTTACAAAGATTGTTTAATATACATGGATGATATAATAGTGTATTCCACTTCATTGGAAGAACATTTATTATCATTAAAAAGGGTATTTACAAAACTGCGCGAAGCCAATCTAAAATTGCAATTAGATAAATGCGAATTCATGAAAAAGGAAACTGAATTCCTAGGGCACATAATAACAACAGAAGGAATACAACCAAACCCAACTAAAATCTCTGACATACAACATTTTCCAATACCAAAAACACCCAAAGAAATAAAATCGTTTTTAGGTCTTTGTGGTTATTACAGAAAATTCATTCCTAATTTTGCACACGTTGTAAAGCCAATGACTTTAAAATTAAAGAAAGGTGCAACTATAAATATAAAAGAACCAAATTACATTTCTGCTTTTGAAAAATTAAAAGTACTTATAACATCCGATCCAATATTAGTTTATCCGAATTTCGAAAAACCATTTTGTCTTACAACTGATGCCAGTAACATAGCTATTGGAGCTGTTCTGTCTCAAAATCAAAAACCAATTTGTTTCGCAAGTAGAACCCTAAACGAACATGAAATTAACTATGCAGCAATTGAAAAAGAACTTTTAGCCATCGTTTGGGCAACCAAATATTTCCGAACTTATCTCTACGGTAGAAAATTCGAGATTCTCAGTGACCATAAACCACTTGTTTGGCTTAATAATATTAAAGAACCAAATATGAAATTACAACGCTGGAAAATAAAATTAAATGAATTTGATTATCACATTAAATATGTACCAGGTAAAGAAAACTATGTTGCAGATGCTTTGTCTAGAATTAAAATTTAAGAAAACTTGTTAGGAGAAACTTCCGATGTAACAGTAGCAACAATCCACAGCGCTCAAGAAGATAACCAATATTACATTTCACTCACAGAAAGACCAATCAATTATTTTAAAAGACAAATAGAATTTATAAAAAGTAACTCAAATAACACAAACGTCATTAATTATTTTCATAAAACAAAAATCTTAATAAATTATGTCGAAATGACACACAACCATGCAAAAGAATTAATTAAAGAATACTTATGTTCAAAGAAAAGTGTTATATACTTCAGCAACGAAGCCGATTTTCTTACATTTCAGAATGCTTTCGTTGAAATAATTAGTCCCAATAACATTACAAAAGTAATGAGATCCACTAAAAAACTAATAGACCTCCAGACATATGCCGAATTCAAAGAATTTATTATTAATACACACGAAAAGTTATTACATCCAGGAATAGAGAAAATGACACTATTATTTAAAGAAGAATATTATTACCCAGATTATCAAAACTTAATACAGAACATAATTAACGAATGCAAAGTTTGTAATATAGCAAAAACAGAACACAGAAACACTAAGTTAGCTTTTGAATTAACTCCAGAAATCCATAATCCAAGAGAAAAATATGTCATTGATTTTTATATGGTAGACAATAAACAATTTCTATCTTGTATAGACTTATATTCCAAATACGCAACTTTAATAGAAGTAAATGGTCGAGATTGGTTAGAAGCCAAAAGAGCTCTTTTAAAAGTATTTAATGACATGGGTAAACCAATAGAAATAAAAGCAGATAAATATATCCATCACAACGAGCAAAAACGGTATTTCCGACATAGAAAGATTCCATAAAACAGTAAATGAAAAATTTAGAATTGTTAATTCTGACACTAACCAGGAAAACAAATTAACCAGATTTGAAGTAATACTTTACACTTATAACCATAAAACCAAACATAATTCAACTGGTAGAACACCAGCAGACATTTTCATTTACGCAGGAACACCTGAGTATGATACACAGCTAAATAAGAAAAGACAAATAGAATGACTTAATGAAAAAAGAACCGAATTTGAAATAGATACTAGATATAGGGAATCACCTTTAGTAAGATCTAAATCCACAAACCCATTTAAACAAACAGGAAATATAACACAAATAGATGAAAAACATTATGAAGAAGTAAATAGAGGTAGAAAAATAACACACTATAAATCAAAATATAAAAGAAAGAAAGTAACTAATAAAAGTAAATATGATAATTCCAGATCAACTAATAACCCGAATCAAGATGATAACCCCCTCATAATTTAACAACTATAATTATAACACTCATGCTACTCAACTTTGTATGGCCAATAAAAGGTCAAAATTTGGAAATCAACCCAATTAACTCCAAAAACGGATATCTTATATTTCAAACAGGAACAATCAATTTACCTATAAAATACGAATACCACTATTTAACTATTAATATAACAAAAACTGAAGAAACTTATAATAATTTAATGAAACAAAAAAAGTATTTGAACCATTAGTAAAAATACAGTACTTAACAGAAAAACTGGACAGAGAAATGAACGGCTTAAGACTAGTAAAACGAAATAAAAGAGGACTTGTAAATTTCATGGGCACATTTTATAAATACCTTTTCGGAACTTTAGATCAAGAAGACAAAGAAGAATTACAATCAAAAATAGATAACCTTTCAGAAAATAGTGTTCAAGCCAATGAACTAAATGAAGTAATAAAAGCTGTTAACAAAGGAATAGAAGTAATGAACAAACTAAGTATGACACATGAGGCAGAGCAACGACTCGAATTACTAATTTTCAACCTACAAGAATTCACAGAATATGTCGAAGACATTGAGTTAGGTATGCAATTAACCAGGCTTGGTATATTCAACCCTAAATTACTAAAATATGACTCACTAAAACATTTAAACGTTGAAAAAATAATAAATATTAAAACATCAACTTGGCTAAAAACAACTACTAACGAAATTTTAATTATTTCCCATATTCCACGCGAAATTATAAATACTGCACTATACGACATTATTCCATATCCTGACGAAAACAAAAACATTTTGACCGAAACTATACATGACACTTACTACTTACAGAATAACAAAGCATTCACAGCAACCAATAAAAATCTAGTTAAGAACAAATGTATTACTGGAATATTAAAACAAGATAAAACAGAATGTAGATATTCAAAATCCCATAAAAATTATGAAATCAATTATGTAGAACCAAACATTATGTTAACATGGAACTTACCGAAAATTGTACTAAACCAAAATTGTATCAACCGAGAAATTATTATTGAAGGAAACAATATGATAAAAGCTATAAATTGTTCAATCCAATTAGATGAAATTCAAATAACTAATACTATGCTAGATTACACACAAACAGTCTACATAAATAATAATATAACCAAACTAGAACCATTGTCATATGTCCAAACCAAAGAAATTATTCAACAACAAACAAAATTGTACAACATATTCCAAATTATAACTATAACAACTTAAACAATTATTTTAATCGTACTTATATTATACATTATCTTTAAATATAAAAAATATTCCACAAAAAAATATTTTTAATTATAAGAACAAAAAGGAATTAACCCCAAACATACAATCATATATTCAAAATAATACAGAATTATACCCAAATGTAACTGAAAACGATATCGAAGAAATTGTAATAGATCCAACACTATATCCAAAATTAACCGCCTGAGGACAGGCTCATTTCTTAAGGATGGGGAAGTGACATATGTAGATACATACGTACCTAAACCCATATACCACATACACCACATACCACCATACACCACACTTATTATTTATGTTAAAGATTTCTTTCGCACAAAAGACTAATGTAAACACTATCAAAAAATCAAATGGTGACAATAACACCACAAGAGCCTAATGTAAACACTATCGAAAAAACCAAATGGTGACAATAACAATTCTGGCTTCCCACGAATGTATTAAATATCATAAACAATTCGCCAGAATCGTTATTCCCATCATTGGGGTTAAAAACTGCTGACGTTAAACAAATCCCAGCCGAACACTCTCAATCTCTTCAAGATCGAGATCTTTCTCTATTTACATAAGAGCTAAAAGCTCAATGAGTCCAAAGTCCAATTAATGAAAGCGCAAAACCGAGGTTTGCTTAACGTAATCAGAAAATAGGATAAGCAGTCTAGTTTTGTACTCCGTAGTTTCGAGTTTATTGAATAAAGTATTATATTTTTTTGATAAACCAATCGTCGAAACATCTTATTATATATTATTGGCAGATGTATTCTGTGTGAGTTTGATTAATATAGCTTAGTTAATGCAGAAGTTTTTCATAATAATTCATATTTGGAGCGTATTTTTGACCGATCGGCCCTATGGGAGCTATACGATATTGTACTTCGATTTGGATCAAACTTGGTCAGTATATATATATTATTGGCAGATGTATTCTGTGTGAGTTTGATTAATATAGCATAGTTAAAGCAAAAGTTTTCCATACTAACTCATATTTGGAGCGTATTTTTGACCGATCGGCTCTATGGGAGCTATACGATATAGAAGTTCGATTTGGATCAAACTTCGTCAGTACATGTACTAGACTTGTACTTTCCGTGTAAATTTGGTTCAGATAGCATAGCTAACAAAAACGTTTTCTGTACTAAAACATTCTAGTTTTAGCTGTACATTTACCTTTATATGCAAATAAAACGCCCTAAAATGGGCGTGTCAAAAAAGAAAAAAACTAACTTGTACTGCTTGGGTATTGTACCTTTCATTTGCGACCACTGTCATTTTTCTAACTCTTATTGTCTGTGAGATCCATTTGTTCATACAGACGGACGGACGGACGGACAGACGGACATGGCTATATCGACTCGGCTATTGATACTGATCAAAAATATATATACTTTATGGGGTCTGCCACGCTTCCTTCTGCCTATTACATACATTCCAACGATTACAATATACCCTTTTACTCTACGAGTAACGGGTATAAAAAAAGACAACATAAACTCTACAGGACACCACCACCAGACATTAGGTACCGTTGAAAGAAGTCATAGGACGTTCAATGAGTAAATTCGTCCATACATTTCAGTAGATAAAACTGATTGCGACATGTGGTTACAGTATTTCGTGTATTGTTTTAACACAACACCATCAGTAACTCATAATTATTGTCCATATGAACTAGCATTCGGTAACAATGGTGATGGATATAATAGCTTTTGCAAACAGAGAACATTTGCATACAAATTCATGTTTAGAGCATATTTTTAACCGATCGTTCCTATGGGAGTTATACGATATAGAAGTCCGATTTGGATCAAACTTGGTCAGTATATATGTAACATTGGGATGGAACGCAACGAGATGGCAACACCATATATGGAGGAAACGAAGGGAAGGAATGCAACGGGATGGCAACCCCATACATGGAGGAGAGAAAGGGAAGAAGAAAAAGACCAGTTGGAAAAAGAAGTGGTTGTCGAGCGTGGCAGTTGAAGATCTTAAGTCCCGAGTACATAAGTTGAAAGTTGTTCGTACGTTGTGGAAAGAGTCATCAAAGTCGTATTGCGGAATTTTTTTATACTCTCTGCAAGAGTATATTGGGTTTGTGCAAAAGTATGTAACAGGCAGAAGGAGGCGTGGCAGACCCCATAAAATATATATATTATTGATCAGCATCACAAGCCGAGTCGATATAGCCATGTCCGTCTGTCGGTCTGTCCGTCTGTCCGTATAAACAAACAGATTTCAGAGATGATAAGAGCTACAAGTTCGAGCTTGGTGTCAATCGATCACATATTTAGTCAGTAAATACAAGAATCTTTTTTTTCGATGCCACGCCCCATTCGCCCACAATAAGCAAAAAACTGGACACACCTCGGGAAAAATTGGTGTTTTCGGCAAATATCTCAGTAACTATGGCACCTAGGTTCACCAATTTTGGTACGGGAGGTTCCTAGCGACAGCATAGTTGCATTGCCATCTAAAATTTTGGACTGCCACGCCCACTTTTCCCACATTTGATAAAAAAGTCTGGAATCTTCAATACCGTTTTTGGCGAACTTGTTCTTATCGTACAGTAATGTAGTTTATAACTCGTGTGGAGACTAAGTATATTAAACTATCCTGAAAGGCGTATTAAAATCGGGCTATAAACAAGAAAACTAGAAGCGTTACAATATTGATAATTGAACGCAATATCAACCCATTGGTGCAAGCGAGACAGAAACACACAAGCACATGGACATGCACACGCTGCCTTCGGACGCTGGCGCCGAATTTATGCATAATATATTGTCAAAAGTATGTGTATTCGCATACAAACAAACAAATAGATGAATGTTTGATTATGCTTAGATTGTTTTTGTTTCAACGTGTTTTAATTCAAGTAATTCACATTGTAATATCTCGATACCGATTTTAATAATTTAATCGGGATAAATGCAGAGAGTATTCTACGGTCGGGCGCCCTCGACTGTACTTTTCTTTCTTGTTTTAAGTTGGTCATTTATTTCTATTCACTTGAACTTTGTAATACCTAATTTTACTATTCATTGAATTACTGATTAATAAACATTCTACATTTGGGGGCTCAACCGCCTGGTGATAAGACAATTAATTATCAACTCGTAGTGACCAAATTAAAATAATTCAACGTGTAAAGACAAGTCAAAAAAAAAAAAAAGTTTTAATTTAAAAGCATGTGTGAAGAAGAACAAAAGAGACATAGTGCAATCACGCGATCGCAGTCTAATAGAGGTAGCGCAATGTGCGAAAACGAACAAGGCAGAACACAAAATCACGCAGAAGATGATACAGAATTTTACGAAGCAGCAATAGACAGAATGCAAATAAACGATATGCAAGCAGAAAACAATAGAAGCCTGCAGCAAATTATTCAGTTGGAGTCTATCGTAGTTAATAATTATTTGGATTTGAAAGCTGTTGTCATTGCTGAATTTAAACGCACACTAAGAAGCGCTGACATACACACGAAGCTAAGGGAAAGATAAATCAAGAAAGACGAACATTTTCTTGAATATTTGCTAAATATGAAAAAAATTGCAGCACAAGGGATTGTTGATGAAGAGTCTGTTATAAACTATATTGTCGATGGTTTGAACAAAGGAGAGTTCAAGTTCACAAAGGTGGTAGCGCGACCAGACAGCTCTGAACCAACTGAGCTAAGTATTTAATACCATTGATGGAATCGATAATTACGGGTTACACGGCATCGACTTCACCATTTGAGTGCCCCGTGCGAATGAAGATAGTGCCTGACGGGCAATAAAAGCCGTTCCGTCATCAACCAATTCGCCATACACCCGACATCGAATATTGCAAGCCGAGTTGTGATCGTATGCTCGTAACTCGAAGTTAAAGCTGGTTACCTTGCAATGGAAAAATTTCGGTACTATCTTCTTGGAATACGTTTTACGTTAGTTACCGACTGCGCTGCGTTTACACAAACAGTTAAGAAAAAAGATGTGAAGACGGCCATGGATGGCCGGTGGATTTTGGCCATGCAAGATTTTAATTTCGATGTAAGTCACCGGCCTGGAGAAAAAATGCGTCATGTTGACTGTCTTAGTCGATATCCCCAAGATGTGCTTGTCATATCGTCAGAGATTTCACCACGTATCAAAGCCGCTCAACCGAAAGATAATTAGATTAAGATGATTCTAGAAGTGCTTAAGTCTAACCCTTACGAAAACTTTAACCTTAAAGGCGGAGTTTTGTACAAACACGTAGGTGGAAATGAATTGCTGGTGGTACCGAAGAACATGGAACACGAAGTTGTCCTTGAGGCACACAACAATTGTCATTTTGCGTCACAAAAAACAATGCATTCCGTACAATAACACTTTCGGATACCACACTTGGAAAGAAAAGTCGGCCAGGTCGTCAACACATGCATCAAGTGTATTCTGGTCAATAAGAAGTTGGGAAAACAAGAAGGCTATTTATACTGCATCAATAAAGGTGATCAGCCGTTACACACGCTGCATGTCGATCATCTAGGACCGATGGATAGCACAGCAAAGCGGCAAAGCTAGAGGAGTGGTTAAAAATCTTCGGCCATCCAACACGAATAGTCAGCGACAGGGGTGTCGCTTTCACTTCAAACAACTTTTCGGATTATGTTAAAAGTAATGGAATTGAACATGTGTGGACAACTACAGGAGTTGCACGGGGCAACGGTCAAATCGAAAGGGTCAACAGGTGTATTTTGTCAATTATTAGAAAACTGTCTGCAGATGATACATCAAAATGGTATAAATTCGTACAAGAGGTACAGCGAGCCATTAATTCACATGTTCACGGGTCAACCAAGAAGACTCCGTTTCAGTCGATGTTTGGAGTTGAAATGGAATGTAAGGATGACCGAATGTAACATTGGGATGGAACGCAACGAGATAGCAACACCATATATGGAGGAAACGAAGGGAAGGAATGCAACGGGATGGCAACCCCATACATGGAGGAGAGAAAGGGAAGAAGAAAAAGACCAGTTGGAAAAAGAAGTGGTTGTCGAGCGTGGCGGTTGAAGATCTTAAGTCCCGAGTACATTGCGTATTTTTGACCGATCGGCCCTATGGGAGCTATACGATATTGTAGTCCGATTTGGATCAAACTTGGTCAGTATATATATATTTTTGGCAGATGTATTCTGTGTGAGTTTGATTAATATAGCTTAGTTAATGCAAAAGTTTTTCATACTAATTCATATTTGGAGCGTATTTTTGACCGATTGGCTCTGTGGGAGCTATACGATCTGGTAGTCCGATTTGGATCAAACTTGGTCAGTATATATATATTATTGGCAGATGTATTCTGTGTGAGTTTGATTAATATAGCTTAGTTAATGCAAAAGTTTTTCATACTAATCGGGTGCTATACGATATAGTAGTCCAATTTGGATCAAACTTGTTCAGTACATTTACTTCCGTGTAAATTTGGTTCAGATAGCATAGATAATAAAAAAGTTTTCTATACTAAAACATTCTAGTTTTACCTGTACATTTACCTTTATATGAAGATAGAACGCCCTAAAGTGGGCGTGTCAAAAAACAAAAACAAACTTGTACTGCTTTGGTATTGTACCTTTCATTTGCGACCCCTAGCATTCTAGCTCTTATAGTCTCTGAGATCCTTTTGTTCATACAGACGGACGCACGGACGGATGGACGGACAGACGGATATGGCTATATCGACTCGGCTTGTGATAGTGATCAAGAATATAAATACTTTATGGGGTCTGCCACGCCTCCTTCTGCCTGTTACATACTTTTGTACAAACCAAAGAGTATAAAAATATCACTTAATAAATGATTCTCCAATAAGTAATCAAAATCATTTCTTAGCCTATCCAAATTCTGAAATATATTAGAATAATCCTCAGGTCCCAGTGAACTATATCCGGAACTAAAATATTTTTCGGTTAGATCATCTAAACAAAGAAGAGAAATCAAAATTAAAAATTTTGTTAAAGTCTTATCAACAAATTCAATTCCGAGAAGCAGATCCAATTAGTTTCAGTAACCAAGAGTACCATATCAATATTATTCATTTTACATAAATTCTCTTCAGATTATGACTTATTAATTGGCAGAAAATTGTTATCACAAGCCCAAGCAGTAATAGATTACAAATCCCAGTCTAACACTATTTAATAAAAAATACAAACTAATAAATGAATGGCCAAACATTAATCAAAATCATTTTTCAAATTCTGTATCTGAAGAATATTGCAATAGTCCTGAGTCCCCACAAAATTTGAATACAGAATTACGCGAAAAAAACAAATATTTATCGGTTAGATCATCTAAATGATGAAGAAAAATAAAAATTATTAAAATTATTACACCCCTATCAGCACATTCAATTCCAAGAAGGACATCAACTTAGTTTCAGCAACCAAGAGAAACATAATATCAACGTTACTCATAACTCCCCAATATCCTCTAAACCATACAGTTATCCTCAAGCTTACGAGGAAGGGGTTGAAAACCAAATCCGGGAAATGTTAGAACAAGGTATCATAAGGCTCAGCAATTCTCCCTATTGCGGCTTATATGGATAAAACAATAGTAATCGGACACAGAAAACAAAACGAATCAACTATAAATGACACCCAATACAAATCATGTACGAGATTTTAGGAAAGCTAGGCAGATTGAACATTTGAAATGTTTCCAACAGCTGGAAACGCATACAGATGTAATACATAAAACACGTTTTTCAACAAAAATGATCATTATGAATACGAATGCCATTTGGTTTAAAAAGTCTTCGTTTTCCACTATCCACTGTGTTCGTTTTCTGTAATTGTTTGTAATCAATCGTCACTTTGAATTCCGCAAATTACTCAACATACATAAATGCCTACTTGCATACGGTCTGCCAATAAGCAAAACAACCAAGTGCCGTTATATCGCGAGTGTTGGTTATTCGAGCCTGTTCCAAGTTAAAAGAACAAATTTATTGATCGATAATGTGTAAAGTAATATATTCACAATTATTTCCAGCTCCGACATACAAGCACAAATGTATGTAAGTACAAATACATGTATATAAGTATACTTGAATATATGTTAAAACCTTTTTGCAAGCGATCGCTATTCCAGCGCATTAATTTTCACTGCAGCCATTCCAATTGGAGACCCGCAATTTAATAATTATTCTAATTATACTATTATAATTCTTATCACTAACACTCGCGTAGTTTAAAATAAAGTTTCTCACTTTATCAATTTCCACTTGCAAAATACACCACCGGTAGAACAGCTGAATCGCTGTCAGTGTTGTCGCTGCAGTAACACTACTCGTGACTGAGTCACCGGTAAATTCTTCAGTCAATTTCTGGACCGTTTTGTATAAACAAAGGTGAATTCAAAGAGGAACGAACACACATTTAAAAATCTTTCTATATATATAAAAAGCAAACTCACTTCCTGTGTGTACTCAAAATTCAGTATGATAATTAGTGTCTTTTGCTTTCATTTTTTTTATTAGATCAGCTTTTTTTATCTACTTGGTTTGTATGAAAAAAAATATGGAAAAACTTTTTGGTATCTATATATATAAAAAGCAAACTCACTTCCTGTGTGTACTCAAAATTCAGTATGATAATTAGTGTCTTTTGCTTTCATTTTTTTTTTAATAGATCAGCTTTTTTATCTACTTGGTTTGTATGAAAAAAAAATATGGAAAACCTTTTTGGAAATGTAAGAAAAAGCAAAATAAAAAACAATTCGGAAAAATTACACAAACAACAACATACATGTTTGCATAATGTGAATGGCAAAAATGCTCTTCTCAAAGAGGAGATCAGGCAACTCTTTTTGTTTCTGGCAGTCGGGGAAAACTGTCTGGCTACTCTTTCAACCGCCACAAAAATTTAAGAGTGTTTCAAGCAAGATATCAGAGGAAATTCACGTTTGTTCGGTGGCGCTTTAATATTATTGTCAGGAGATTTTCGCCAAACGTTACCGGTTCTTGCGCGAGCTACACCAGCTGATCAATTGAATGCCTGCTTGAAATCATCATATTTGTGGAGATATGTTAGAACGTTGAAATTGATGACAAATATGCGTGTTCAATTACAAAACGATCCATGTGCTGCTAACTTTACAAAGCAGTTATTAGAAATGGGAAATGGCAAGATGCCTGTTGACAATGCAACTGGATTAATCACACTACCAAGCAACTTTTGTCGATTAGTAGACACGAAAAAAAGTGTTGGTCGAAAAGTTTTTCCAAATTTTGAAGAAAACTATCACAATCATACATGGCTTAGTGAACGTGCAATTTTAGCAGCAAAAAATAAGGACGTCAATGATTTAAACGCAAATATTTTACACAAAATTACGAATCCAGTTGTTTCATACAAATCAGTTGATACCATTATGGATCAGGATGAGGTAGTGAATTATCCCACCGAATTTTTAAATTCTCTTGATTTGCCAGGAATTCCTCCCCACAATTTGCAATTGAAAGTTGGGGCATCAATCATTATGCTAAGAAATTTAAATCATCCCAAACTTTGTAACGGAACAAGACTTGCAGTAAGAAAATTAATGACTAATCTTATTGAAGCCACTATTATAATAGGCAAGTACAAAGGCGAACATTTATTAATACCAAGAATTCCTATGATTCCTCCCCGATTTGACGTTCAATTTTAAAAGACTTCAATTTCCTGTTCGCCTCGCTTTCGCTATAACAATAAATAAAGCACAAGGCCAATCATTGAAAGTTTGCGGCATTAATTTAGAAAATCCAGTTTTCTCCCATGGTCAACTGTATGTCGGATCGTCTCGCGTTGGAAAATCATCTGCTTTATATGTATACTGTCAAGATGGAAAAACTAAAAATGTTGTTTATTTAAAAGCACTTAATTAAAAAACTTTTTAGAAAATTTGTTGTCTGCATTATTTTTAACAAAATGTTTTTCCAACCAAAAAAGATTTTTCAATAGCAGGTAAATCTATAATACAAGAACGCCGCGAAGCGCGCCGGGCCCGCTAGTAAATATATAAATTATATTTTTTATTATTTTTTTTCTTTTTTTGCTGATATTCACAAAAAAAAAAATTTTATAATCGACAAAGTATATAAATAACAAGTAAGAAAGGCTACAGTCGATCGAGCCGACTGTAAAACACCCCGTACTCCCATAGTATTTGTATTCAATTTGAATTCAAATTTTCAAATGAAATTTAAAAATTTTAATATTATATGTACATTTTGAACTGAAATTTAAAAAAAATTATATAAACAGTTCGCATTGCCAGCATTCGAACCTACAACCACAGACCAACGAGCCGCAACTCTATCAGTTGCACCACGCGCCACTTTCAAGAATTCTCCGATTATCAGCATTTAAATATTATTCATACAAACACACATTCGCGTGGCAACAATTTGAAATAAACTTGATCTGCCTGACATAATAACGAACTTTCATTCTAAAGTTGGTGGTTCTAGCTTTTGTAGTTTAAAAGATCCAGGTGTTCATACGGACAGACTGACATACAGACAGACGGGCAGGGCTATATCGATATGTCTTTCGATGCTGATCAATAATATATATATATACTTTATGGGGTCTGCGAAGCCTCCTTCTGCCTGTTACGCACATTTCGCTTCAGACAAACTTAATAGACCCCTCTCTACTCTTTCTTAGAGTACGGGATCTCAAAAGAGGAAAAAAAAGACAATTACGACAAAATAATAAAATACCTGACTTTACTTAGACGAAATATATAGTAAGTATAATATATAAACAAATAAATTTGACCAGAAATGCAGTCGCCTTCCTGTCATTTCGATTATCTTTGTTTGAGCCGGGAATATTCTTTCTCCTACGTTTCGATAGATAATGTACACGGATCAATCTAAGGCCGCTCCTAAGTCCGCAAGCCTTACAGTTTCTGGTCGCCCCGACACTTCGCCTCTTACTCCTGAAAAATTCATTTCAAGAGACAACTAAACGCCCTTCCCTCCGTACTTCTTCCACGACGTCTCGAAGTCGCAGCGGCTCTCCGGTTTCACGCTCGTTCTCTCTTTCAAACCCTCGTAAGACCGCTTCTCCAGCTCCCAAATTTGTCGTGACCTCTCCTGAGTATCCCATACTCATTCGATCCGCCTCTCAACAAGTCATAGAACAATCCAACATATCGCTTTCTGATTTCATTTCCACCTGCGACGCCTTGACACTAATCGAGGCTCTTAGTGCAGAAGTTCCACTTTATTCCATAAAGATACATTTAGAGCAGCTCAAGTCGATCCAAAATTTAAAGGAATTTGAGCACCAATAAAAATGTCTGGAAGAGCCATCGTCTCCAAGTCCCCTTTCACAAATGAGGGGTACTGCTCGGTAAGAAAATGATCGGTTGTTGATCATGAGCAGCTTCTCCAAATTCCCTCTGTCGCACACGATTCCGGAGCTGCAGACGAACTTCCAAAGTGTTTGACAGCCTTGGAGCGATGTGGAGCAAGTACAGAAAATTGGGATATTCTTTTCATAACGATCTGTACTAGTAAGCTGCCAAAGTCCACCATCCTGTTGTGTGAGCAATCCGTCCCGAATAAGACTGCGGTGTCTTCCTGGGATGATCTCAACTGCTTCTTAACTGATCGCTATCGTGTGCCGTCCCGAAGAGAGTCGAAGTGATCAAACAACAGAGTTTGTCTTTGAATTGCTTCGCTCACATTCCTACTCTATGGAAAACAAGTAGTAGGGTAGCATTCTTACCGAAAGCTGGGAAATGTGGTCATAATAGCCCAAAGGACTATCGACCTATAAGTTTTTCGTCCTTTCTACTTAAAACTATGGAGAAGTTGCTGGACTTGGATTTCCATTCAATACGCATATTCCAAGGCAGATTAGTTGAAACTGCTCTACACGCGCTGGTAAACTCGATCGAGAATACACTACACCATAAAGAATACGCACTTCTATGAAATCTTCTGGATGACGATCTTATTAGGAGATTTAATTGAGTAGCCCCCAAAATAACTGCCTATATGGACATAAGATAAGTTGGAACAGTGTTGGACAGCAAACTGGCATTGAGATTCAATGTCGAAGAAACTGACTCTGGGGTGGTGGCCAGCGACGGAAAAGAAGACGTATCTAGCCACAATGGAAAAAACTCAATGTGAGACACTGCGTTACAGGTGCCATGAGAACTACCTACCCCGACAAAAGCTCCGGAAGTTCTACTGGAGCAACCTCCTCTTGAACTGCAAACATAGCTAGTGGCCGCCAAGTAAAGGCTCATCAACCAGAGGTGGCGGGGCACCACCAAATGTAAAATATCAAGAACAATGTGCAATGAGTTCAATGCCCAACGCACTCGCTATCTTCTGCAGCTTCCGCGGAAGGACTCCAGGCTGTTGCTGGGAGTACTAACTGGCCATTGTATAGTGGCAGCACATGCGATGAAGCTCGGAGCAAAGAACGACTCTAGCTGCAGGAAGTGTAATAACCCTGGCACTGCCGAAACCCTACAGCACATTCTTTGTTGCTGCCAAGTCCAAGCATAAACGCAAAAGAAACAAAAAAGAATGCAATAGTCGCCTCGCGACTTTACTCAATTTCAATTTGTTATTAACAATTGTGATGGATATAATAGCTTGGCAAACACAGAACATTTGCATACAAATTCATGTTTAGAGCATATTTTTAACCGATCGTTCCTATGGGAGTTATACGATATAGAAGTCCGATTTGGATCAAACTTGGTCAGTATATATGTAACATTGGGATGGAACGCAACGAGATGGCAACACCATATATGGAGGAAACGAAGGGAAGGAATGCAACGGGATGGCAACCCCATACATGGAGGAGAGAAAGGGAAGAAGAAAAAGACCAGTTGGAAAAAGAAGTGGTTGTCGAGCGTGGCAGTTGAAGATCATAAGTCCCGAGTACATAAGTTGAAAGTTGTTCGTACGTTGTGGAAAGAGTCATCAAAGTCGTATTGCGGAATTTTTTTATACTCTCTGCAAGAGTATATTGGGTTTGTGCAAAAGTATGTAACAGGCAGAAGGAGGCGTGGCAGACCCCATCTATATATATAAAAAGCAAACTCACTTCCTGTGTGTACTCAAAATTCAGTATGATAATTAGTGTCTTTTGCTTTCATTTTTTTTTAATAGATCAGCTTTTTTATCTACTTGGTTTGTATGAAAAAAAAATATGGAAAAACTTTTTGGAAATGTAAGAAAAAGCAAAATAAAAAACAATTCGGAAAAATTACACAAACAACAACATACATGTTTGCATAATGTGAATGGCAAAAATGCTCTTCTCAAAGAGGAGATCAGGCAACTCTTTTTGTTTCTGGCAGTGGGGGAAAACTGTCTGGCTACTCTTTCAACCGCCACAAAAATTTAAGAGTGTTTCAAGCAAGATATCAGAGGAAATTCACGTTTGTTCGGTGGCGCTTTAATATTATTGTCAGGAGATTTTCGCCAAACGTTACCGGTTCTTGCGCGAGCTCCACCAGCTGATCAATTGAATGCCTGCTTGAAATCATCATATTTGTGGAGATATGTTAGAACGTTGAAATTGATGACAAATATGCGTGTTCAATTACAAAACGATCCATGTGCTGCTAACTTTACAAAGCAGTTATTAGAAATGGGAAATGGCAAGATGCCTGTTGACAATGCAACTGGATTAATCACACTACCAAGCAACTTTTGTCGATTAGTAGACACGAAAGAAGTGTTGGTCGAAAAAGTTTTCCAAATTTTGAAGAAAACTATCACAATCATACATGGCTTAGTGAACGTGCAATTTTAGCAGCAAAAAATAAGGACGTCAATGATTTAAACGCAAATATTTTACACAAAATTACGAATCCAGTTGTTTCATACAAATCGGTTGATACCATTATGGATCAGGATGAGGTAGTGAATTATCCCACCGAATTTTTAAATTCTCTTGATTTGCCAGGAATTCCTCCCCACAATTTGCAATTGAAAGTTGGGGCATCAATCATTATGCTAAGAAATTTAAATCATCCCAAACTTTGTAACGGAACAAGACTTGCAGTAAGAAAATTAATGACTAATCTTATTGAAGCCACTATTATAATAGGCAAGTACAAAGGCGAACATTTATTAATACCAAGAATTCCTATGATTCCTCCCGATTTGACGTTCAATTTTAAAAGACTTCAATTTCCTGTTCGCCTCGCTTTCGCTATAACAATAAATAAAGCACAAGGCAAATCATTGAAAGTTTGCGGCATTAATTTAGAAAATCCAGTTTTCTCCCATGGTCAACTGTATGTCGGATCGTCTCGCGTTGGAAAATCATCTGCTTTATATGTATACTGTCAAGATGGAAAAACTAAAAATGTTGTTTATTTAAAAGCACTTAATTAAAAAACTTTTTAGAAAATTTGTTGTCTGCATTATTTTTAACAAAAAGTTTTTCCAACCAAAAAAGATTTTTCAATAGCAGGTAAATCTATAATACAAGAACGCCGCGAAGCGCGCCGGGCCCGCTAGTAAAATATATATATTATTGATCAGCATCACAAGCCGAGTCGATATAGCCATGTCCGTCTGTCTGTCTGTCCGTCTGTCCGTATAAACAAACAGATTTCAGAGATGATAAGAGCTACAAGTTCGAGCTTGGTGTCAATCGATCACATATTTAGTCAGTAAATACAAGAATCTTTTTTTTTCGATGCCACGCCCCATTCGCCCACAATAAGCAAAAAACTGGACACACCTCGGGAAAAATTGGTGTTTTCGGCAAATATCTCAGTAACTATGGCACCTAGGTTCACCAATTTTGGTACGGGAGGTTCCTAGCGACAGCATAGTTGCATTGCCATCTAAAATTTTGGACTGCCACGCCCACTTTTCCCACATTTGATAAAAAAGTCTGGAATCTTCAATACCGTTTTTGGCGAACTTGTTCTTATCGTACAGTAATGTAGTTTATAACTCGTGTGGAGACTAAGTATATTAAACTATCCTGAAAGGCGTATTAAAATCGGGCTATAAACAAGAAAACTAGAAGCGTTACAATATTGATAATTGAACGCAATATCAACCCATTGGTGCAAGCGAGACAGAAACACACAAGCACATGGACATGCACACGCTGCCTTCGGACGCTGGCGCCGAATTTATGCATAATATATTGTCAAAAGTATGTGTATTCGCATACAAACAAACAAATAGATGAATGTTTGATTATGCTTAGATTGTTTTTGTTTCAACGTGTTTTAATTCAAGTAATTCACATTGTAATATCTCGATACCGATTTTAATAATTTAATCGGGATAAATGCAGAGAGTATTCTACGGTCGGGCGCCCTCGACTGTACTTTTCTTTCTTGTTTTAAGTTGGTCATTTATTTCTATTCACTTGAACTTTGTAATACCTAATTTTACTATTCATTGAATTACTGATTAATAAACATTCTACATTTGGGGGCTCAACCGCCTGGTGATAAGACAATTAATTATCAACTCGTAGTGACCAAATTAAAATAATTCAACGTGTAAAGACAAGTCAAAAAAAAAAAAAAAAAGTTTTAATTTAAAAGCATGTGTGAAGAAGAACAAAAGAGACATAGTGCAATCACGCGATCGCAGTCTAATAGAGGTAGCGCAATGTGCGAAAACGAACAAGGCAGAACACAAAATCACGCAGAAGATGATACAGAATTTTACGAAGCAGCAATAGACAGAATGCAAATAAACGATATGCAAGCAGAAAACAATAGAAGCCTGCAGCAAATTATTCAGTTGGAGTCTATCGTAGTTAATAATTATTTGGATTTGAAAGCTGTTGTCATTGCTGAATTTAAACGCACACTAAGAAGCGCTGACATACACACGAAGCTAAGGGAAAGATAAATCAAGAAAGACGAACATTTTCTTGAATATTTGCTAAATATGAAAAAATTGCAGCACAAGGGATTGTTGATGAAGAGTCTGTTATAAACTATATTGTCGATGGTTTGAACAAAGGAGAGTTCAAGTTCACAAAGGTGGTAGCGCGACCAGACAGCTCTGAACCAACTGAGCTAAGTATTTAATAAAATTGATGGAATCGATAATTACGGGTTACACGGCATCGACTTCACCATTTGAGTGCCCCGTGCGAATGAAGATAGTGCCTGACGGGCAATAAAAGCCGTTCCGTCATCAACCAATTCGCCATACACCCGAGGAGTCGGAGGTGGTGAAACAACGGGTCGACGATTGGTTACACAAGGGTATTGTGCGCAAGTCGACATCGAATATTGCAAGCCGAGTTGTGATCGTATGCTCGTAACTCGAAGTTAAAGCTGGTTACCTTGCAATGGAAAAATTTCGGTACTATCTTCTTGGAATACGTTTTACGTTAGTTACCGACTGCGCTGCGTTTACACAAACAGTTAAGAAAAAAGATATACCACGTGAAGACGGCCGTGGATGGCCGGTGGATTTTGGCCATGCAAGATTTTAATTTCGATGTAAGTCACCGGCCTGGAGAAAAAATGCGTCATGTTGACTGTCTTAGTCGATATCCCCAAGATGTGCTTGTCATATCGTCAGAGATTTCACCACGTATCAAAGCCGCTCAACCGAAAGATAATTAGATTAAGATGATTCTAGAAGTGCTTAAGTCTAACCCTTACGAAAACTTTAACCTTAAAGGCGGAGTTCTGTACAAACACGTAGGTGGAAATGAATTGCTGGTGGTACCGAAGAACATGGAACACGAAGTTGTCCTTGAGGCACACAACAATTGTCATTTTGCGTAACAAAAAACAATGCATTCCGTACAATAACACTTTCGGATACCACACTTGGAAAGAAAAGTCGGCCAGGTCGTCAACACATGCATCAAGTGTATTCTGGTCAATAAGAAGTTGGGAAAACAAGAAGGCTATTTATACTGCATCAATAAAGGTGATCAGCCGTTACACACGCTGCATGTCGATCATCTAGGACCGATGGATAGCAGAGCAAAGCGGCAAAGCTAGAGGAGTGGTTAAAAATCTTCGGCCATCCAACACGAATAGTCAGCGACAGGGGTGTCGCTTTCACTTCAAACAACTTTTCGGATTATGTTAAAAGTAATGGAATTGAACATGTGTGGACAACTACAGGAGTTGCACGGGGCAACGGTCAAATCGAAAGGGTCAACAGGTGTATTTTGTCAATTATTAGAAAACTGTCTGCAGATGATACATCAAAATGGTATAAATTCGTACAAGAGGTACAGCGAGCCATTAATTCACATGTTCACGGGTCAACCAAGAAGACTCCGTTTCAGTTGATGTTTGGAGTTGAAATGGAATGTAAGGATGACCGAATGTAACATTGGGATGGAACGCAACGAGATAGCAACACCATATATGGAGGAAACGAAGGGAAGGATTGCAACGGGATGGCAACCCCATACATGGAGGAGAGAAAGGGAAGAAGAAAAAGACCAGTTGGAAAAAGAAGTGGTTGTCGAGCGTGGCGGTTGAAGATCTTAAGTCCCGAATACATTGCGTATTTTTGACCGATCGGCCCTATGGGAGCTATACGATATTGTAGTCCGATTTGGATCAAACTTGGTCAGTATATATATATTTTTGGCAGATGTATTCTGTGTGAGTTTGATTAATATAGCTTAGTTAATGCAAAAGTTTTTCATACTAATTCATATTTGGAGCGTATTTTTGACCGATTGGCTCTGTGGGAGCTATACGATCTGGTAGTCCGATTTGGATCAAACTTGGTCAGTATATATATATTATTGGCAGATGTATTCTGTGTGAGTTTGATTAATATAGCTTAGTTAATGCAAAAGTTTTTCATACTAATCGGGTGCTATACGATATAGTAGTCCAATTTGGATCAAACTTGTTCAGTACATTTACTTCCGTGTAAATTTGGTTCAGATAGCATAGATAATAAAAAAGTTTTCTATACTAAAACATTCTAGTTTTACCTGTACATTTACCTTTATATGAAGATAGAACGCCCTAAAGTGGGCGTGTCAAAAAACAAAAACAAACTTGTACTGCTTTGGTATTGTACCTTTCATTTGCGACCCCTAGCATTCTAGCTCTTATAGTCTCTGAGATCCTTTTGTTCATACAGACGGACGCACGGACGGATGGACGGACAGACGGATATGGCTATATCGACTCGGCTTGTGATAGTGATCAAGAATATATATACTTTATGGGGTCTGCCACGGATCCTTCTGCCTGTTACATACATTCCAACGATTACAATATACCCTTTTACAATATACCCTTTTACTCTACGAGTAACGGGTATAAAAAAGAAAAAATAATATAATAAAAAAATATTAATAAACGGCAGCCAACGATTATTGTTTGACTTGTGGAATGTTGCATCAGTGCCCATGTTATGCTATCTCTTGGCATATACAACCCAAACACCTGGACCCATCTTCAAAAACAACTCCATCCTACTGGATAAATTCAGAAACACACCATTCAAAGGGAAAGTACGAGTAGTTATGGAAGAAGCAGACTAACGTAGACGGGTAAGCTAGAATTAAAAGACACCCATGATGGAAAAATGTTGTACACTTGATTAATAAAAATTAGTATTGATCATCTTGTTCAAAAATTGCATACTAACTTTTGTATCTGTATTACAAAAAAAAAATCTGTATGTAAAACATGAAAAAGGTTTTAAGCCGCCTCCAATCAATTCGAATTTTCAAAGATTTCCAACATTCCTTCAGCCAAATAACACTCCTTATGTCCCATATCATAATCATCCACCATATGTTCAAGTACCATTTTATCCACCAAAACAATAACAATATAACAATAACAATATGCATTACACTAACGCTTATTTATCTCGACCAACCCAACCCGTACCAATTCCGACAAGACCAGTACA
This sequence comes from Drosophila arawakana, assembly GCA_018151165.1. Lineage (NCBI taxonomy): Eukaryota > Metazoa > Arthropoda > Insecta > Diptera > Drosophilidae > Drosophila > Drosophila arawakana. The sequence continues at coordinate 330,546 of JAECWX010000719.1, read as the reverse complement.
GTTAACACCTAGACCAAATTTCCGTCAAAGCTTATTTGACTATAATCGTTTCGGATAGAATCAGAATCAGAGTCCCATTCCATAAAGAGCACCAATCAATAATGCTCCAGGTGTATCCAATCAACCAATCAAACGCAGTGTAACGAGATAGAACTCGAACAAGCTGAAAATTTTCGGCAACCAGCCTCGGCTGGTTGTTTGCAGAAAATTTATTTGCAGCAAATTGTTTGCAGCAAATTTGTTTGCAGCAAATTGTTTGCAGCAAATTGTTTGCAGCAAATTGTTTGTAGCAAATTGTTTGCAGCAAATTTGTTTGCAGCAAATTTGTTTGCAGCTAATTGTTTGCAGCAAATTTGTTTGCAGCAAATTGTTTGTAGCAAATTGTTTGCAGCAAATTGTTTGCAGCAAATTTGTTTGCAGCAAATAGTTTGCAGCAAATTTATTTTCAGTAAATTTGTCTGCAGCAAATTTGTTTGCAGCTAAATGTTTGAAGCAAATTGTTTGTAGCAAATTGTTTGTAGCAAATTGTTTGCAGCAAATTGTTTGCAGAAAATTTGTTAGTAGCAAATTGTTTGCAGCAAATTGTTTGCAGCAAATTTGTTTGCAGCAAATTGTTTGTAGCAAATTGTTTGCAGCAAATTGTTTGCTGCAAATTTGGTCCAGCAAATTGTTTGTAGCAAATTGTTTGTAGCGAATTGTTTGCAGCAAATTCTTCGCAACACATTTGTTTGCTGCAAAATTGTTTGCAGAAAATTATTTGCAGCAAATTGTTTACAGCAAATTGTTTGCAGCAAATTTGTTTGGAGCAAATTTGTTTGGAGCTAATTGTTTGCAGCAAATTTGTTTGCAGCCAATAGTTTGTAGCAAATTGTTTGCAGTAAATTTGTTTGCAGCAAATTTGTTTGCAGCCAAATGTTCGCAGCAAATTTGTTTTCAGTAAATTTGTTTGCAGCAAATTTGTTTGCAGCAAATTCATCACAACAAATTTGTTTGCAGAAAGGTTGTTTGCAGCAAATTTGTTTGTAGCAAATTGTTTGCAAAAATTGTTTGCAGCAAATTTGTTTGCAGCAAATTTTTTGCAGCAAATTTGTTTGCAGCAAATTGTTTGCAGCAAATTTGTTTGCAGCAAATTGTTTGCAGCAAATTTGTTTGCAGCAAATTGTTTGCAGCAAATTTGTTTGCAGCAAATTTGTTTGCAGCAAATTTGTTTGCAGCAAATTCATCACAACAAATTTGTTTGCAGAAAGGTTGTTTGCAGCAAATTTGTTTGCAGCAAATTTGTTTGCAGCAAATTGTTTGCAGCAAATTGTTTGCAGCAAATTAGTTTGGAGCAAATTGTTTGCAGCAAATTTGTTTGCAGCAAATTATTTGCAGCAAATTTGTTTGCAGCAAATTGTTTGCAGCAAATTTGTTTGTAGCAAATTGTTTGTAGCAAATTTTTTGCAGCAAATTGTTTGCAGCAAATTTGTTTGTAGCAAATTGTTTGCAGCAAATTTGTTTGCAGCAAATAGTTTGCAGCAAATTTGTTTGCTGCAAATTGTTTGCAGAAAATTTGTTTGTAACGAATTGTTTGCAGCAAATTTATCGCAACAAATTTGTTTGCAGCAAATTGTTTGCAGCAATTTGTTTGCTGCAAATTGTTTGCAGCAAATTGTTTGCAGCAAATTTGTTTGCAGAAAATTTGTTTGCAGCAAATTTGTTTGCAGCAAATTGTTTGTAGCAAATTGTTTGTAGCGAATTGTTTGCAGCAAATTGTTTGCAGAAAATTTGTTTGCAGCAAATTGTTTGTAGCAAATTTGTTTGCAGCAAATTGTTTGCAGCAAATTTGTTTGCAGCAAATTGTTTGCAGCAAATTGTTTGCAGCAAATTGTTTGCAGCAAATTTGTTTGCAGCAAATTTGTTTGCAGCAAATTTGTTTGCAGCAAATTTGTTTGCAGCAAATTTGTTTGCAGCAAATTTGTTTGCAGCAAATTTGTTTGCAGCAAATTTGTTTGCAGCAAATTGTTTGTAGCAAATTGTTTGTAACGAATTGTTTGCAGCAAATTCATCACAACAAATTTGTTTGCTGCAAATTGTTTGCAGCAAGGTTGTTTGCAGCAAATTTGTTTGCAGCAAATTGTTTGCAGAAAATTTGTTTGCAGCAAATTGTTTGCAGCAAATTTGTTTGCAGCAAATTGTTTGCAGCAAATTTGTTTGCAGCAAATTATTTGTAGCAAATTGTTTGTAGCAAATTTGTTTGCAGCAAATTTGTTTGGAGCTAATTGTTTGCAGCAAATTTGTTTGCAGCAAATTGTTTGCAGCAAATTTGTTTGCAGCAAATTTGTTTGCAGCAAATTTGTTTGCAGCAAATTGTTTGTAGCACATTGTTTGTAACGAATTGTTTGCAGCAAATTCATCACAACAAATTTGTTTGCTGCAAATTGTTTGCAGCAAGGTTGTTTGCAGCAAATTTGTTTGCAGCAAATTGTTTGCAGAAAATTTGTTTGCAGCAAATTGTTTGCAGCAAATTTGTTTGCAGCAAATTGTTTGTAGCAAATTGTTTGCAGCAAATTGTTTGTAGCAAATTGTTTGTAGCTAATTTGTTTGCAGCAAATTTGTTTGCAGCAAATTGTTTGCAGCAGCAAATTGTTTGCAGCAAATTATTTGCAGCAAATAGTTTGCAGAAAATTTGTTTGCAGCAAATTTGTTTGCAGAAAATTTGTTAATAGCAAATTGTTTGTAGCAAATTGTTTTTAGCAAATTGTTTGCAGCAAGGATGTTTGCAGCAAATTTGTTTGCAGCAAATTGTTTGTAGCAAATTGTTTGCAGCAAATTGTTTGCAGCAAATTGTTTGCAGCAAGGTTGTTTGCAGCAAATTTGTTTGCACCAAATTGTTTGCAGTAAATTGTTTGCAGCAAATTGTTTGCAGAAAATTTGTTTGCAGCAAATTGTTTGCAGCAAATTTGTTTGCAGCAAATTGTTTGTAGCAAATTGTTTGCAGCAAATTGTTTGTAGCAAATTGTTTGCAGCAAATTTGTTTGCAGCAAATTGTTTGCAGCAAATTGTTTGCAGCAAATTTGTTTGCAGCAAATTGTTTGCAGCAAATTGTTTGCCGCAAATTTGTTTGCAGCAAATTTGTTTGCAGCAAATTTGTTTGCAGCAAATTTGTTTGCAGCAAATTGTTTGTAGCAAATTGTTTGCAGCAAATTGTTTGCAGCAAATTTGTTTGCAGCAAATTGTTTGCAGCAAATTTGTTTGCAGCAAATTTGTTTGCAGCCAATAGTTTGTAGCAAATTGTTTGCAGTAAATTTGTTTGCAGCAAATTTGTTTGCAGCCAATTGTTCGCAGCAAATTTGTTTTCAGTAAATTTGTTTGCAGCAAATAGTTTGCAGCAAATTTGTTTTCAGTAAATTTGTTTGCAGCAAATTTGTTTGCAGCAAATTGTTTGCAGCAAATTGTTTGCAGAAAATTTGTTAGTAGCAAATTGCTTGCAGCAAATTGTTTGCAGCAAATTGTTTGCAGCAAATTTGTTTGCAGCAAATTTGTTTGCAGCAAATTTGTTTGCAGCCAATTGTTTGCGGCAAATTTGTTTTCAGTAAATTTGCTTGCAGCAAATAGTTTGCAGCAAATTTGTTTTCAGTAAATTTGTCTGCAGCAAATTTGTTTGCAGCAAAATTGTTTGTACCAAATTGTTTGCAGCAAATTTGTTTGCAGCAAATTGTTTGTAGCAAATTGTTTGCAGCAAATTGTTTGCAATTGTTTGCACCAACAGTTCATAAACTTGACCCATAAGGGAAAGAATTTGAAATGCCTAATAGATACCCGTTCTACATTTAACATGATGACATCCAATATTTTCAATCTATAAGTTGTAGATAATGAATGTCTAATTCAAACAAGTAACGGGCCATTAACAATCACAAAAAAGATCAATGTTCCTTCTAATAACATATTCATGAGTAATAGTGAATTCATTTTACATAAATTCTTTTCGGATTATGACTTATTAATTGGCAGAAAATAGTTATCACAAGCCCAATAAAAAATACAAATTAATAAATGATTGGCCAAACATTAATCAAAATCATTTTTCAAATTCTGTATCTGAAGAATATATAATATAAGTCCCCACAAAATTTGAATACAGAATTTCGCGAAAAAACAAATATTTATCGGTTAGATTATCTAAATGAAGAAGAAAAATAAAAATTAAAAAAATTATTACAGCCCTATCAGCACATTCAATTCCAAGAAGGAGATCAACTTAGTTTCAGCAACCAAGAGAAACATAATATCAACGTTACTCATAACTCCCCCATATACTCTAAACCATACAGTTATCCTCAAGCTTACGAGCAAGAGGTTGAAAACCAAATCCGGCAAATGTTAGACCAAGGTATCATAAGGCCCAGTAATTCTCCCTATTGCAGTCAAATGTGGATTGTGCCGAAAAAAAAGACGCATCAGGTAAACCAAAGTTTAGAATAGTAATCGAATATAGAAAACTTAACAAAGTAACTATAAACGACAGACACCCAATACCAAACATGGACGAGATACTAGGAAAACTAGGAAAATGTAACTATTTCACCACAATTGATCTTGCGAAAGGTTTCCATCAACTGGAAATGCATCCAGATGCAATACATAAGACAGCCTTCTCAACCAAAAATGGTCATTATGAATACCTGCGTATGCCATGCGGTTTAAAAAATGCTCTTGCAACTTATCGACGTTGCGTGAATAATATTCTACGTCCATTATTAAACAAACATTGTTTGGTGTATCTGCTTGAAGAGCATCTGAATTCACTTAAACTAGTTTTCGAAAAGCTTTCTGAAGCTAATCTTAAACTACAACTTGATAATTGAGAGTTTCTTAAACAAGATACTACTTTCCTGGGACATATCATAACTAAGGAGGAAATAAAGCCAAATCCTAAAAAAATCAAGGCAATTCAAAAATACCCAATTCCAAAAAAGACCAAAGAAATTAAAGGTTTTCTCGGATTAACCGGATGTTATAGGACATTTATACCTAATTTCGCAGATATAGGAAAACACATGGCAACAGCCCTAAAAAAAGATTCAAAAATTGATATACAAAATCCGAAATACGTTGAAGCTTTCGAAAAATTAAAACAACTCATCTCCAATGATCCCATCTTAAAAATACCAGATTTTAATACTAAATTCGTATTAACTACAGATGCAAGTGTGAGCGTCTGGCAACTCTACAGACCAGAACTTGTTCAGATGAATAAGATGAACGAAGAGGGACGAATAATGTTAAGCAACGGCAGTGAATACGCACGTACACCGATCGTCATGTTTCCTTTATTTTCTTTTTAATTTTGTCTATTGAATAAATAATTAATGTAGTTTATTAAACGCCTACATGCCTTCTAACTCGAGCATCTCATACAGTTCAGAAGTGGAATAAATAATAGATAAAAGCATGAATTCGCCGAGAATTGAAATTTAGACATGCAGCAGACAATTTGCCAAAGTTGTGAAATTCGTTGAACGCTATATCCGTCCCTTTCTTTCGCACGTCAAGAGATACTCGCCGAAAAAAATGTACAAGAAAATGAACGTATGGAATGGAGGAGCTTGAAAAATTGAAGATGATGAAATAAAATGCGCTTGGTGGATATATAAAACGTTTATCTTATATCCATTCAATCAACGCAATTCGAGAATACGCAATGATCAACGAATTACGAAGGATAGGTGATATCGGCACACGCCAAGTGTCTGTGAAAGAAGTAGCCGGAACATTGCCAGAATTCGATCCAACAAACGCTGAAGTGATCAATGTGGACCAATTTATTGATCGAGTCAATAAAGTTATTGCAGCTTACCAATGGGAAGATAAGTACCTGTCTTAAAGGTGCTGCGAAAATGTGGCTTGATGCCTCACCTGTTCTGCACACAACGTGGAAGGATTTTTCTGATGCTTTACGCGATGAGTTTGGATCGACTCCAGATGAAGCAGAGAAACATTATGCCATGGCCGCTGCGGTAGGTCGTCCGAAAGAAACGATAAGGGAATATTGCTTCCGAATGACAGCTTTAGGAAATCGATTTGGTATAAGCGAGGCAGCAATAATACGCTGGCCTAAAACATCGAGAGTTTCAACAGTGCATTTCTGTGTTCACATTTTCTACCGTAAAGGAGATGCGAGATGCAGCGGAGAACTTTTTCGCAAATCGTCAAGGATTACGTGACTCAAAGCCTGAATCAGAATGCAAGAAGGATGATCTAAAATCAAAACGAGACGATTCACTCAAAGTGGATATGAAAAAGCAAGTCAAATGTTATAACTGCGACGCTGTCGGGCACATTTCGATCAATTGCCCTCATCCACAGAAACGTCAACGTTGCGCAGCCTGCAACAAAATTCACCCGACCGGAACGAATTGTAAACCAAACGATGTCAATACTCGTTGCCTCGGAGCAGCTAATCGAGATGGATGTTTTAGTAAAGTGATTGAGATCAATTCGAATCGATACATTGCTTTCATTGATACTGGGAGTCAGTGCAGTATGGTGCGCCAGTCTGTTGCTAAAATGATTAACGTTGAACGCAGCAAATGTCTAATGCAAATTAAAGGAATTTGTGGTGGAGTTCGTATCCTGAAAGAAGCCATCATCTTAAATATTGTGATTGACAATGTATCCGTCCCTACTCAAGTTTATATCGTCGATGATGAGATCATAAACGAGGACTTTCTTCTTGGTCAGGATGTGCTTGTAAATCCCAGCTTGCGTTTCACGTTGGACAACGGACGACTTGATTTTCAAAGCAAACGAGTGCAGCAGCAAACGAGTGAACAACGTATGTAATGGTGCAAGTGTGGTATTGGTGGGGGGTGGTACAAATGTCCTTATCCACAAAGGGATTCGAATTTTCCAACCTCATAAGCATGGCGAGATTTCGAATAAATGTGTACCCCTAGCTATGCTCTATCTAGCTCGCCGGATTGTCGGGGTTCTTCTCTAATCTCTCGTTGATTCCATGAAAACACACATTAACATAATTTTTTTTTAGGTACACTTTGCGATATTTAAAAGAAATGGAAATGAATAAAATAATATTAATACCGACAGAAGATCAGTTACATCTTTGCAGATATTGACTCCTTCTCTACCCTCCCTGCCTGTATGTCTCGGTGGACCCATTTTAGAAACTACGAGCTGTCATCTTATTGGAACAATTCACCATTTACTCGGGACGAATAAGAAAAAAGATTAGAAATTCATTTTACGTTCTAAATATATTTAAACAATTTTTCATTATTAACGGGGATGATTCTTATAAAATTTAAATAATTCATATTCATATTAAATTTCGTTGAGATTTACAATTGAGTATACGACTTATTAATTGAAAAAATATATAAATTACAGAAGAAATGTAATTCAATTGTGAAATATATGATCTATCGAAAATCGGTTATTTTTCTTGACGTTGACAATAAGAATAGGAAACATACATACAATTCCCGATTTAATAATTCGACAAGTTTAATTCTCTTTCATGATCAAACATTCCAATACGATATCCTTGAGCTCAATGATGACGGTTAAATGAATACCTGTAAGGAAAACTAATTTCTGTGCTGGAATTGTATATATACATGTATCCATATACACATATTATAAATATATAGAAAATATTAAACGTTTAAAACTTCAATGAATCCGATGTTCGTTCATCATTTAGTATATAAAATAAATGAAAGAATAAAAAAATTAACAGATTCCGTTGATGTAGAACACACAGAACAAATAGCGAGGGTGGCAGTAACAAAAACCACTATAAAAGGGTCAGCATGAACAACATTTTGAATCCTAGATTAATGCTGATTCAGCCGGCGACTTATCTTCCTCCTTGAGGTGTCCCTTGGTATTGTCTCTTGGGGACTAGGCGACAAGACGGCATCCAAGTCTAAGTAGCCCTGTTCATTCTTTGGTTAGGATGAACCACCAACTACGAGAGGGAATTTACTTCTCTGTAGTCTCCGTTGAAGATGAATACTTTCTCTTGGAAAAGGTCCGAGTGCCTTTTCCACAGATGTATTTGACAAATACGGCTCCGAAGTGACAGCTGGTTTAGAATGTCGACTTGAAAAACATCCAACGAAACTGCTTAGTGATATGCAGCAATATATATATATTTTATATATATATATATATATATATATATATATTTTGACCACTACAGGCGGCGGGCGAGGAGAACACTGCACTAAATAATGTGGCTGTTATTATCACCAATAAGAACAATATACATTATGTATTCATACCTCAAAGACAGTACAAATATATAGGCATATTCAAGATACCACGTTTCTGCACTTTTTAATAATTTTATATACACCACTTTGCACACTTCTGGTTTGAGCCGATCACTTTTCTTAAATGATCAAAAGCTATCAATGTCCAAAAGCTGCTGACTACTAAATTGCTTGCTTTTTTAAAAATAGAACAAGACAAAACACCTATCCAAAATATTCCACTCATTCACTCTCCCTTGCAGACATAGCGACCTCTTAAATAACTGCATTATCGTACGATCTTTTGCCACATGAGTGAAAGCTCGCGATACCTATGCGCTGAGTGAGCTTTATCCGAAACGAACTCAAGCATAGTGTAAAAGCTTTATGCATGCATGCGAAACTTTGAGTCTAACATGTAACTTACAAACGTTTTATGCTTAGAGCTGGCGATGTAAGATAACAGAATTACAAGCTCAGAACTCCCAATGTAATTTAATAGAGTTAGATTATGTATTTATGTCGCTCTTTAAAACTGACCATCACAGCACAGTTTAAGAGACGCTACGATTTATCTAGCGGGGCATAAACTGGAAAAGGGGCAGATGTTTATGTTTTAACTTGAATATCTTTTGAGATGGAAAACTCCCAAATGTTTACCATCTTCGTTACTCAACTGGTAGTATGTAGAACTGATTTTCTTAATTACTTGAGCTGGTATAAAAACAAGTGCTAATTTGGCACTAAACTTTTTGGGAGCGCTACTCTGACAAAAATTACGTTCAAGAACTTTATCGCCAACTTTAAGTTGTATATTCCGACTACGCAAATTATATCTGCTGGCATTTCTCGCATGCGATTTTTGTACGTTTTCCTTCGCTGCTTGTCTAATGGTCTACAGCACATCAGGAAATTCAATTCTAGTGTCTTCCGACAAAAGCCTTAATTGACGTAAGAGCTGATAATCTTGGCCATTGAGAATCATGTTTTGTCCAAAGGCCAAGAAATACGGTGAATACCCTGTACTTTGATGAAGACTGGCTCGTAGCGACGCGCTTATTTCTGGTAATTTATTATCCCAATCAGAATGCTCCTGGCCGATGTAGGCACGCTGCTAGTACAGATCTATTTAGCCTTTCACTTGCATTTGCCTGTGGTGAATATATGGCAGTGCATATTTGTGAGATACCATACCGAGTAAGTAAAGCTTTAAACGCACCTGAAACAAACTGCGTACCATTGTCAGATAATATTGTTTCAGGAACTCCAAAATAGATATTTCTCAAGATAATCACAAATTTTGTTCGACGTGAACTTTTTGAGTGGACACAAAAAATTAAACTTAGTAAAGTGGTCGACTATGATAAGTAGTCCTATATTACCCTGTTTCGATCTGGGATAGGGTCCTAAAAGATCAATATAGAGTTTTTGAAAAGGCCTCTCCGACGTCATAGGTCTACCTAGAGGTGGTTTTAATACTGCATTGGGACTTTTAGTTTGGTGACATATTTTACATTCAGATACGTATTTACGAATTTGTGCTGTCATTTTCGGCCAAAATAAATACCTTTTAATTTTCTCTATCGTTTTGGCTATTCCACAATGGGCTGCGTTCGGCGGATCATGAGCTCTTGCAATTACTTCTTGAGCCATCGCTGATGGAATCCTTAGTTTCCATAAGTAAGAATCTTGTTCTCCACCAAATTCGCTATCAAACTCTGTCTTCTTATATATGTACGTACTGATTTTCCACTCTAAGATCGGGTAACTTAGACTGGTTATTACGAACTCTCTCCAACAGATCGATATACTCCGCTGACTGGAATTCACGTGAGTTAAGGTCAACCATGGGTCCTTGCGTTTCAATCTCCAGAACAACAGGTTCCTCTCGGCGAGAAAGAGCATCCGCTACAACATTTTGTGTACCTTTGCGGTGCGTTATCTTAAACGAAAATCCCTGTAATTTAATTGCCCATCGAGCTAAACGGCCAGAAAGATCTTTCTGTTTCATTAACCATTGTAAGGCGGCATGATCTGTTATAACTTCAAAGTCTTGACCTTCAACGTATGCACGGAACTTTTTTATTCCTTTTATGACTGCTAAACATTCTAACTCGGTTACTGAATAATTCCTTTGGGCTTTTGAAAGTTTCTCTGACATAAATGCTATCGGTAATTCTTCTCCACTTTCGTTCTTTTGTGCCAGAACACACCCTAAACCAAAGGTGCTAGCATCACAAAGAGGCAAAAAAGGCTTTTCAAAATTTGGAGTTGCCAAAACGGGTGCAGATGTGAGACGATTTTTTAATTCTTCAAAAGCACAATCTGCCTCGGAATTCCAACCAAATGTCTTTGCTTTCTTCAACAACTCTGTAAGGGGTACAGAAATAGTAGCATAATTATCGACAAATCGACGATACCAGCCGGCCATTCCGAGAAATCTCCTTAGTTGTTTCAAAGATTTTGGAATGGGAAATTCTGTAATGGCTTGAACTTTACTAGGATCTGTCCTAAGTTGTCCATTGCCTATAATAAAACCGAGATACTTTATCTCACGCATACAGAACTTAGACTTGGCAATGTTAATAGTAAGATTTGCTCTGCGTAAGTGTACAGCAATTTCTTGTAGCAAAAGCAAGTGCGATTCGAAATCCGTAGACAGAACTAAAAGATCGTCCAAATAAACAAATACCTGTGTGCGTAGGTTAGCAGGTATGACACTATCCATCAACCGGCAAAGTGTTTGTGCCGCATTAGTTAATCCAAAAGGCATTACCTTGTATTGGTAAAGAGGACGGTTTGGGACAGTAAAAGCGGTGTAAGGACGTGAAGCTTCCTCAAGCGGTATCTGCCAATAAGCATGCTTCATATCAAGTCCTGTAATTCGCTGGTAGTAATCGACTAAATATACTCTCTATACTTGGAAGAGGATATGCATCTTTCCTGGTATACTTGTTTATTTCCCTCGAATTCAAACAGAGTCTGTTTTTCGCTCCTTTCTTCACCAGTATACAATTGCTACTCCAAGGACTCATAGAAGGTTCTATTACGCCTAACTCGAGCATTTTCTGAACTTCCTCAAACATAAGTTTCTCTTTGGCTGGGGATATTGGCCAATGGCGTTGCTTAACTGGAGTGTCTGTATCCATTATAATAGAATGCTTAATAATATTGGTTAAACCTAATCCATCTCGCTCAAATGAGGGAAACGATTGAATCACTGAATCTAATCTAAGCTTCTCTTCCATGCTAAGCTTATGCATTTTTAAATCTTCTCCATTTGTGGGATCCTTTCCCATATCTAATTCACTAATACTTAAATCTGGAACAATTAAACTAGACAGCAGACCGAACTTCTTCCAGAAATCCATTCCTAAATAAACATTTTCCTTTAAATTAGGAATAATAAAAAATTCAACTTCTTCAACTTTGCTCGAAAATTAATAACTGCTACAAGTCGAGCAACTACTGGACACAACTAACTATTAGCTGTTCGAATGTGCCCCGAGCACTTCTGTGTACTCTTGTGCTGCCTCAAAATCTCGGTCGCCTCATTGCCCAAACAACTTATGGTAGCTCCTGAGTCTAACAGGGTTTTGAAACTATGACCTTCGTTTCTGGACTATGTGTTACTGGCATGGTGCACTGAACTGTTATCTATACATAAATACGAAATAAAATAACTTGATAATTTAAAAGAAATATTTAAAAATGAATATAAACAGATTTTGGGTTTAGATTTCTTTAGACAAAATTAGTGTTCGTCCCTTTCAAAGGTGATGTGTTCCTATAAGATGCTCGTAGTATTTATATTTCCTAAAATGTAACTAAATCATTCAAAAATCACATAGCTGACGCTTTATCTCGAGTAAAAATAGAACAAGCTTATTTTGGAGAAGAAACACAACATAGTTGTGATGAAGACAATAGTAACTTAATTTTTATCACCGAAAAACCAGATAACACATTTAAAAGACAAATAAAATTTTCTAAAGACATTCCAAACATAAGAAAAGAAAATTATTTCAAAAAACTAATAATCCACATCACATATAATAATATGACAACAAAAAAAGCTAAACAATATGTGATTGATCATTTTTGCACCAAGTCTAGTGCGCTGTTTATAGATAGTGATGCCGATTTTGAAATTATCCAAAACGCACACAAAGACATTATCAATCCAAACCATACTAAGATTCCCAGAAGCCTTATTCTTCTGAAAAATATAAATTCATACGCAGAGTTCAAAGAACTCATTCTCAAGACGCATGAAAAACTCCTACATCCAGGCATTCAAAAAACAAACAAACTTTTCGGTGAAACTTATTATTTCGCCAATAGTCAATTATTAACCCAAAACATTATTAACGAATGTCATATCTGCAATTTAACGAAAACCGAACATAGAAATACAGAAATGCCAATGAAAATTACGCCCAATCCAGAACATTGCCGAGATAAATTCGTAATAGACATTTATTCATCAGAAGGTAAACACTATCTAAGCTGCATAGACATTTATTCAAAATTCGCTACTCTCGAACAAATCAAAACTAAAGATTGGATAGAATGCAAAAACGCATTAATGCGCATATTTAATCAGTTAGGTAAACCAATATTATTAAAGGCAGACCGAGACGGAGCATTTACCAGTCTAGCACTCAAAAGATGGCTTGACAGTGGAGGAGTAGAAATACAATTAAATACATCAAAAACAAGCATAGCAGACATTGAACGACTTCATAAAACATTTAACGAAAAAATCAGAATCATTAATACATTAAACGATGAAGAAAGGACAATAAACAAAATAAATAATAGATATCGAAAGGGAACATTACAAAAATGGAAATTAGAAAACCCATTCAAAGCCAACCAAAACGTCACGCAAACAGATCCTGATCATTACCAAATTACTAACAAAAATAGAACAACACACTATTATAAAACCAAATTGAAACTCCACAGGTTCCTACTTCGTAATCATAATATCATTCACACTCTTTACCATATGTCATGCTCAACAAATTCAAATCAATAACTTGGATACGGACCTCGGATATTTACTGTTCTCAGATAAACCATTAGAATTACCAACTAGATTTGAACATCATTCTTTGCGAATTAACGTAACTGAAATAATAATAACAAACGAATATTTTCGTAGAACTATGCTTAACTTTAAAAATTCATCACAAATCAATTATTTATACACCAAATTACAACAAGAACTAAATGGTATAATATTTCATCATGAGATAAAGATGACGATAATGACAGAGTTGAATTCGAGAAAAACATTGAAAACTTATCGCTATATCGGCTATATCGACTCGGCTGTTGATGCTGATTGTTGGATCAGGATAATAGTTAGAACAAGGAGAAAAAATGAATTGTTAGGATAAGCTTTAATTACTGATATTATTGAATTGTCCAGTAATATACGCATAAAAACTCTTATACTTAAGCTAGCATGTAAGTTTGATTTGTATTCGGCAATGCAGCTGTCGCGAGCGGCAGTTCAGTTCGTCTTTTCGTCTCGCAATAGCCACACACACGCTGCCAAGCCTTTCCGCGGTTGCTAAGTCTAACAATAAATTGTAACGTTTAAGAACTTGCAATTTGTTTTAATTTAATTAGTTCTCGATTTTTCATTGGCGCCCGAGCAGGGACTTTCAATCGCGTTCGTTGGTCTGTAAGACATTTCAAGGCTTTGGTTTGCTGTGTGTGTCGGTTTGATTGTTGCTGCTGGATTTCCCCTGGAGCTGTAGACCGTATTGGAATTCTGGATTTGAACAGCCAGGAGTTGAAGGCACCCATCTTGGAGATAATACCCAGAATTGAGCCCAAGAGCGACTTTTCTGTTGATCAGGTGACAGTGCCCAAACGAGTCAGTGCAGGAGAATATAGAAAGTGCAAGCATAGAAGCGGCACAATACACATTTGAAAGTACATATGTAGAAAAGTACTGCTCCATTTATTGCACATTAGAGACATTGCGTTTCGGCACTGATATATTCTTGTGATTTATTGGAAAGCAATTTGAAGCAAAACACACAAATCGAATTAAATAAATATACATAAATAAAACAGAACACTTAACTAGCGCAAATATATTTGTTACATTAATTTCGCATATCAACGTTAGCCGTTCCTCTTTAATTTCGCTATTCGCCAATATCTACATATTTCGGTGGTGGGTTTTTTGACCTTTGTTCTTTGCACATAAGTAAAGCGCAGTTCGCGTTTACATACATACATACATACAGCTGTTAGGATTTGGCTTGCGGTAGTTAGCTTGTACTTTGTTAGTGTTTTACTTCGATTCTGCTTCGCTTTGATTTCGTCTTACTTTGTTTGTGTCAACGCTGCTTACATACAAACGTACAAGCTGCTAGCAAACATACAAACGTACGCTGATAAACGGCAAGCCTTTTAGTTGTTGTTGGTAGATCGCATCATTGCCTACGCATGCGCTGTTGTTGTTGGTAGATCGCATCGTTTGTCTACCTGCGCATGCGCTGTTGTTGTTTTTTTTAATTGTGCAGTCGAATAAGTCGAATATCAGTAATCAGCTGATTTTGGTTGCGCTGGTGCGTTTGCGTAGATTGGTATTTTGTTGTTGTTGACAACTGTCGGCGCTTATCTACATACGCTTGCGTTTTGTTAATTGCTGTTTTTTCTTTTACATGCGAGAATTTCAGTTAGCCAGCTGATTATCTTGATCTTCTGATTTTCTTAAATCATATTGATCGACAACTGTTGTTAATCAACAGATCTCTTTAATCATTTGATTATCTTCGTCAGTCAAGTTTGTTGATCAGCTGATTATTGTCGGATATAGTACACTTACGTGCATTCGAATAGAGTCAAAATTTAATTAGTCAATATGGCACACAAAACAGACCCTAATGACACCGTTCTGGTTGACGCGGAAACTTGCCTTAGTGCTCATTTAAGTCAATTGTTTGTTAAATTGGAAAAAGTAGAGAGCGACATAGAGCGTCAAAGGAGTTCACTCATTAATAAAATGGTGACTCCAAGCAAATTTGAGATTCAGTGCCGGCTAGACATACTAAATTCATACATTTCCAAAGCTATGGATCTGCAGTCAGAGATCGATGCAATAGATCCTGACAATACCAGTCGTGCAATGCTTGAGGAAACATGTATTTTGGCACGGTCTTCATACATGTCAGCCCTAAGTGCGCATCAGGCAGCAGAAGTCGTCCCTCAGCCTTCTCACCATTCTCACTTGCCCAAACTAAAGTTGCCCAAATTTAGTGGTAAACACTCGGAATACAGACAATTTATCGGTCTGTTTAATAGCTTGGTAGACTCTGATCGCTCGCTGTCAAATATTGAGAAATTCAACCATTTGATATCGTGCTTATCAGATGAGGCGTTAGGCACCATCAGAGCTTTCCAAGTATCTGATGCGAACTACCCGAAGGCATTAGAAAGTCTAAGTCGAGTATATGACAACAAGTGTCTTATCATTTTTGACACTCTTGCCCAGTTGTTTGACATTGAGCCGATGTCCAAGCCATCGGCAGTTGGAATTCGAACAATAGTTGACTCGGTATCGGCCATTTTTGGTTCGCTAATGTCCGTTGGAGATGAGCAAGATTTCGCAAATGCAATCTTGATTCATATAGTTATGTCGAAGGTAGATCCTCATACAAAGTCGAAGTATGAGGAACAGCTGGATTACAACACATTGCCGAAATGGGCCGACTGTGCTGCGGCTTTGAAAAGGCGATATCAGCATTTATCCGCTGAAGAAAGTTCAAAGTCTAGGATGAAGCAAACATTTGAAATGAAACACGCTAAAAAATCGTCGTTTGCGTGTACAAATGTTGAAAAGGAAGTGGAACCCACATGCCAGTTTTGCCGTGCAAACCATATGATTGAAAATTGTCAAGGGTTTGCAACACTGCCGGTTGACGATAGATTTAATTTCGTAAAATCTAGCCAACTCTGCATAAACTGCTTGCATTCAGAGCACAGAGTGTCCAACTGCACTGCGTCGAAGTGTAGAGTTTGTTCTCGTCCTCACAACACTCTCCTTCACAAATTCACACCGGTAGAAACATCACAGGCTTCTGCTCATCCTGCCCATGTTGATCAAAGTGCTAGCGAAACCGATCAGGTAATCCTGGCAACGGCTGTTGTTAAAGTTCAAGACAGTTTCGGTAAGAATCGAAACGCCAGAGTCTTGTTGGATTCAGGGTCACAGGTGAACTTCATGACGGAAGACCTCGCTGAAGCCTTACGCCTTCAACGCAAAAACAAATGTTTAACCGTCAAGTCGGTTGGACAGTCGAGATTGACTGCAAAAGGCAAAGTCTCGACAATAGTTTCGTCTCGTGTATCGAGACATCAGTTCAGCGCCGAATTTTGGGTGCTGAAATCGATTTGTAGCAGGCAGCCAGATTGTGATCTTCCCATCAATAGGTGGAAGATCCCAGCAAATGTCGAACTGGCTGACCCTGAGTTCCACAAACCCCAGAAAATAGATATACTTCTGGGAGCCGACTCCTTTTTTGAAATGCTTCGTAACGGACAAATTCGATTGGCGAAGGGTGGTCCGTTACTACAAAGGACGTTGTTTGGTTGGGTGGCATCAGGGCGGTGCAAGAAAATGCTTACCAAAAGCCCAATATGTTGCTCAGTGATGCAACATAGAAAAGATGTTCGTTTTGAAGACAGTGTAGATCGACACTGTGAGGTCGAAGCTGTCCCGGAGAAAAGTGTTTCGGCAAATGATTCTGCGGAGCACATCGTTTGCGAACAAAGCTCTCGGGACAGCGCTCAAAAATTGACGACTGGACACTTTGGTGTCAATTTGTCAGTCACGACTGATCCCAAAGTGCTGGGTTCGTCACAAATTGTCAAAAGACAAGTTGTTCCCATGATCTGGGAACTCGAGGATGTACGTATGAACGTAAATCTTGACCTTGGTCGCATGTTGATAGATACAGAAGTTCCACCAGGACCACGTAACACTTTTTCACACCAGTGCGTCCTGAGGCCTGAAAGCAATTCCACCAAACTTCGAGTAGTAGTGGACGTGTCGTGTAAGAAAACGTCGTCATACTCTCTCAAGGAATTACTGGTGGGACCTGCGATTCAGAGGGATCAAATTGGTTCATTTGGTAGGTTCCGTCTGAACCGAACTGCCCTCACGGCAGATATCAAAACGGGCAATTTTCCATTGGCAAAATGGTTTTTAAACCATTATAACGTATTAGAAGAAGGCGGAAATGAGAAACTTTGGATTTCCAATGATGCCGATTCGACAAAAACGCTTGGCTTAAGGTGGACACCAAGTTTGGATACTCTTCGGTATCAATTGGTTGATAGCTTCGCCAAACTAAGTCCCACCAAGCGAAAAACATTGCTAGAATCTTTCGCGTATATTTTAGCCCAAATATTCGCGTTGGACCGATGTCGAATCGAGAGTGCGAGTTTCTCGAATGATTCAGAAACCGCACTACATTGTACATATACTTCCCCTTCATTACTTGCAACATTTGTAGCCAATAGAGTTGCAGGCCTCCAAGAGATGGCCAATAATGTATCTTTGAGACATGGACTGACATCATCAAATCCAGCCGATTTGTCGTCAAGAGGGTTTGGCGTTCAGAAACTCGATCAGTTCGTTCGGCTTCGTTGCATGGTAAAACGACATTGGCCTCAAGCGGTGTTCGTGTGTTTTGCATCAAATGCTGTTCATATTGAGTTTACAGCAAGATCCACTAAACCTCTCATTTTAACAGCGTACAGCTTATTCGCTCGACGTGGCACGCCAGTCCGGCGATACTCGGAGAAGGAGCCACATTTTCGTGAGGAACCTGGTGAAGGAGTTCCAGGACTCATTTCGAAGGAAGCAAAGCAGGCTTCTGTTCTCCGCGGAAGGAAGATGGAGTGGAGGCTTATCTCAAAGCGGCCCTCTCGTCGGTGGACTGGACATGCGGCAGATCAGCCGGCTGCCGGCGCTAATGCTGCCAGGGCTACCAAGGGATTGAAGGCGATCCCTTCAAGGTGGCCGGAATGTTGGATCAGGATAATAGTTAGAACAAGGAGAAAAAATGAATTGTTAGGATAAGCTTTAATTACTGATATTATTGAATTGTCCAGTAATATACGCATAAAAACTCTTATACTTAAGCTAGCATGTAAGTTTGATTTGTATTCGGCAATGCAGCTGTCGCGAGCGGCAGTTCAGTTCGTCTTTTCGTCTCGCAATAGCCACGCACACGCTGCCAAGCCTTTCCGCGGTTGCTAAGTCTAACAATAAATTGTAACGTTTAAGAACTTGCAATTTGTTTTAATTTAATTAGTTCTCGATTTTTCACTGATCAAGAATATATATACTTTATGTGGTCGGAAACGCTTCCTTCAATGCGTTACAAACTTCGTGACAAAAACAATATACCCTCTGCAAGGGTATTATGAACAAAACTTTAGCGCCTTGAATTTTATGAATTGTTATTGCTTCTGCAGGAAACACTGGAAACTTCTTTCTGTCAATGGCTAGGTGATCGTTCGATCGAAATTGAAAGCTTTTACGAACTTATTGAGTGGGAGTCCCTAAATTTACTTCGCGATGGCAGCTTTTTGACCGCGCATTGACTCCTACGCTTTCATCGAACAACGGAATCCAAAGAACATCTGCTGTTTTAAATGAGTTCAATCTTATCTCTTTAAGAACGCCAGATCTCCATTTACGAGGCCATCTGAAGTATCAATATTGACTGTTATCATATATTTTGCGGTGTTAAGATGTGCAGCTTTAACAAAATCGAGGGCTTCCGAAATATGTTGTTCGGTGGTTATTCATCCTTATTTCTCTCTGTTGTAATAATCAGTTTCCTGATTACTTGAAAAGAGATTTCGCAGATCAACATTTGATCAGATGCCATGTTATTAAGTGCAATTGCAAAAGGTAGGTCATCCCGCTGTCTCATTAATTTTGTGAGCTCGAAGTAAGAAAACCTGCCACACAAAGAAGACGCAACTATAGCGCTGTATGGATTGAAGGATGCAAAGTTGGACTGAAAAATATAAGGTATGCTTCCAAAAGGTGACTCCTTATTGCAGAGTATTAGCTTAAGTCGTATGTCCAAAAATGAAATAAATTTCTCACCAACCATAGAAATTTCATCAATTACTATTAGTTTCAGATCTATTAGTTTGGCGCGAATAGTGTTAAGCAAATCAGGACCCAAATTCCTAAATGCGAATCTCTCATTAAATATTTCATTTTTTAATATTTTTCACATTATGAAGAACGTGTGTCAAGAAAGTTTTTTGTTTGAAATTTAGAGATTTTACTAACTTTGACAAATTTTCTTGATTTGATGGCAGTTTTACTATCCGTACATTGCCATCCGACTCTTCACCATGATCATTGTCAACTAAATTAACAACATTGGGTTCTGAAGGTATATCTGGAATCGCCAAGGCCCTAAATTCTTAATCAAGCACATCATACTCATCAACGATTTTGCGAGGCCGGGATATTGTCGACAAAATCCTACTAGATTTAGCTTCCTCTCCTTGTCCTATGGGCTTACAGAAATCGTGGCCGATCCGGGGGTCACCTCATCGTATAGTGCCGTCGGAAGGCGGAACGCGGAAAGATGGTCTTAATCCGGTCGAGTCCGCAGGCTAGAATTGACTGCCAGTGCTATCTCGGGCAGCATTTCGTCTCGCGAAATGATGTCCCTTGATGAACTGCGCTATCATTGTGTTCACTGTCCTGTTGGTCCTTTCCATGAGATTTTCTTAGGGGCAATAGGGGCCATATACTGTAGAGTCACTCCGAGGCATTCCATGTAGTTCCTGAAGGCTGTGCTCGCGAACTGGACTCCGTTGTCACAAACGAAAGTCCAAGTACATCGAAATGACATAGTATCCTCTCGCGAAGCGCTTGTTTCAACAACGCAGTCGGCCTCTTGAGTGGGACTAGCGACATCCACTTGGAGAAGGCATCGTTGTATTTCCGCGGTGCTAGCATGGGATGAGTCCAACGAAATCTGCTCCGTCTCCGTAGCTCTGACAACACTCAGAATATTTGATAAACCTATTCGCTTTACTGAACATGCCCGGCCAGTTGTAACGTTGCGTTAATCTTGACGCCGTATTCATCACCCCTTGCTGCCCTGCTGCTCTGGCAGTACCCGTACCTCTGGTCCTTAGGCACGCATAGTTTTCAGGGAATATAGACTTCGTTGTCTGACCTCTTCGATGTAGTCCGGGAATTTCTATGGCTTTGTCTTGATCCTCTCCCGTATCTTTATTATACAACTGCAATGGGGACCCTCAGTTGCAACCTGTTGCATCTCCAAGGCCTGCCGGGAGAGTCAGTCAATCACCGCATTCAGCTTACCCTTGCGGTACTTTATGTCGAGCTTGAAATACTGTATCTCCAGCGCACATCTCGCTATCATTCCAGATGGACTTTCGATGGAGTTCAGCCATTTTAGTGCCAAATGGTCCGTCACCACTTCGAAGCGAAAACCTAAAGTGTAATGTAGAAAGTATTACTGAGCTAGCCGGGCGGTTGTAGTAACCATAAATTTGAATATGGAACTATTTATTTAAACAACCAATGTCAGTGTCGAGTTCAGGAAGCATGGCGGACGGGACCCTTCTGGTACCTTAGCTCTTTCGGTGTGGGGTGGGTTTTTACCATGTCCTGCACTACGCCTACCTACAAATCTTAATTAAAGAGTCCCTACTGAATCTAAATACATAACGGTGGTAAAATGAAAATTACAGGGTATAAACTATTCGTTACGTTAGACATTATTATAAAATAACCAATTGAACTGCAGATTCTTTCATAAAGAGTTGGTCACATTCTAAAGTGGGTCTGTGGTATTGATCAGCCCCATTGCGCTCTGTACCCACCCAACCAATTGGATTTTCTGCGCTGTGAAAAAAATTATGAAAATCCCCTAAAATAACTTTTCTACATTTAATTAATTCTCCAGGTCCTCAGAAATCAGAATTTACAACATCATTGTATCAGTAAGATCATGGGTATAAATTTCATATTTATTCAATTCCATATTCGAAGAATATTATAGCAAAACAATCTCAAACAAATTCATTCTTAATTTTTACAATTTATCTTAATGTCTCATTTATACTTATTGTTTTTCTTTCAATTGTAAATCTTGTTACGATTTGTGCTTGTTATGTACTTAATTTTAATTATATAGGCTTTTCATTTTGTTTTTATTTTTACTATTTGTAAAAAAAAATTTTGTTTTTATTGATAAACTAAATTGAAAAATAATTTTTTTTTTTTTTAGATATGTGCATTGCTACCAATTAGTCTATATTTTGTTTCTTTATAACATAGTATCAGTTTGTTTTATTCATTGTAGTGTTTATTTAAATCTTTTTCTTTTCTCACTTGTATTTTTTTAATACCGCTGTAAATTTAATGTTATTTAATTAGCCAATTTTAATATAAAAAAAAAAATGTGTGCATATAGGTTTTAAAAAAATTTTTTAATTGTTAACAGGCAAACGAATTTTTAATATTAAGACTGTCATATAAATGCTTAAAGGTATTTCAGCTGTGTGGTTTATACTTAAGATATTTTAATGCTATTTATTTTTTTTTTTCATTTTCATTTTTTTATTTTATTCTTGTTTCATTTTATTTATTTAATTTAATTTTTATTTGATTTGTATTTAATTGAATTTAATTTTATTTATTTTATGGTAGATCGTTTTACTTATTTATGTACATATGTTATGTACGTATGACGTATGTATGTGATGATGCATGTAATAATACCAGCTATGTTAAGTCCAGAGTCTGTTAACTCCCAAACAGCTGTTACCTTTACTTTACATTCTTTTATGCGAACACATACTAACTACCAATTCTATTATTATTTAATTATTTACGCTGCACTGTGACAATGGCAAGCCAAGGGCTAAATAAAGCTTTTGCGCAATAAGCTTTACAGTGCTTGCGGTAGCCACAGTGAGCATTCGATAGACTCACCAGAGGATCGACGAAGGCCTTCGAAAGTTCTGCTGTGTGTGTGTGTGTTGTGTTGTTGGTGTTGTGTTTACATGCCAGATTATTAGTTAGTGGTGTGTGTGTTTCGTGTTGTGTGAGTGTGTTTGTGTGCAAAATTATTGATTAATTGTGTGTGTGTTGTGTTATGTGAGTGTGTTGGTGTGCAAAATTTTTCTCTTTGGCTTTCTCTTTTGAATCAAAATTTAACGTTTGTTACAATTGCAGTGCAAATAAACACTGAGAGAAAAAGATTTGAATATTCACTACGCACATTTTTTAATGAACAAATAGTTTTTTTTGTTTTTTTGTTTTCTGCACAAAATTAATTTTTTGATACATATATATATATTTATTATATGTATTTATACATATAATGTATTAATTTTAACAACACACAAAAATGACGGAGACGGCGGCGGCTCTGCTGAGGCGGATCTGCTGGAGATGAGCCCCAGTGGCAGCTGAAGCTTTGCTTGGCAAAGCGGCGAGAAGGGTCCGCGATGTGGCTCTTGTCAGCGAGGGTTTTCCCTACAGCTGTAGACCCAGGCAAAGACGGGCTGGGACTTCTTGGGGCAGCCAAGATGAGCAGCAGATGCTCCAGTGGCGAGTGGTGAGCAGTAGCGGCTTCTATTGGCAGCAAAGCTTAGCAGCAGATGTCTCTGCAAGCAGCAGATGCTGTAGTGGGCAGCAAATGTCGCTGCTAGCAGCAGATGCTGCAGTGAGACTCAAAGCTTAGCAGCAAATTTCGCAGTGGAGAATAGCTGATTCTGTGGGCAGCAAAGACTGCTGGGCAACCACAGAGGCTCTCCTGTGACTGCTGGGGCTGCGCTGGACAGCGAGGGTTTTCCCTGCAGCTGCGGCGATAATATACCTCTTTCTGGTGATTCTGGGGCAGCAGAACGTTCCAGTATTGAGGGTGGCTTTGTTAGCCAAAGGCGGCTGCACAATCTGCTGGCACTGTTGTCCACTGATCCGTTCCAGGGGGAAAAAAATTTTATATTTCTTTAATTTATTATTTTGCGTCTGCACGAGGCGAGAACTCAAACGGAAGAGAGCGAAGCCTGGTGCAGGAGCTACCTTCCGGCGTAAAAGCTCTGCTTTTTAACATCAGCTGTTAAAGCTGCTAAGATCAGCAACTCTGGGTTGCAGCATACTTTGCTAAAGCTTTATGCACTTTAAGCTCGATTAAAACGAAACAGCTGCGTTAACAGCGTTATGCACATGATCTCAATTAAACTTAACGAAACTTGTTATATTCAAATAATAACAAAATCTACGTATTTACATTTAATTTAATTGATCATGAATTGAAATTGCAACGACGTATATTTGTATCGCATGCGATAAATATATTTGCGAACCAAGACTGCGATAACAAATAACGTCGGTTAAGGTTTCAAACAAATATTTTCTTCGACCATTACAAAACCCGAAAATCCGACAAACGTAAGGCCGAGGAATAGAGGGAATTAGTAACGTATGTCTTTGGCATGGAAAGTACCAACTTCTCTTCCAGACAAATCCTCTAGGATATAAAAACAGTTACCAACTTTCTTTCGAATCCTACACTTCAAAAATTGTGGACCTAATTTCGCATTAAAGTTCTGCGTAAATTTGCTGAGTGCAGAATTACGTCTGTACACCTCCTGTCCTACTTTAAAGGATACAGGCTTTGAGCGCAGATTATATTGTTGGACGTTTCTTTCATAGGCTTTGCGTATATTGATTTCAATATCTTTGCGCAGTAATGCTAAATTATCTGACCTTTCTAGAGATGCTACTGGCTCGTTCAACATATTTAAACTGCGTAGCAATCGATAGTCAGAACCATGGGTGATCATATCTAAGCCAAAAAGTGCTTTATACGGCGAGCATCCTAACGACTGATGCAAGGCTGAACGTAAGGCACAGGATATACTGGTGAGATGTTTGTCCCACTCGGTTTGATCCTTCGTAATAAAAGATCTGACAGCTGCTAACAACGATCGATTCACACGTTCAGCTGCATTACTCTGTGGAGAGTATAGGGCTGTGTAAATGTGGTGTATTCCTAGCTCAGTTAAAAACGCATTAAAGTCATTAGCCCTAAATTGTGTACCATTATCGCTAACGATAGTTTCGGGTACGCCAAAGGAGTGAAAAATTTGCTTCAAAAGAAATTCCTGAATCTTAGCGGAAGTAAACTTTTTTAGTGGATGCAACCAATGAAACTTACTGAAATGATCCAATACAATAAGAAGACCAATGTGACCATCCTTACTGCGAGGGTAGGGACCGAGCAAATCTATATATAATCTCTGAAAGGGTCGGCATGTTGGACTCTGAGCTCCCATCGGGGGTCGGAGGGTATAGTTTGGAGCTTTGGTCTCCTTACATGTCTGACAATTTCGTATGTACTCACGTACTTGAGTTGCTAAACCGGGCCAAAACAAATGTCGACGAAGCTTTTCAATAGTTTTCTGCATGCCACCATGCGCGGAAACGAGACTATCATGGGCTTGGTGGATAACTTCCGTTCTCATGCTCTCTGGTACCCAAAGCTTCCAAAGCTTCTCCTCTAGCTCCGTGATACTGATCTACGAGCTTAATGTCTGGAAAGCGATCCTTATTTTCTTTAAAACTTTCCTGCAATTTACAATATTCTAGATCTTTAAAAGCTGATGACTCTAAATCAATAACTGGAGCAGCTTCAATGGCCGACAATTCTCCTTCATTTAAACGTGAAAGCAAGTCAGGAACGACGTGTTCTTTTCCTTTGCGATGAGAAAAAGAAAAATTATATTGCTGCAATCGAAATATCCAACGAGCAAGTCGGCCGGAAACGTTTTGCTGGCGCATTAACCACAAAAGACTAGAGTGATCTGTAACTACCTCGAATTCTTGAAGCTCCAAGTAACAACGGAATTTCTCGATAGCTAAGATCACTGCCAAACATTCGCGCTCAGTAACGCTATAGTTTCTTTGGGCTCTACTAAGCTTTTTTGACATAAACGCGATGGGTTTCTCCTCATTGTCATCCGATAGCTGGACGAGCACAGCACCAATTCCAAAGTTGCTAGCATCGCAGTGTAGATAAAATTTCTTTGAAAAGTCAGCATTCTGTAGCACCGGCGCCGAGGTTAGAATAATCTTAAGCTTTTCCATAGCTTCTTGTGCTTCTACAGTCCAACAGAACAGTTTTTTAGTGGACAGAACTTCTGTAATAGGATAGGTAACACCCGAAAAGTTGGAAATGAATCGCCTGTACCATCCACAAATTCCGAAAAACCACGAACTTGTTTCAGATTCTTCGGGGTTGGCCAGTTAAGAATGCAAGAAATCTTTTCTGGATCAGTATGAATGCCATCTTTGCTAATAACATACCCTAGATAGTTGACGCTGGTTACACAAAAATGACTTTTGTCAATATTTAAGGTAAGATTAGCTTTTCTGAATTCTTCTGCTAAACGAACAAGAACAGCTAGGTGGGTAGAAAACTCTTCCGAAACAACGCATAGGTCATCAAGATATCCAAAGACACAATTGCGCAGGTCAGCTGGGATTATGCTGTCGACCAAGCGACACATAGTCGAGGGAGCATTACACAAACCGAAAGGCATTACCTTGAACTGATATAAGGGTCTTCCAGGGACCGTAAATGCTGTTAAGTGTCTGGATTCTTCTGTAAGCTCAATCTGCCAATAAGCATCCTTCAAGTCTAATTTAGTTATTAGCACAGGCTTGGGCAATCGCGAAAAGATGCCATCGATGCTTGGAAGCGGATAAGCATCTTTAATTGTCACCTCGTTGAGCTTGCGTGCATCCAAGCAAAGACGAACTTTGTTGGGCTTTACCACCAAGCGCATTGGAGAGCTCCAAGCGCTATTAGATGGCTCGATTACTCCTAGATCCAACATGCGATCCATTTCGGCAAACAGGAGCTTTTCTACGGCAGGACTCACCGGATAATATCTTTGTTTAACAGGTCTAGCTTCGCCTACATCAATGTGATGTTGAATTATGCTTGTTCGACCGAGACCGTTAGAGCAATTCGGGAACAGTTTTTTCACGACCTGCAACTGGGATTTCTGAAGATCTGTCAAAGGGTACGAATTTGGATCAGAGGGAGAGTCTATCTCAGACACTGGTTCTACTGAGTTTATGATACTCGGAGCAAGTGAAAACGTTCGCCAAAAATCAACCCCTAATATCAGCCTTTGCTTGATTGAGGGAATTATGTAAAGCTTTATAGGCTTTTGTTGACCCTTGTATGACATTAAAACGTTTAGCACTCCTATAACATCATGCGGCTTGCCATTGGCAGTTTTAACCGAGGATGATATTACTTTAAGTTGCGAGTAATTAGAAAATTCTTGCGCTGCAAGTGTAGAGCCAATGCAACTCACGTTCGCTCCAGTATCCAGTAAACCTTGCTCTTCAAAATCCAAAAATTGAACTGTGGCGTAGCTACGCCAATCAATATTTTTACCAAAGATAGAAGAAATAACTAAATTACGCTTATCTTTAATGTCTTTATAATAGTTTCTAATTCTAATAGAACTTTTCTTAGGAAATAGTGATCTTTCATTAAAAATTCTCTCTTTAGCTATAAAATAAGTTTTTAATCTTTCCTCGTAAGATGGAAAGTTAGAAATTTTTGCAGCAGTTGGCTTACTAACTGAACAGTCGTTAATAGAAGGCTTACTGCTTGTGTTTATTTCAATTGCAATTACTTTTTCGGGGGCAACCGAGCTTTCTGGGTTGCACCCGTCTGTCGGTTTTCCGCTAGGCGACGTTGACAATGGGCACACTGTGGCTTATAAACTTGCGGTGCACCACAACCATAACAGAAAATACGACGATCTGAAAGGCAGTCTTCCCAAAAATGACCCAATTCTTCGCAGTTCCAACATTTAACATTGGGACCGGCTTGTCGTATGGCAGCAATCTCCTTTTGCGTGCGAACAGAAGCATTCGAATCAGTGTCAGAATTATCATCTTCCAGGGCATACACTTGCTGACGAGCGATGTGAGGTTTTTGCTTCGAGGATCGCTCAGTGGATGATCGCACTTCCTCCATCAGATTTTCGTTCATCTGAACTAATCTTCGTAAATGCCCAACCGAGTGAACAGGCTCGAATAACAATTTATGCCTATGTTCTGGAAGCAAATTATTTTTCAAAATCTCTAGCAACTCTTCTTCAACAATTTTTACAGCCGATCTGTCAATGAGTGAAGCGACTGCATCATAATACGAGGTGAATGATTCTCCACCTTTTTGTTTGCGAGATCGAATTTGCTCTTTCATAGCAAACTCCGACCGGTAGTCGCGATACTGTTGTCTGAGCGCAGCACAAAAATCTGACCAGATGATATGGTCGACGGACTTATGGTATCTCCAATACCAATCACGCGCTTTACCACTAAACAGTATATGCATGTGCTTGCAAAGTGCACGAAAATCGCTGTCTAATGTTTCATCCGTGAGAGATTTTACGCGATAAACAAACTCCTCTACACCCAGATTTTCTGCCGATCCACTGAACGTCAGATTCCACTTCTGCATAATATCTGCAGTTTTCCGAGGGTAGGCAAACGAATGAAGCGATGAGGAAACAGGTCGACTTGGTGCTACAGGCACAGAAACCTCTTCCGGACTAGGGGCAGAACGAATATTCATGGTTGCAAGCATACGAGACATACTCTGTTCGATCATATTTTGAATCCGGACATAATCGGGCTCATGGCTTCTACGAGGATTAGCAGGATGTGCTGGACGACCTCTTCTTCTATTAGGAGCTGTTTGTGGAATTCTAGCGTCGCTAGGATTCGAGGTATTGCTTGCTTCGAGTGGCTCAGTCAATGAGACATTCACATTAGCGGCCTCAGGCTCTTGACAAGCCAATGAAGGCATAGCAGAGGCTTGCTCAAGAGATTTGGCCAAGTTTCTGGTTATCGGCCTTTGAGCAACTACTGTAGAAATAGTTTCGCGATAACGTGCAGGCGACCAGTTACCTACTACTACTTTGAATAATTCTGGCTCTAATAATCGATTACAAACAGGACACTCTGCCTGAGATTCTCCCCGATTGTCGATACATAACTTGTGAAAAATGTGGGTGCATCCTGTTACATAGCATGACTGCGTGTCAGTCATTGTATCCATACAGATACGACATATATCCTGACTCACTCTAGATGAGGAAGGATGATTTAATGGACTGCGTTGTACTGACATATTTCATTAACTAAATTTTTCTGATTATGGACCTTTTATGGAGACTTAACTAAATGTAGTGCTAATAATGACAAACCAGTATGAAAGAATTACATATTTTCTGGGCTATGGAAGTTCATATGAAGGATTATTATATTGCAAAGCTAAGAATGATGGTAAAGTTTCTTATTGGTATAGTTTCGTTCTCTACAAAACCTATATTCACAACATGTACACTTACCAACATGCAGCTTGAATAAACAATCACTTATACTTAAATGTATGCAACTAATTTGGCCTATGTTGGAAATAGATAAACAAAAAACGCACAGTGACCATCTAGCAGGGTATTCCAAGCGAAGAAATACACAAGAGTCAATAGAGGTATGCACAATAATTAGAAGATCATCATTCTACAAAGGTATCAAAGCAGCAAACAAATGCAACGAGCTTGTTTAGTTTTGAATTAACGAGACTAGCAACTAGATCAATTTACTAAAATTTTCGAATTCAACTAATTCTCCATCGTTCTAGCAGGGTATTCCAAGTGAAGAAATACTCAAGAGTCAATAGACGTTTCGAACCGTGATATTGAAAACTTTTCAGAATTATTACTTGTTATTTTTTCTCAAGCAAGTACAACCCAAACGAAAGCAATTTAAACTAGGTTGAAATACAAGATTCTCGAAAGATCAAGATGAGTTTACCAATGCAACCTAATTCCAAATAACGCTATCGTCTATCAATCTACGACAATTTATTACTTTGTCATCATGTAACTATATTTTCAAAACTCAAAACTAAATGTAGTGAGACAACAATCGAAACCGTCAGACAATCGCAACTGACCTGAACGGCTTCCGATAGTTGCGACACTGGGAAGGGGCAACCAAAGATGTTCATGGCATTTTAGCCAAAGATGTTATAGGCCTAAAGCCCCACGTTGGGCGCCAAAAATTTGTAATGTAGAAGAGCAAGTATTACTGAGCTAGCCGGGCGGTTGTAGTAACCATAAATTTGAATATGGAACTATTTATTTAAACAACCAGCAACAAGTCAGTGTCGAGTTCAGGAAGCATGGCGGACGGGACCCTTCTGGTACCTTAGCTCTTTCGGTGTGGGGTGGGTTTTTACCATGTCCTGCCCTACGCCTACCTACAAATCTTAATTAAAGAGTCCCTACTGAATCTAAATACATAACGGTGGCAAAAACAAATGAAAATTACAGGGTATAAACTATTCGTTACGTTAGACATTATTATAAAATAACCAATTGAACTGCAGATTCTTTCATAAAGAGTTGGTCACATTCTAAAGTGGGGGTCTGTGGTATTGATCAGCCCCATTGCGCTCTGTACCCACCCAACCAATTGGATTTTCTGCGCTGTGAAAAAATTATGAAAATCCCCTAAACTAAATTTTCTACACTTAATTAATTCTCCAGGTCCTCAGAAATCCGAATTTACAACATCATTGTATCAGTAATATCATGGGTATAAATTTCATATTTAATCAATTCCATATTCGAAGAATATTATAGCAAAACAATTTCAAACAAATTCATTCTTAATTTTTACAATTTATCTTAATGTCTCATTTTTACTTATTGTTTTTCTTTCAATTGTAAATCTTGTTACTATGTGTGCTTGTTATGTTATTTAATTTTAATTATATAGGCTTTTCATTTTGTTTTTATTTTTACTACTTGTAAAAAAAATTTTGTTTTTATTGATAAACTAAATTGAAAAATAATTTTTTTTTCTTTCGATATGTGCATTGCTACCAATTAGTCTATATTTTGTTTCTTTTTAACATAGTATCAGTTTGTTTTATTCATTGTAGTGTTTATTTAAATCTTTTTCTTTTCTCACTTGTATTTTTTTATTACCGCTGTAAATTTAATGTTATTTAATTAGCCAATTTTAATATAAAAAAAAAATAGGTGCATATAGGTTTTAAAAAAATTTTTAATTATTAACAGGCAAACGAATTTTTAATATTAAGACTGTCATATAAATGTTTAAAGGTATTTCAGCTGTGTGGTTCATACTTAAGATATTTTAATGCTATTTATTTTTTTTTTCATTTTCATTTTTTTATTTTATTCTTGTTTCATTTTATTTATTTAATTTAATTTTTTTTTTGATTTGTATTTAATTGAATTTAATTTTATTTATTTTATGGTAGTTCGTTTTACTTATTTATGTACATATGTTATGTACGTATGACGTATGTATGTGATGATGCATGTAATAATACCAGCTATGTTAAGTCCAGAGTCTGTTAACTCCCAAACAGCTGTTACCCTTTCGGCACTTATGTGACAACAAAACTTTATAATTTGATATTTTACGTTATGTATGATTTTCTTTCAGCACAAAAAACAAACGGTAATCAATCATTTTCTTTACTTTACATTCTTTTATGCGAACACATACTAACTACCAATTCTATTATTATTTAATTATTTACGCTGCACTGTGACAATGGCAAGCCAAGGGCTAAATAAAGCTTTTGCGCAATAAGCTTTACAGCGCTTGCGGTAGCCACAGTGAGCATTCGATAGACTCACCAGAGGATCGACGAAGGCCTTCGAAAATTCTGCTGTGTGTGTGTGTGTTGTGTTGTTGGTGTTGTGTTTGCATGCCAGATTATTGGTTAGTGGTGTGTGTGTTTCGTGTTGTGTGAGTGTGTTTGTGTGCAAAATTATTTATTAATTGTGTGTGTGTTGTGTGAGTGTGTTTGTGTGCAAAATTGTTCTCTTTGGCTTTCTCTTTTGAATCAAAATTTAACGTTTGTTACAATTGCAGTGCAAATAAACACTGAGAGAAAAAGATTTGAATATTCACTACGCACATTTTTTAATGAACAAATAGTTTTTTTGTTTGTTTTCTGCACAAAATTAATTTTTCGATACATATATATATATTTATTATATGTATTTATACATATAATGTATTATTTTTATGCACGCACAAAAATGACGGAGACGGCGGCGGCTCTGCTGAGGCGGATCTGCTGGAGATGAGCCCCAGTGGCAGCTGAAGCTTTGCTTGGCAAAGCGGCGAGAAGGGTCCGCGATGTGGCTCTTGTCAGCGAGGGTTTTCCCTACAGCTGTAGACCCGGCAAAGACGGGCTGGGACTTCTTGGGGCAGCCAAGATGAGCAGCAGATGCTCCAGGGGCGACTTCGGTGAGCAGTAGCGGCTTCTATGGGCAGCAAAGCTTAGCAGCAGATGTCTCTGCAAGCAGCAGATGCTGTAGTGGGCAGCAAATGTCGCTGCGAGCAGCAGATGCTGCAGTGAAACGCACAGCTTAGCAGCAAATGTCGCTGCAAGCAGCAGATGCTGTAGTGGGCAGCAAATGTCGCAGTGGAGAATAGCTGATGCTGTGGGCAGCAAAGACTGCTGGGCAACCACAGAGGCTCTCCTGTGACTGCTGGGGCTGCGCTGGACAGCGAGGGTTTTCCCTGCAGCTGCGGCGATAATATACCTCTTTCTGGTGATTCTGGGGCAGCAGAACGTTCCAGTATTGAGGATGGCTTTATTAGCCAAAGGCGGCTGCACAATCTGCTGGAACTGTTATCCACTGATCACGTTCCAGGCGGAAACAATTTTATCTTTATTTAATTTCTGTTTTTGCGTCTGCACGAGGCGAGAACTCAAACGGAAGAGAGTGAACCCTGGTGCAGGAGCTACCTTCCGGTGTAACAGCTCTGCTTTTTAACATCAGCTGTTAAAGCTGCTACGATTAGCAACTCTGGGTTGCAGCATACTTTGCTAAAGCTTTAAAAAAAAAAACGAAACAGCTGCGTTAACAGCGTTATGCACATGATCGCAATTAAAGTTAACGAAACTGGTTATATTCAAATAATAACAAAATCTACGTTTTTACATTTAATTTAATTGATAATGAAGTGAAATTGCAACGACGTATATTTGTATCGCATGCGATGGATATATTTGTAAATCAAGACTGCGATCACAAATAACGTCGGTTAAGGTTTCAAACAAATATTTTCTTCAACCATTACACCAGTTAACACTGCATTTTCCTGATGAACCATATTGTCGCCAGACACTCCTTTTCGGTTGCCGAGTAGTTCTTCTTCGCGGCTAGTAGTTTCCGGTTGGCGTACAGTACAGCGTATGCCGTAGTGACTTGCATCAGTCCGCAGCGAAAACTTGAGTGAGAAGTCGAGACATGACAACACAGGGGCTGTTGTCAGCTTCTCCTTTAGTTCGTGCACCGCATTCTCCTGTGCCTCTCCCCAGGTCCACTTTTGGCCTTTCCTCACTTATGTTCGCGGCATGCTGCTAGTGTCACCTCGATGTCGTCAAGGTGCGCGAAGGCATGAAGCTTCATCTTTGGTCCTATAACGGTGTCCAAAGCTCTCTGGAACGTTGCTCCCGCCGAATGTGACCATCACTCGCCCTTGGAACAGACCTCTCAGCGGCACGGTGAAAGCTGTGTATTCACGGCTATGCGCAGCCATAGGAATTTGCCAGTATTCTTGCTTTAGGACCAGCGGATATGTACTGGCCGTTGCGCAACTTCTCGAGGATATGATTTATCCGAGGCACTGGATAGGCATGAATGCGCGTTGAACTGCCAATAATCCTCACATATTCGCCACTCTCAAGTCTTTTTTCTTACCAAGACTATCGGAGCGCTGTGCGGATTGCGCGACTTCTCGATGCCACCTGCTCGGATTAGCTCATGTACCTGCTCGTTAATCACCTGCTGCAACGCGGGGTTCTTAGGGTAGTAACGCTGCTTCAGCGGCTTGTCGTCTTTCATTCGGATGCTAAACTCAGCTCCGCTACACTCTCGGGCGAAGTGTCCGCTTTGTCCGCATCTGTGACATGCCCGTGGTGGGTCGAAACCACCACTGCTGGGTGGTGTTCCCTCTTGCGGTATCGCCGACTGTGCCGTAGCTGGCCGCTGTACGTCGCGGCGCGCTGCTAGAGGATTTCTAAAAATCCCACCGGAACCTCTAGGCTGCCGTACCGCATTCTACATTTGCGCACCTGGTCAGCCACTCCCCTTTGGACTCACGCCTCCTCCACATGCGCCTATGCGTGGGTGGCCTCTCTTCCACCCGTATCTTTGGTGGACATTTCATCGTCGGCAGTTGTGGTTTCCACGACTCGGATAGAGGGTGTTCATACAATTGGGATCGCCCGCCGAATTCACCGGTTAGGGGTGAATTCGGCGGATAAACGAAGACATTCGCTTCCACAATTCCTCGACGCGGCCCTCCTTGTCTAGGCCAAATTCCTGAGCTATTGCCACCAGTTCGTCTTTCTGACAATAATGAACCCACAGCAAGCCCACTACACTTGTATTCGTTTCTCACTGTTTCGGTTTTCGCTGGGACAAGTCGCGGCGCTCGCCACCGAACCGTTCACTTGACGTCGCACGCGCTCTTCCTAATCAGCTTGTGTCCGGCAGCGCTCTCGATCGCGGAAACTGAGAGCCTTAGACCTCGTCTTACAAAATGTTCGTTGTATATTTCTTCACAATTTCTAGCAATTATTTCTTCTTCGTTTCTCCACTAGGAAATTAACATAAACAACACTCTAAAATAATTGTGTCTGTCGGAGTTGATGTTAAACGAACTATACTTTATTATGCAAGAATAACTCCTTTACTTATAAATGTAATTTCATTTTCTTCGTCAGTTTCAATATTACTATTATTCGAGTTCTTCTTCTTCTACCACTTTGATTAAATTCATAATTAGCAGCAAAGTCGTGTAAGCACATACCTTGAAGGGCATCCGGCCTCTGTTCGTACCAATCCAATATACCTTTTTGAAATATTTTAGTGGAATATTCGGGCATGGTTTTTAGAATTCTTGTAAGTCTGCGCATTCGGGGGAAACTTATAAATACATATGTACGCATTTGTTGCTTGTTCCAGACAGAGACATTCGTAAGCAACAATATACTGCCTTATGGGCATATCACAACCTGATTTAAATTTATTTCCTATAAACTGATTTTTTTATATGATTTATAATAATAATTACTACAGCAATAATATGAGTCTAATATAAACTGAATATCCATATTAGCTCTCTGCATCGAAAGAAAGTATTGATTCCGTCCTTACCTAAATCATCTGATTCTTGATATAAATATCTTAAAACCACCTTAAATGCTCAATCTTCTCAATCACCATCTAATATGGACAATACAAACACAATGAATTCTCCCTCAGTCCGTTCCTCTAACAGGTTTGCCATCTTGGAAGATGCTCCGGATCAGTCGGAAGTAGCAATTTTAGATGAAGTGCAGCATCGTAATAAGTCCAAGATTTCTGATTGTAAGAGATTTTAATGCAAAGTTGTGGGGTTGATCCAGAGTCAGCATTAAGAATCACATCGAGAAGCCTTTGACCTTCCCCTGGAGCTATCGCAAATCTCTGCATATTTACATAGGCTGGGTTCATATTCTCAAAAAGAGTTTCAAGACCTCCAGGATTCAACTCTTCTGCTTCTTGATTTTCACTTGAATGAACTAGATCACTGTTTTCATTGCGAACTGAGTTTTCAATTAGGCCCATTCCATTCTTGGTTTGAGCTGAAGCTGAATGACCTCTGCCTCGTGAAATGCTCGTGGAAGAGATGTAACCATATTGGGCACAGATATGACCCTCATGACCTTTTGCCTTTATATAGTGACATATTCATCCCGATTATGTCTCCCCCAATCGATCAGCATCGATTGCAAATCACATAGTCAGCATAATTTTTGTTCCCAGCTTAAGCCGAGATAACGAGCAAAACTTGGTTCCCAGCAACCACCGGTGCCCTCGATAATGTAAACATTCAACAGAGCTTTCTTTATCATTTATTAAACCAATATCTGTTAGTCTTAAGTTGATATTGAATAAAACAAGTCGTGAATCTAAAATCTCGCTTCGTCTTTTATTTTTACATCAACGTTGTCGTTAGAGTGTGTCGCGACATTTATTCGATTCGATTAAACACATAAAATATTCAATTGGCGCAGCCGGTAGGATAACAATAAATAGATCCTGAAGCAATTCTAATCCCTTTTTGTTGTTATCCGAAAAAAACAACCAACGCGAAGGCAACCCAAGCGACGGTAAATATAGCGTCAAGTTTTATAAGAAAAACCTCGACAGTGACGTGTAAACCAACAATTCGCATTTTTGCCAAAAACTACGGATGTTCACAACTTGAAATTAATTCAAGAAGACGCGATAGAATTCGGAGAGAACATAATTCCAGACACCTGGTTATCTCAATAAAATTCGAAATAGCTATCTGTGCAAACAAACAAAAACAAACTCAATCGTAATTAAGCCAATAAAGTGAATTATAAGTAAAACTAAGAAACTAAATTAAGTGAAACTTTTAAATAAAATATTGGTTAAGTGAAAAAAACAGAAAAATATAAAAATAATCAAAACAACAACCAACCGTAACAAAAATTTTACAAAATGGAAGGAGGAGCAGCAGCAGCAACAACCCTTTCTGACGCCAGCATGTCACAAGTAATCAATCAATTGAAAGACGTCGAAAAATTCAATGGAGACAAAAATACCCTGTACACCTTTGTTAACCGTATCGACTACATATTGGACCTGTACACGACTAATGATATACGGCAACAAGCGATTATTTTTGGACTTGTGGAACGTTGCATCAGTGCTGATGTTATGCTATCCCTTGGCATAAATAATCTCAACACCTGGACAGATCTTCGGAAGCAATTGGTACTCAACTATAAAACCCAGACGAACAATCACATCCTTCTGGAGGACTTCAGGAACACACCTTTTAAGGGGAACGTTCGCGAATTTCTGGAGGAAGCTGAACAGCGCAGGCGTACTTTAATGAGTAAGCTAGAACTAGAGAATAATATCGATGAAAAAACACTGTACTCGCGGTTAATTAAATCTAGTATTGACGATTTGATCCAAAAGTTACCTACTAACATCTGCATTAGAATTATAAATTGCGAAATTCCCGATTTAAGATCGCTTATAAATTTATTGCAAGAAAAAAATCTTTATGATCAACCTTGCCAAAATTTTAATTCCACTAAAACAAAACAAGAAAAAAGAATTAAAGCCACTCCCAACCAATTCCAATTTTCATAAATTTCCAACATTTCTCCAACCAAACAATACACAATATGTTTCGTATCCAAATCATCCACCATATTATCAACAACCATTTCATCCATTACAACAACATTACAATATGCCTCATACTAACAACTACTTACCTCGACCATTACCACCCGTACCAAATCCGACAAGACCAGTACAATTTCCACCTCGACAAAATTTTCGTCAAAATTTATTTGACCAAAACCGTTTTGGACAAATTCAGAGTGCCACTTTACAAAAGGCTCCAGTTAATAATACACCTGGTGTTCCACATCCACCAATGAAACGCTCTAGACCAGCAGAAAGTGGACAGAGTAAAATGAGCACAGATCAAGAAGCTAGGTATCAAGAAGAATTGAATTATCAAGAATATTTACAGCAAGAATATTACAATCAATTAGCTTCAAATCCACAATCCTATCAAGATTACGGATATCCTCAAAGCTTTGATTATGCCGAAACTTCGACACCAGTAGCCGAAAATTTAACTGAACAGTGTAACGAGATAGAGCTCGATCAAGCCGAAAATTTTCCGTTACCAGCTTCGGAAACCAACAATTCATAAAACTTACCCATAAAGGAAAAGTTTTAAAATGCCTTATAGATACCGGTTCAACAGTAAATATGATGACATCCAATGTTTTCAATCTAAATGTTTATGATACTGAATGTCTCATTCACACAAGTAACGGGCCATTAACAATCACAAAAAAGATTATTGTTCCCTCCAACAACATATTCATGAGTAGTAGTGAATTCCTTTTAAACAAATTTTCTTCAGACTATGATTTATTAATTGGCAGTAATTTGCTTTCACAAGCCCAAGCAATATTTTTTATTCAACAAAAAATATAAACTAATTAATGATTCTCCAATTAAAAATCAAACTCATTTTTTAGCTAATCCAACTTTTGAAGCTAAAAAATATAATAATAGCCCACAGTCTTCAGACAATGTAAAAACAGAATTACTTGAGAATTCAAATCTTTATCGATTAGATCATTTAAATAATGAAGAAAAATCAAAATTAAAACATTTATTAAAAACTTATCAACATATTCAATTTCAAGAAGGAGATCAACTCAGTTTCAGTAACCAAGAAAAACATAATATTAACACTACTCATAATTCCCCCATTTATTCTAAACCGTACAGTTATCCTCAGGCCTATGAACAAGAAGTTGAAAACCAAATCCAAGAAATGTTAGAACAAGGTATCATAAAACCCAGTAATTCCGCCTACTGCAGTCCAATATGGATTGTTCCAAAAAAACAAGACGCATCGGGTAAACAAAAGTTTAGAATAGTAATCGACTATAGAAAATTAAACGAGGTTACTATTAATGACAGATACCCAATACCAAACATGGACGAAATTCTAGGAAAACTAGGTAGATGCAATTATTTTACCACAATTGACCTTGCAAAAGGTTTCCATCAGCTGGAAATGCATCCAGATGCAATACATAAAACAGCTTTTTCAACCAAAAATGGTCATTATGAATATCTTCGTATGCCATTTGGTTTAAAAAATGCTCCTGCAACTTTTCAACGTTGCATGAATAATGTGTTGCGACCATTATTAAACAAGCATTGTTTGGTGTATTTAGACGATATTATCGTTTTTTCCACATCCCTAGAAGAACACCTACATTCACTACAACTAGTTTTCGAAAAGCTTTCTGAAGCTAATCTTAAACTTCAACTTGACAAATGCGAGTTTCTTAAACAAGAAACTACTTTTCTTGGACATATCATAACTAAGGACGGAATAAAACCCAATCATGAAAAAATCAAGGCTATTCAAAAATACCCAATTCCAAAAAAGACCAAAGAAATTAAAGGTTTTCTTGGGTTAACCGGATATTACAGAAAATTCATTCCCAATTTTGCAGACATAGCCAAACCGATGACAACAGTTCTAAAAAAAGATTCCAAAATCGATATACAAAATCCAGAATACGTAGAAGCCTTTGAAAAATTAAAACAACTAATTTCCAATGACCCCATTTTAAAAATACCAGATTTTAACAGTAAATTCGTATTAACTACAGACGCAAGTAACATAGCACTTGGAGCTGTACTTTCTCAAAACGGACACCCACTTAGTTACATTAGTAGAACCCTAAATGATCACAAAACCAATTACAGTGCCATAGAAAAAGAACTTTTAGCTATTGTATGGGCAACAAAAACCTTTCGACATTACCTTCTAGGACGACACTTTGAAATTAATAGTGACCATCAACCGTTATGTTGGTTATACAAAATGAAAGAACCAAATTCAAAATTAACTCGATGGAGAGTTAAATTATCAGAATATGACTTTGACATTAAATATATAAAAGGAAAGGAAAATCACATAGCAGACGCTTTATCCCGAGTAAAAATAGAACAAGCTTATTTTGGAGAAGAAACACAACATAGTTCTGATGAAGACAATAGTAACTTAATTTTTATCACCGAAAAACCAATTAACACATTTAAAAGACAAATAATATTTTCTAAAGGCATTCCAAATATAAGAAAAGAAAATTATTTCAAAAAACTAATAATCCACATCACATATGATAATATGACAACAGAAAAAGCTAAACAATATTTGATTGATCATTTTTGCACCAAGTCTAGTGCGCTGTTTATAGATAGTGATGCCGATTTTGAAATTATCCAAAACGCACACAAAGACATTATCAATCCAAACCATACTAAAATTCTCAGAAGCCTTATTCTTCTGAAAAATATAAGTTCATACGCAGAGTTCAAAGAACTCATTCTCAAGACGCATGAAAAACTCCTACATCCAGGCATTCAAAAACAAACAAACTTTTCGGTGAAACTTATTATTTCCCCAATAGTCAATTATTAACCCAAAACATTATTAATGAATGTCATATCTGCAATTTAACGAAAACCGAACATAGAAATACAGAAATGCCAATGAAAATTACGCCCAAACCAGAACATTGTCGAGATAAATTCATAATAGATATTTATTCATCAGAAGGTAAACACTATCTAAGCTGCATAGACATTTATTCAAAATTCGCTACTCTCGAACAAATCAAAACTAAAGATTGGATAGAATGCAAAAAACGCATTAATGCGCATATTTAATCAGTTAGGTAAACCAATATTATTAAAGGCAGACCGAGACGGAGCATTTACCAGTCTAGCACTCAAAAGATGGCTTGACAGGTATAGCGGACATAGAAAGATTACACAAAACTATCAATGAAAAAATTAGAATCATAAATACTTTAAATGATGAAGAGAAAAAACTCTGCAAAATGGAAACTATCCCTTAGATTTGCAATCATAAAACTAAACATGACACCACTGGACAAACTCCCGCACACATATTCTTACATGCAGGACAACCAACTTTAGATACACAGGACAAAAAAGAAAAAATTATAAACAAAATTAACAGTGACCGACAAGAATTTGAAATAGATACTAGATACAGAAAAGAACCGTTACAAAAAGGAAAATTAGAAAATCCATTTAAAGCCAATCAAAATGTTACTCAAACAGACCCCGATTATTACCAAATTACTAACAAAAATAGAACCCCACATTATTACAAAACACAATTAAAAAAAAAAAAAAAGATTAACCAAATTCAAACTCCACAGGTCCCTTCCTCATGATCATATTGTCATCCATACTCTCTACCATATGCCAAGCTCAACAAATTCAAATAAATAACTTGGATACAGACCACGGATACTTATTGTTTTCAGACAAACCCATAGAATTACCAACTAGATTTGAACACCACTCTTAACGAATTAATGTTTCTGAAATAATAACAACAAATGAATATTTTCGTAGAACTATT
Source organism: Drosophila arawakana (assembly GCA_018151165.1). NCBI lineage: Eukaryota > Metazoa > Arthropoda > Insecta > Diptera > Drosophilidae > Drosophila > Drosophila arawakana. The sequence continues at coordinate 290,043 of JAECWX010000719.1, read as the reverse complement.
CCAAGCTTTAAAAATTCATCACAAATCAATTATTTGTATTCAAAATTACAACAAGAATTAAATGGTATAATCTTTCACCATGAGAATCGAAATAAACGAGGACTGTTCAACATTGGAGGCTCACTATTTAAATTCCTTTTTGGCACACTTGACACTAATGACAGACGAGAATTTGAAAAAAATATTGAAAATCTATCTTTAAATACTGTGCAAGCTCAAGACATTAATGGTATAATAAACATAATTAATACCGAACTGCAACAATTTAAAGATCATCAAAACAAACGAACACTTCAAGAAACATTTATTTACCAATTATTACAATTTATAGAATATGTAGAAGACATTGAAATGGGCATGCAATTGTCTAGATTGGGACTCTTCAACCCAAAGTTACTTACCTATGACCGACTTGACAGTGTTGACAACCGAAACATTCTACTAATTAAAACCTCCACTTGGATTAATCACCAAGATAATATCATACTAATTGTATCCCACATCCCAATCAACTTTCAAACTATTAAAACCATTAAAATCATTCCCTATCCTGACAATGATGGCTATCAACTCGATGACACCAGTACCACCTCTTATTTTGAGAAAGATAATAAAATTTTTAATAGAAAAAATGAACCAATATTTGATGAATGTATTACAAAAATTTTACTTCATACAAAACCAATTTGTAACTTTAAGCAGATAAACGAAAAAGAAATCATTAAGTACATAGAGCCAAATACAATTGTAACATGGAACATATCCAACATAAATGTAAAACAAAACTGTCAAAAAAGTAATACAGATCTTAATATTCATGGTAATAAAATTATTAATGTCAATCAATGTAAACTACAAATAAATGATATCATTTTAAGTGACAATTACTTACAACCCGAAATAGATCTAACACCTTTGTATCCACCAATAGTGTTGAGGAACCAATTGCTAGCAACATTTTTTGAATTTTTATGCATGTATCGAAGCACAACGTAATTTTGCGCGTCGTTGTGAAATTAGCAGACGCCAGTATGTCGGCGTCAATTTTTGTTCAACTCATATATTTGTCTCTTTCTAACTCATAAGTTGCAGCATTCTGCGTAATGTTTCGCAACATTTTATATTCTTTAGTAACAAACAAGCAAACGAACGGACAACACGTACGCCAGCATCTGCTGACGATACCAGTATGCCTAAAATAAAATATAGTGTAAACTATGGTTAGAATTAAACATTGTGGTTCATTTCTCATCATAATTTTGGTCCTTCGAGCCGGATCCGTTGGGCATTGTTGTTTTGTTACTCAATTGTGTGGATTTCGACGCAACTGACGCCGAATATCATATTGACACTGTGGTCAATACATTTCGTGAGGAAAACGCATTTTGTTGGTCTGGAGCTACCGCGCGCGTAGCAATTGATAGACATTCGAGAACATGGAGAACGTCAAGGCATTGATCAAAATCAGAGGTAGATTGAAGGCTTCAATCTCACGCATTTATGGATACGCACAAAATCCCCCAGAGGAACACGACATTTTCGACATAGACACAAAATTGGAGACCTTGGTAAGCACATGGAAGGAGTTCGTCAGCCTTGGTGACGAGCTCGAGAAATACGATGACCAACCCGGGTACACAGACCCAGCACTGGAGAACGAAACCTATGAAGAAAAGTATGAACAAGCATGTGCTCGTCTCAAGTCGCTAAAGTCAGCGGCTACGGGCAATGCAGCAGAAGGCGGAGCTACTGGGAGCGACGCTGGTAGAGAAGAAGGATCGCCCATCCAGGGGATCTTACAACAAATGGAGCTCCACAAGGAGGTTTTGTTGCAAATGATGAATCGATTGTCATCAACAAACATTGTTAGTAATACGCCGTCAGGCTCACAGGTCGTGGCAGTGCCACCAGCAAGAGATTGGGAGTTGCCCAAAATACACATCAAGCCATTCAATGGCAACTACAAAGAATGGCATGCGTTCAAAGGTCTCTACGAGAGTGCCATTCACAGGAAGGAGACGTTAACGAACATACAGAAGTTCCACCATTTAAAATCCTGTCTAGAAGGAGACGCTGCGACACTCATTCAGCATTTGCCCATGGTCGATGCGAATTATGAAATAGCTTGGAAATCGTTGAGTGATCGCTTTGAGAAGCCACGTTACTTGGTGAACATGTTATTGGACGCCTTCACAGGACTGGCAAAAGTAGTCGATAAGAATCCATTATCGCTACGTTCGTTATCAAGTGGAGCTGCGGATGTCATAAGGGCATTAGATGCGTCTGGACAAACTGGACGAGACGTTTGGTTGATATACCTTCTTATCGCCAAAGTAGATGAGGCAACACGTCGTGAATGGATCGACAAAAGTCAGGATACAGAGAGTCCTACAGTGGAAGAGTTGCTAAAGTTTCTGGATGCACGTTGTGATCGGCTTGAGCTCAGCCAATCAACCGATCAGACTGTCAACAAACTTAGTGTTGACAAAGGGAAGAGGCAAGCACGCACTTTGCTTGCCAACACAGACAAGTGTACAAAATGCAACAGCACCGAGCATGGAATTTGGGCATGTTCTCAATTTTCGAGCATGCCAGTCAAGCAGCGTGGTGAATTTGTCAAGGAGAAGCATCTGTGTTTCAATTGCTTGAAACATGGCCATGGAGTAAGCGCTTGTCCATCGAAGTTTTCCTGCAGGCATTGCAAGCGCCGTCATCATTCAACTCTGCACTTCGAAAGATCAACACTGGAGAAGGCTGCAGCACCACAGCAACAAAGTAAAGCATCAGAGGATGCTGCTACATCGGTAGTAGCAATGACAAACGTTTCTGGAAACAAACCTGTCCAAAGTACCGGACAAAGAAGAAGTACACTGCCAACAGCGCTGGTGTACGTTCGGAATTCTAGAGGAGATTTCATCACGTGTCGCATTTTACTGGATTGTGGATCCGAGTTGTCATACATGTCGGAACGATGCGCACAAGCACTGGGACTTGCACGTTCACATTCGCGGATTACAATATCCGGAATATCATCAATCAAGGCAGAAACAACAAGAGGACTATGCACACTTCAGATCAAGTCGCGAGTGTCGGCTCACTCGCTGGATATCAACGCACATGTAATTGGGAAGATCACATCTTCATTGGCACGAGAAAACATTGACGCTGCAGCATTGTGCGTATACAACGGTTACGAGTTAGCAGACCCACAATTCAACACCAACGCAGCTATCGACATTTTGGTCGGTAACAACTACATATGGTCAATTCTCACTGGAGACAAGCTGTGTGATGCGCAAGGGCATACCATAGCAATTGGATCAACATTCGGATGGGTCATCACATCGATAGAAGGAAAATGTACTACAACAGCAACGTCGTTGCTGTGTACAGTCAACATAAACAATCTGCTGCAACGATTTTGGGAGCTAGAAGAGGTTCCATCATACACACCTACAAACCTGGAAGATGAATTGGTTGAGAAACATTTTCTCGACACACACACACGAGACACCAAAGGACGATATGTTGTAGAGCTGCCATTCAAAGAGGAGAAACCGCAGTTTGCAGACACACTTCAGGCAGCGCAGTCACGATTCCTGGCAGTCAAACGACGTTTACAAAAAGACGCAAACTTGCAATCAAAGTATATCCAATTCATGAGAGAATACATACAACTTGGTCACATGGAGGAATTGGATGCACAGGAGTTGTCGAATACTTCCAATAACGTATTTTATATGCCTCACCACCCTGTAGTAGGAGTCAAGCTACGTGTGGTCTTCGACGGCTCAGCACAGGATCGTAACGGTCGCTCACTCAATGACGCACTTCACGTTGGACCATGCATACAACGCAACCTTTTTTGATGTATGCTTACGCTTCAGGATGCACAAGTTTGTGTTTTCGGCGGATATTGTCAAGATGTTTAGGCAGATATTGGTGTCTGCTAAACACCAAAACTATCAGAGGATCCTATGGAGAGAAGATTCCGCAGCACCACTGAAGCATTTCAAGCTACGCACAGTAACTTATGGCACCGCTTCTGCACCATTTCTGGCTGTCAGAGTTTTGGAGCAGCTAGCCAACGATTACAAGAATGAGTTTCCCAGAGCAGCAAAAATATTACTCGAGGATTTTTATGTGGACGATGTGCTGACAGGAGCTAGCACCGAAGAAGAATTGGTCGACATTCAGCAGGAGCTCATATCGCTCATGTCACGTGCTCAATTGGAGCTTAGTAAGTGGATTTCTAATAGTAATCATATCGTCACTATTCACAGCACTGGAACGGAGCTCTCAAAAACTACTGCAAAAGTTTTGGGACTGCATTGGCAACCTAGAGAAGACACAATCACATACCACATACCGTTGAAGGAAGAATTTGGCTGTACTAAGCGACAAGTTCTTTCGGATGTGGCTCGCATCTTTGACCCACTTGGCATTTTAGCGCCAGTGGTAGTGCAGTTCAAAATCCTACTTCAGGAACTACGGCTACTCAACTTGGACTGGGACTCTGAGCTCCCAGTGAAGCAAGCACACTTATGGCAAACGTATCGCAGGGACATCTCCTCATACATCAACTTAGGCTACCTCGTTACATCGATGGCGCCGAGAATGGGATGGAGCTACACGCATTTTCGGACGCTTCGCTCAAGGCTTACTCTGCTGTCGTCTACAGCCGAGTAACCCACAAGGACGGTACCATTGGGGTATCAATTGTAGCTGCAAAGACAAGGGTAGCACCATTGAAGCAACGCCATCACACCGCACATCAGTTTATGGCAAATCTACCGGCAATACGAGTTCGACAAGTCTTTCCATTTGAGCACACTGGGTGCGATTATGCTGGACCTATGATGCTGAAAGTCCACAAGGGACGCAATCCACGTAAGGAGAAGGGCTACATCTGCCTATTTGTTTGTATGGTCACATCAGCAATACATCTGGAGTTGGCAACAGATCTGAGCACAGATACCTTTTTGGCGGCACTACGGCGATTTATGTCACGACATGGGAAATGTGCAGAAATATACAGCGATAATGGTCGCAATTTTGTCGGATCTAAACGAGTGCTGGACGAGATGCTTCAGTTACACACTTCACTGGAGCACAACAAGATCGTAGCAAGAACCCTGGCAGAGCAGGGCATCAAGTGGAATTTCATTCCACCATTTTCGCCACACTGGGGTGGCAAATGGGAGTCTGCAGTTCGCTCCGTCAAGCTTCACTTACGCCGAGTGATCGGAGCATCCATCATTACGTTCGAGCAGATGCACACACTGCTCGCCGAAATCGAAGCAGTCGTCAATTCTCGGCCACTATATGCAACACCAGACGCTGAAATTGCATATTTGTCACCGGCCCACTTCTTGATCGGCCGGACCTATACAGCTGTCCCAGAGGGGAACTACGACGAGTTGCCTACCAATCGTTTGGACTACTGGCAGCACATTCAAGCAATGCTGCAAGGTTTTTGGAGGCGTTGGCACCAGGAGTATCTGACATCCCTGCAACAACGACCTAAATGGGCTACCAAGACGCCTAACATTGCAACTGGAGACATCGCTAGCAACATTTTTTGAATTTTTATGCATGTATCGAAGCACAACGTAATTTTGCGCGTCGTTGTGAAATTAGCAGACGCCAGTATGTCGGCGTCAATTTTTGTTCAACTCATATATTTGTCTCTTTCTAACTCATAAGTTGCAGCATTCTGCGTAATGTTTCGCAACATTTTATATTCTTTAGTAACAAACAAGCAAACGAACGGACAACACGTACGCCAGCATCTGCTGACGATACCAGTATGCCTAAAATAAAATATAGTGTAAACTATGGTTAGAATTAAACATTGTGGTTCATTTCTCATCAAATAGAAATTATCAAAATTAAGCCTATCAAACATGACGACATTGTACAACTTGTATCCCAAAATAATGTCTTTTCATATACAATAATTATAACCATTATTATTATATTCATAATCATATTGTTATATTTAAAATATGTATCATTTAATCCCATAATATTAATCCATAAAAAATGTAAGAAACAAATTCACGAACACAAAAAAGATACACCGCAATCAGTTCAACCAAAAGAACAACAACAAGATGTAACAGTTATCGAAGTGACACAATCAAATTTACCAAAACTTTACCCTTCAGCCTCGCCTTGATTCACAGGCTCGCCTCTTAAGGAGAGGGAAGTGACATATTCATCCCGATTATGTCTACAGAGTTCCATATCCCCAATTATAAACATTCCCAAGCTTCACTTGAGAATGAATCCAACCCCCAATTATAAACATTCCCAAGCCTCACTTGAGAATAAATTCAATAATTGTAAACAAAGAGCCGTCTAGCCGGCGCATCTCCCCCAATCGATCAGCATCGATTGCAAATCACATAGTCAGCATAATTTTTGTTCCCAGCTTAAGCCGAGATAACGAGCAACGCTTGGTTCCCAGCAACCAGCGGTGCCCTCGATAATGTAAACATTCAATAGAGCTGTCTTTATCATTTATTAAACCAATATCTGTTAGTCTTAAGTTGATATTGAATAAAACAAGTCGTGAATCTAAAATCTCGCTTCGTCTTTTATTTTTACATCAACGTTGTCGTTAGAGTGTGTCGCGACATTTATTCGATTCGATTAAACACATAAAATATTCAATTATATAACCATAAATGGAAGGCGAGGAGAAATGAATCTTTCTTCTAATGATGTAAGACCCCATAGAAAATCTGGCAATGTTGGAAAATCTAAACCATTTGTAATTGTACTCTGTGGCTTCCTTTAGCTTTAATATTGCTATAAGTTTTACAAAATTTTAGGCTGTTGCTATAAGACGATCGATCAACGATATTAATCTCATTACAAAACTCATAATTAGCATACTCTCTGCAAGAGTATATTGGGTTTGTGCAAAAGTATGTAACAGGCAAAAGGAGGCGTGGCAGACCCCATAAAGTATATATATTATTGATCAGCGTCATAAGTCGAGTCGATATAGCCATGTCCGTCTGTCAGTCGTCTGTCCGTATGAACAAACAGATTTCAGAGATGGTAAGAACTAAAAGGTCGAGCTTGGTGTCAAACGATCACATATTTAGTCAGCCAATACAAGAATCTTTTTTTTCGATGCCACGCCCCGCTCGCCCTCAATAAGCAAAAAACTGGACACACTTCGCGAAAAATCGGTGTTTTTGGCAAATATCTCAGTAACTATGGCACCTGGGATAACCAATTCTGGTACGGGAGTTCCTAGCTACAGCATAGTTGCATTGATATTTAAAATTTTACAATGCCACGCCCCCTTTTCCCACAATTAATAAAATAGTTTTCAAACTTCAAATGCCGTTTTTAGCGAACTTTTTCTTATTGTTATTTATAACTCGTGTGGAGACTATGTTAAACTATCCTGAAAGGCGCATTAAAATCGGGCTATAAACAAAAAAAACTAGAAGCGTTACAATATTGATAAGTGAACGCAATATCAACCTATTGGTGCAAGCGAGATAGAAACACGCAAGCACATGTTCGAACTTTTTCGATGCCTGTGTGTCGGCAGCGCTGCCCGCGGTCGCTGGTTGCGCCGAATACACACATACATGCATACATATTTGCATTATATACATATTGCCAAGCGTATGTGTATTCGAATACAAACAAACAGATGTGTTTGATTATGCTTAGATTGTTTTTGTTTCAACGTGTTTTAACGCAAGTAATTCACATTGTAATATCTGGATACCGATTTTAATAATTTAATCGGGACAAATGCAGAGAGTATTATACGGTCGGGCGCGCTCGACTGTACTTTTCTTTCTTGTTTTACAATGTGCGATTGTGATTATTGTTGCGCTGGTGCATTTGCTCACATTGCTATTTTGTTGTTGTTGACAACTGTCGGCGCTTATCTACCTACGCTTGCGTCTTGTACGTTGTTGCTATTCTTTTTATATGCGAGAAGTTTAGTTAGCCAGCTGATTATCTTTAATCTTCTGATTTTCTTAAATTAAATTGATCGCCAAATGTTGTTAATCAACTGATATAGTACACTTACATGCATTCAAATAGAGTCAAATTTTAATTAGTCAATATAGCACACAAAACAGATCCTAATGAAACCGTTCTGGTTACGCGGAAACTTGTCTTTGTGCTCGTTTAAGTCAATTATTTGTTAAATTGGAAAAAGTAGAGAGCGACATAGAGCGCCAAAGCAGTTCACTCATTAATAAAATGGTGACTCCATGTATTTGTACATGTATTTTGGTACGGTCTTCATACCGTGCACCCCTAAGTGCACATCAGGTATCAGAAATCGTTCCTCAGCCTACTCACCATACTCACTTGCCCAAACCAAAGTTGGCTAAATTCAGCGGTAAACACTCGGAATACAAATGGTTCGCATTTGATTTAATGTCGTAAAATCTAGTCAACTCTGTATAAACTGCTTGATTTCAAAGCACAGAGTGTCCATCTGGACTGCGTAGAAGTGTAGAGTTTGTTCTCGTCCTCACAACACTCTCCTTCATAAATTTACACCAGTAGAAACATCACAAGCTTCTGCTCATCCCGCCCATGTTAATCATGTTGCTAGCTGTTAAAGTTCGAGATAGTTTCGGTCAGAATCGAAATGCTCGAGTCCTGTTAGATTCTGGATCACAAGTGAACTTTATGACGGAAGATCTCGCTCAAGCCTTGTACCTTCCACGAAAAAAGAAATGCTTGACCGTAAAGTCGGTTGGACAGTCGAGTTTGACTGCAAAAAGCAAAGTAGCCACTATAGTTTCGTCTCGTGTATCGAGACATCGGTTCAGTGCCGAGTTTTGGGTGTTGAAATCAATTTGTAGCCAGAGTGTGATCTTCCCATCAACAGGTGGAGGATTTCAGCAGATTTCGAACTGGGTGACCATGAGTTCCACATACCCCAGCAAATACATATGCTTGTAGGAGCCGACTCATTCTTTGTATTGGCAAGATTAGATTGGAGAAGAGTGATCCGCTACTACAACGGACGTTGTTTGGTGGGGTGGCAACAGGGCGGTGCATGATAATGCTTGCCAATAGCCCAATGTATTGCTCACTGATGCAACATTGACTAGATGTTCGTTTTGAAGACTGTCTAGATCGACAGTGTGAGGTTGAAGCTGTCCCGGAGCGAAGTGTTCCAGCAAATTATTCTGCGGAGCACATCGTTTGCAAACAAAACTCTAGGGACAGCGTTCGTAAATTTCCACCTGGACACTTTGCTCAAAAGGCATGTAGTTCCTATGAACTTGGAACTCCACGATATACACTTGAGTTTCATGAACGTGAATCCTGAGCTTGTTCGTATGTTCATATATATAGAAGTTGCACCAGGACCACGTTACACTCATTCACACCAGTGCGTCTTGAGACCTGAAAGCTGGTCCACCACATTTCGAGTAGTAGTGGACGGGTCGTATATGAAAACGTCGTCACACTCTCTGAAGGAAGTACTGGTGCGACCTGAGGGATCTAATAATTGGAAAAATGGTTTTCAAACCATTGTAAAGTATTCGAAGAAGGCGGAATTGAGAAACTTTGTATTTCCAATGATGCCGATTCGACAAGATCGCTTGGCATGGTATTTCGGTATCACTTGGTTGGTAGTTTTGCCAAACAAAGTCACACCAAGCGAAAAACGTTGTTTGAAACTTTCGCGTATATGTTAGCCCAAATATACGCGTTGGACCAATGTTGAATCGATAGTGAATGATTCAGAAACCGCACTACATTCTATAGATACTTCCCCTTCCCCTTGCAGGCCTTCAAGAGATGGCCAATAATGTATCTTGGAGACATGGACCAACATCATCATATTCAGCAGATTTGTCGTCAAGAGGGTGTGACGTTCAGATACTCGTTCAGCTTATTTAAATTCGTTGCAAGTCTAAAGGACATTGGCCTCAAGGGTTAAGATAGTACTCGTTGCTCGTTTGTTTAGGAAGTTTGCCATCGCTGACTCTATATATTAAAAAGTCAGACGAATCTTTTTAATTTGTGAAGGTGTCTGTTCGATTGGCTTCATATGGATAAGAGGACGAGCCCCGCTAAATGTTTATTGCGGTATTCATGTGTTTTGCATCAAAGGCTGTTCCTCTTGAATGTATAGCAAACGTGCCTACTAATGATCTTTTCACATTGAACAGCTAATTCGCTCGACTGGGAATACCAGTCCGTCGTTACCCGGAGAAGGCAACGTATATTCGGAAGGAACCTGGTGAAGGAGTTCCTGGATTCATTCTGCCAGAAGCAGAGCAGCCTTCAGCTCTTCGCGGAACGAAGGATAGTGTGGAGGCTCATTTCTCCAAGCGCCGCTCTCATTGGAGGACTGGACATGCTGCAGACCAGCAGCGAGTCGCACACAAGGCCGTCGCTAATGCTGCAGGGATCGCCTTCAATCCCTTCAATGGATCAATGAATATAGCAGTTAGCATAAGCAAAGAAAATGAAGTATTAGCATAAGTAACGAATTGAACCTAATGTAGCAGCCTGTAATGTAAGCATAAAATCTCTTATATTTAAGCTAGCATGTAAGTTGATTTGTATTCGGCAGTGCAGCGGTCATAAGCGAGCAGTTAGTTCGTAATTTCGTCTCGCATTTGCCACACACACGCTGCCAAGCCTTTCCGCGATTACTAAGTCCAACAAATAAATTGTAACGTTTAAGAACTTGCAATTTGTTTTAATTAAAATAGTTTTCGATTTTTCATTCATAATGGAATTTTTATATTCTGTTCCCATGTCCGTAATGAACGTCTTCATTGGACCGTACTTCAGAATAAAAGATTCGAATATGGCTTTTGCGATAGTTGTTGCACTCTTATTTGCAACGGGAATTGCTACTAAATACTTTGCCAAATCACATATTAAGGTGATTGCAATATAAGCAGTGAGTAATTAAAGGAATACTAAATTCTTTGATGGATGATTAAAGTTTCATTAGTTTAATTTCTGTAGATATTTCCGTCAAAAACGCTCTTTTTAATATTTACTAATCACACGCGACATAAAATACTTGATAAGGAGAATATAAAGCACTTTAAGACAGTTATATTTGCACCAAAAGGTCGATTTAAAAAGACAAACACTCAACGAATACTTAAATCTCCTGCACTGTCTAAGTGTCATTGATTGGAAAATTTAGCGGGAAGTTCTTTAAAATTGTACTTTTTCAAATAGTCGTTCTTTTTTCGGGGTCCAGGAAGAATAACAGAGATGGGCGAGGCAAAAGTGGGAAAAAGAATATATAAATGTGGAAGAATTAATGAAGCCCAATGGGTATTTCGTATGATAGACCGAGAAAGTGCCAACTTCTTCATTCTGCCACTAGAAAGCAGAGATGCTGCTACCATTCTTCAAATTATTGAGGATAGAATTGCAGATGGTAGATGTCAGATTGCTGGAGAGCATGAAACTTTTCTGAAGAAATAGGTTACAAACTGTTAAACACTCAAAAAATTTTGGGACCCATCTACAAAAGCATATACTCAAAATATTAAGAGACTGTGGCGAGACATGAGGGGAGTATACCACACTTCGGACGGAAGAAACAACATAATTTAGGCTATTTGGCAAAATTTTAGAGACAGACTACACGAAACTTTTGTAGCAATAGTACGCCTATACAACCCCTCCGTCTTATATGTAGTATTATAATTCGCAAATCAATAGGTCATCGATTTGTCTTTCACGAAGAGGAAATTGTGATGGAGTAGAAAAAGGATAAGATAGAGACGAAGAATGAGGATTATGAGGAGAAAGAGTTATCTTTTTTATTTTAGTTTTTCAATGAATAATAAATTCATTTTTTTTTTAGTTTGCCGTGCAATGTTGTGAATACTAGATAGATTTTTTATTTTTGGCAGTTCTATGAACACTAGATTAATATTTTTTTGAACAACAATTCAAGGAGTACATGATTTAAAAACTTATTATGACTAGATTAAAAAATTTTTGTGTTCTAAAAACTTTTAAACCGCATTTAGAAAAGCCATAAGATACCGCCACTAGAATTTAATAACGTTTGTTTGTATGCAAAAGTCGCGGTCCTTGGATGATTTATTTCATAAATTTTGGGGTTGAGGCCCTTACACCGGTCCAATTTTTAAGCCTAGTGTTTATAGTACCAATTTTTTATAACTTATGTATTTCAAAAATTGGCTACTAAATCCAATATATCCTCTGAAACTGGCATATCGTATATGAATTTGTTGAATAGAGTTAGACTTAAGACGCTGCCATGATTATTATTATTATTATTATTATTTTAAGAGACTATGTAAACTCAAAAATGTATAATCTAAGAATATATTTGTATCTATGCTGGCGACCCGTTCCCATGCTTGGCAACGAAGCCTGAGATAAAAATACTTCTAAATATAAAACCACGCTCTATCCTGTGCGTGGGGTACAATACCAAATTCTTACAGGAGAGCTGAACTCCGCTGTAATTTGTAGCTATATAAGACCTAGGATTTTAAGGAATAAAGTTAGTTCAATTTTTGTGCTCAACCAAACAAGTCTTGATGTCCATTTATTCATTGGTCCTTCGAGCATTCTGTTGTTTTCCCCCACCAGAATTTTAAACCAGCACTTTAGTGTAAAACTTAAGGTTGCAAAATAAATTGGTCTGTTGCTATCCTCCACCAGTGATAAGAAGCACAGAACTGATTACTCTAGTTCTCATTGTGAGACAGAGATAATAAATATCCGAACAGGATTAACAAAAACTCTAGCGCTCTAAAAGAAAAGAGGCAGGGAATAAAAATAAAAAAAAAATAAAATGTTGCGTTTCCGAGGCTTTACGTCGGAATTGTGTGCGATCGAGAATCTAACTCGACGGTAAAAAATTTAGCGTTTCCGAGGCTTTACGTCGGAATTGTGTGCGGTCAAAAAAGTAAATAGACACGAAAATATTATAGCGTTTCCGAGGCTTACATCGGAAAGTGAAAAAGAAAAGTATGAGGTCTAAAAACGATTCTAAAGCAATAGAATCGGAAATCGGAGTGGCTAGAGGACTTACAACCCCAAGAGCCAGAAACAACGTCCGCAAAGACAGCAGCGACTAAGCGTCAGCGTCAGCGACAGCATCAGCAGCAGAGTCAGCTTCATCACAACATAAGATAAGTGCATGAAACTAAATTTTTAAAAATATATTGTTAAAATGTTGTCAGAAGCAACAATTAATTTGCTGGAAAAGCAAGCAGTAATAGTTAAAAAAGTTCAGGAGATTGAAGCTGGAATTATTTCCAGCCAATCCATTGAAATATTAACAGAGTTAAAAGATAAATTTGTAACAAACAACTCTATTCTTTTAAAAATTGGAGCAGTCGATCACGACTACTTCAATAAAAAAATATTTGACAAAACATTAGGAACAATTAAATCCATTAGTGAACAATATTTATGTTCGAAAAAAACTATTGATCCTGGAGTTCTTAAACGTTACAATTTATTGTTAGACTTAGCAATCGCGGAAAGGCTTGGCAGCGTGTGTGTGGCTATTGCGAGACGAAGATAACAACTGACTGCCCGCTCGTGACCGCTGCACTGCCGAATACAAAGTGAATTTACATACTAGCTTAAGTATAAGAGATTTTATGCGTACATTACTGGACAGTTCAATAATCTCAGTAATTAAAGCTTATCCTAACAATTCATTTTTTCTCCTTGTTTTAACTATTATCATGATCCAACATTCCGGCCACCTTGAAGGGATCGCCTTCAATCCCTTGGTAGCCCTGGCAGCATTAGCGCCGGCCGCCGGCTGATCTGCCGCATGTCCAGTCCTCCAACGAGAGGGCCGCTTTGAGATAAGCCTCCACTCCATCTTCCTTCCGCGGAGAACTGAAGGCTGCTTTGCTTCCTTCGAACTGAGTCCTGGAACTCCTCACCAGGTTCCTCACGAAAATGTGGCTCCTTCTCCAAGTATCGCCGGACTGGCGTGCCACGTCGAGCGAATAAGATGTACGCTGTTAAAATGAGAGGTTTATTGGATCTTGCTGTAAACTCAATATGAACAGCATTTGATGCAAAACACACGAACACCGCTGTATACACTTTTGGCGGGGCTCGTCCTCTTATCTTTACCAGCACATCTGTGGCACCGCACAACTCTATACCTCGATGCATCAAAGAGGTTCGTCTTTCAAAATCGTCCGACTTTTGACTGTATATAGTCAGCGATTGCAATCTTCCTAAGCTAGATAGGCAAACGAGTACTGAGTATTCTTTAAACCCTTGAGGCATGCAACGAAGCCGCACGAACTGATCGAGTTTCTGAACGCCACACCCTCTTGACGACAAATCGGCGGGATTTGATGATGTCAATCCATGTCTCAAAGATACATTATTGGCCATCTCTTGGAGGCCTGCAACTCTATTGGCTACAAATGTTGCAAGTAATGAAGCGAAAGTATATGTACAATGTAGTGCGGTTTCTGAATCATTCGAGAAACTCGCACTCTCAATTCGACATCGGTCCAACACGAATATTTGGGCTAAAATATACGCGAAAGATTCTAGCAATGTTTTTCGCTTGGTGGGACTTAGTTTGGCGAAGCTATCAACCAATTGATCCCGAAAAGTATCCAAACTTGGTGTCCACCTTAAGCCAAGCGTTTTTGTCGAATCGGCATCATTGGAAATCCAAAATTTCTCATTTCCGCCTTCTTCTAATACGTTATAATGGTTTAAAAACCATTTTGCCAATGGAAAATTGCCCGTTTTGATATCTGCCGTGAGGGCAGTTCGGTTCAGACGGAACCTACAAAATAAACCAATTTGATCCCTCTGAATCGCAGGTCCCACCAGTAATTCCTTGAGAGAGTATGACGACGTTTTCTTACACGACACGTCCACTACTACTCGAAGTTTGGTGGAATTGCTTTCAGGTCTCAGGACGCACTGGTGTGAAAAAAGTGTTACGTGGTCCTGGTGGAACTTCTGTATCTATCAACATGCGACCAAGGTCAAGATTTACGTTCATTCGTACATCCTCGAGTTCCCAGATCATGGGAACAACTTGTCTTTTGATTTGTGACGAACCCAGCACTTTGGGATCAGTCGTGACTGACAAATTGACACCAAAGCGTCCAGTCGTCAATTTTTGAGCGCTGTCCCGAGAGCTTTGTTTGCAAACGATGTGCTCCGCAGAATAATTTGCCGAAACACTTTTCTCCGGGACAGCTTCGACCTCACAGTGTCGATCTACACTGTCTTCAAAACGAACGTCTTTTCTATGTTGCATCACTGAGCAACATATTGGGCTTTTGGTAAGCATTTTCTTGCACCGCCCTGATGCCACCCAACCAAACAACGTCCTTTGTAGTAACGGACCACCCTTCGCCAATCGAATTTGTCCGTTACGAAGCATTTCAAAAAAGGAGTCGGCTCCCCAGAAGTATATCTATTTTCTGGGGTTTGTGGAACTCAGGGTCAGCCAGTTCGACATTTGCTGGGATCTTCCACCTATTGATGGGAAGATCACAATCTGGCTGCCTGCTACAAATCGATTTCAGCACCCAAAATTCGGCGCTGAACTGATGTCTCGATACACGAGACGAAACTATTGTCGAGACTTTGCCTTTTGCAGTCAATCTCGACTGTCCAACCGACTTGACGGTTAAACATTTGTTTTTGCGTTGAAGGCGTAAGGCTTCAGCGAGGTCTTCCGTCATGAAGTTCACCTGTGACCCTGAATCCAACAAGACTCTGACGTTTCGATTCTTACAGAAACTGTCTTGAACTTTAACAACAGCCGTTGCCAGGATTACCTGATCGGTTTCGCTAGCACTATGATCAACATGGGCAGGATGAGCAGAAGCCTGTGATGTTTCTACCGGTGTGAATTTGTGAAGGAGAGTGTTGTGAGGACGAGAACAAACTCTACACTTCGACGCAGTGCTGTTGGACACTCTGTGCTCTGACTGCAAGCAGTTTATGCAGAGGTGACTAGATTTTACGAAATTAAATCTATCGTCAACCGGCAGTGCTGAAAACCCTTGACAATTTTCAATCATATGGTTTGCACTGCAAAATGGCATGTGGGTTACACTTCCTTTTCAACATTTGTACACGCAAACGACGATTTTTTAGCGTGTTTCATTTCAAATGTTTGCTTCATCCTAGACTTTGAACTTTCTTCAGCAGACAAATGCTGATATCGCCTGTTCAAAGCCGCAGCACAGTCGGCCCATTTCGGCAATGTGTTGTAATCCAGCTGCTCCTCGTACTTCGACTTTGTATGAGGATCTACCTTCGACATAACTATATGAATCAAGATTGCATTTGCGAAATCTTGCTCATCTCCAACGGACATTAGCGAACCAAAAATTGCCGATACCGAGTCAACTATTGTTCGAATTCCAACTGCCGATGGCTTGGACATCGGCTCAATGTCAAACAACTGGGCAAGAGTGTCAAAAAAGATAAGACACTTGTTGTCATATACTCGACTTAGACTTTCTAATGCCTTCGGGTAGTTCGCATCAGATACTTGGAAAGCTCTGATGGTGCCTAACGCCTCATGTGATAAGCACGATATCAAATGGTTGAATTTCTCAATATTTGACAGCGAGCGATCAGAGTCCACCAAGCTATTAAACAGACCGATAAATTGTCTGTATTCCGAGTGTTTACCACTAAATTTGGGCAACTTTAGTTTGGGCAAGTGAGAATGGTGAGAAGGCTGAGGGACGACTTCTGCTGCATGATGCACACTTAGCGCTGACATGTATGAAGACCGTGCCAAAATACATGTTTCCTCAAGCATTGCACGACTGGTATTGTCAGGATCTATTGCATCGATCTCTGACTGCAGATCCATAGCTTTGGAAATGTATGAATTTAGTATGTCTAGCCGGCACTGAATCTCAAATTTGCTTGGAGTCACCATTTTATTAATGAGTGAACTCCTTTGACGCTCTATGTCGCTCTCTACTTTTTCCAATTTAACAAACAATTGACTTAAACGAGCACTAAGGCAAGTTTCCGCGTCAACCAGAACGGTGTCATTAGGGTCTGTTTTGTGTGCCATGTTGACTAATTAAATTTTGACTCTATTCGAATGCACGTAAGTGTACTATATCCAACAATAATCAGCTGATCAACAAACTTGACTGACGAAGATAATCAAATGATTAAAGAGAACTGTTGATTAACAACAGTTGGCGATCAATATAATTTAAGAAAATCAGAAGATCAAGATAATCAGCTGGCTAACTGAAATTCTCGCATGTAAAAGAAAAAAACAGCAATTAACATACGCAAGCGTATGTAGATAAGCGCCGACAGTTGTCAACAACAACAAAATACCAATCTACGCAAACGCACCAGCGCAACAAAAATCAGCTGATTACTGATATTCGACTTATTCGACTGCACAATTAAAAAAAACAACAACAGCGCATGCGCAGGTAGACAAACGATGCGATCTACCAACAACAACAGCGCATGCGTAGGCAATGATGCGATTTACCAACAACAACTAAAAAGCTTGCCGTTTATCAGCGAACGTTTGTATGTTTGCTAGCTTGTACGTTTGTATGTAAGCAGCGTTGACACAAACAAAGTAAGACGAAATCAAAGCGAAGCAGAATCGAAGTAAAACACTAACAAAGTACAAGCTAACTACCGCAAGCCAAATCCAACAGGTGTATGTATGTAAACGCGAACTGCGCTTTACTTATGTGCAAAGAACAAAGGTCAAAAAACCCACCAACGAAATATGTAGATATTGGCGAATAGCGAAATTAAAGAGGAACGGCTAACGTTGATATGCGAAATTAATGTAACAAATATATTTGCGCTAGTTAAGTGTTCTGTTTTATTTATGTATATTTATTTAATTCGATTTGTGTGTTTTGCTTCAAATTGCTTTCCAATAAATCACAAGTATATGTCAGTGCCAAAACGCAATGTCTCTGATGTGCAATAAATGGAGCAGTACTTTTCTATGTACTTTCAAATGTGTATTGTGCCGCTTCTATGCTTGCACTTTCTATATTCTCCTGCACTGACTCGTTTTTGCACAACAGAAGAGTCGCTCTTGGGCTCAATTCTGGGTATTATCTCCAAGATGGGTGCCTTCAACTCCTGGCTGTTCAAATCCAGAATTCCAATACGGTCAACAGCTCCAGGGGAAATCCAACAGCAACAATCAAACCGACACACACAGCAAACCAAAGCCTTGAAATGTCTTAAAGATCAACGAACGCGATTGAAAGTCCCTGCTCGGGCGCCAATGAAAAATCGAAAAACTACTTTAAAAAAGAACAAATTGCCAGTTCTTAAACGTTACAATTTATTGTTAGACTTAGCAATCGCGGAAAGGCTTGGCAGCGTGTGTGTGGCTATTGCGAGACGAAGATAACAACTGACTGCCCGCTCGTGACCGCTGCACTGCCGAATACAAAGTGAACTTACATACTAGCTTAAGTATAAGAGTTTTTATGCGTATATTACTGGACAGTTCAATAATCTCAGTTAAAGCTTATCCTAACAATTCATTTTTTCTCCTTGTTTTAACTATTATCATGATCCAACAATAAGATTGCAGATAAGTTAGACGAAAACTTGTTGCAACTTAAAAATTATATTCAGGAAACTGAAAAAGAATTAAACAAGTAAGAAAGGCTACAGTCGATCGAGCCGACTGTAAAAGACCCCGTACTCCCATAGAAGTGCGCAATTGTATTCAATTTAAATTAAAATTTTCGAATGAAATTTAAAAATTTTTATTTTATATGTACATTTTGAATTGAAATTAAAAAAAAAATTAAATTAACAATTCGCATTGCCGCAACTCTATCAGTTGCACCACGCGCCACTTTCAAGAATTCTCCGATAATCAGCATTTACATATTATTCATACAAACACACATTCGTTTGAAATTATATGTATGTATGTATGTATGTGTGTGTGTATTCGGCGCGGCCAGCGTCAGCCGGCAGCGCTGTCGCCACACAAGCATCGAAAACGTTCGAACATGTGTTTGTATGTTTCTGTCTCGCTCTCTTGCGTAAGTGATATTGCATTTAAATAACAAACTTTGTAACGCAGTAGCTCTTTTGTTAAAGGTAGTATGTTGATGCCACTTTCAGAATAGTTTGATTTTATATGTCTCTATACGAATGTTGAATTACAACACCCTACTATATGAATAAATGCCTTGAACATGGCATTAAAGCGTAAACGTTTGGTTAACTCTAATGAGAAAAGGGGGCGTGGCAGCTCAAAATTTTTAATGGCATTGCATTAAGGCACTCTCTAGCAACCTGTTTACCAGAAATGGTGTTCCTAAGTGCCATAGTTACTGAGTTATTGGCCTAAAACTAAATTTTTTTCGAGATGTGTATGGTTTTTTGCTCATTGCGGGGGCGGTAAGGGGCGTGGCAAAAATTTGAAATATATATGTATATATGGACGTTGATGTACTAACGGGACAGTACATTCAAGCAACACCAAGCAACGTGCTTGTTAGCGCGCGGAACTCTGCAAATAATGCAGCCACCTCCCGCCCAACCGACCGAGGGGCACACCGCATAACATACGGCTAGCGATAAACGCGAATCGAATTTAAAGTTAGAACATAAAATAACTAAAAACGAAATACAATACATTTTAAATTATTAAGCTAAGATAATTAAGATCTAGACAGGTGACAGAGAAGAGAAGTTCTAATTAAGGGGGTCGAAGTAGAACTACCTACAACTTGAGAAAGTTTGTTGTAGTTACTACATAGGACTCGGAAAGGATTATGGATAGCAAAGTTGGTAGAACAAGGTTGAAGAGAGAGCGGAAGAAAGTTTCTAGTTTGTCTAATCGGAACAGCAAAACTAATCTGGCTGAGTAATTCTGAAGAATCAATTTCACCATTGATTAGTTTGTGTAGAAAAATTACACCGAGCACTGTTCTACGATCAGACAAAGAAGGCAGATTAATTAGTAAAAGTCTACTACGATAGGAAGGTAAGCGTATGTTAGTATTCCAGTTGAGAGACCTTAGTGCAAAAAAGAAGAAATTGTTTTTGTACAGATTCTATTCTATCCTGATGAATCCTGTATTGGGGTGACCAAATACATGATCCATATTCAAGAATAGGCCGTACCAAGGCAGTAAAAAGTGTTTTCGTTAAATAGGGATCGTTAAATTCTTTCGACCAGCGCTTTATGAAGCCCAGGACACTAAAAGCACGATTAGTAATTGACAATACATGCCTATCGAACTTGAGCTTAGGATCCACAAGGATACCCAAATCAGTGACCGACTCAATTCTTTTAAGAGAGTTGCCATTCAGAATGTAAACGTTTTGGAAAGGGAGGCGCCTACTGAAGGACATTACGTTACACTTACTAAAGTTAAGGTTTAATAAATTAGCTTGACACCAGATTTGAAAACTACAAAGATCAGATGGTAACCTGGTCCCAAGAACAGACTCAGCAGCCGAAACACAGAGTTTAACGTCGTCGGCATACATAAGCACACGAGAGTAACTGATCGCTGATGGAAGATCATTTATGAATAATATAAATAACAAGGGACCGAGATGGCTTCCTTGTGGAACACCCGAAGTTACTTGAACAGATTTGGACAAAGTGTCTTTAAAATAAACATGTTGTGTTCTAGAACTCAAGTAATTAAAAATCCAAATAGTAAAGTTATACGAAAGACCCAAAAGATTGAGCTTATGTATTAATAGGCTGTGATTAACGGAGTCGAAAGCCTTATTGAAATCTGTGTAAATGACGTCAGCTTGCAATTTTCTCTCAAAGCCCTTCAATGCAAATGATGTAAGTTCTAACAGGTTAGTGGTAGTGGATCTATATTTCACAAAACCATGCTGACAGGGTAAAATCATGGATCTACAGAAATGTTGCAGTTGAGAAGTTATTAATTTCTCAAAAGCCTTGGGAATAGCAGACAACTTGGAAATACCCCTATAGTTGCAAACATCGGATTTATTTCCTTTTTTGTGAAGAGGAATAATGTAAGATGATTTCCAAACATCAGGGAAACAGCATGTTTCAACAGACAATGTAAATAGTTTATACAAGGGCATTAAAAGGCCGTCTGCACAGTTTTTAAGCACACAGCCAGGGACTCCGTCTGGACCAGGCGAAAAAACAGATTTAGTAGCCTTTAAATTACATAAGAGAGAGCTTTCGGTGATGACTGGTGTAAAATTACTATTGAAGGAATTTAAATGATAAGGATAGGGTGAGTCACAGTTATACTCGTGCTTACTGTAAGTAGTTTGAAAAAAATCGGCAAATAAGTCGGCGATAGCCTTATCCGAATTAGCAGATTCTCTTTCAAAGAACACACTAAATGGAAGCGTTGATGATTTACGCTTCGAATTAACGAAGTTATAAAACCGTCTCGGATTCCTTCTGAACTGTTGACCACAGTCAGTAAGGTATTCCTTATAACGACGGTCATTCAAAACATAGAAATCAGATCGAGCAATTAGATATCGCGAGAAATGCAAGGAAGAGCCAGTTTCCCTGAATCTCTTATAACATTTCGACTTTCTATTTTTGAGCAATGTTAACTCACGGGTAAACCAAATAGGCTTATTAGACCTGGTTGGAACACAGAGCGGAACACAGACATCGATTAAGGAATTCAAGGTTTTATAGAAGGTTGTAATTGCACTATCCATATCTCTACACATGAACAGTCGGGACCAGTCAGTTTGGGATAGCAGCACATTTAACTTGTTAAAGTCGGCTTTCCGAAACTGACGAGACCGTTTAGAAGATATACTACTAGTACGGGTGACCCGATCAGGTAAATCAATCAACACTTCCAAAGTCGGGTGATAAGGATCTTCAGGATTTGATAAGGGTTGTATGCGGGAAACAGAAAAACAGGAAGGGTCCAAAACAAAAATCAGATCAAGCATTCTATTTAAAGAGTTTGGAATAGCATTGATTTGAAGCAATGAAATTCCAAACAGCTCATCAAGAAAATCGTGCTGAGTCGTGGGGGTCAACACGGCAGAGTCGGGACAAGAAATCCATGTAGTACCAGCAATATTAAAATCGCCAAGAACTACAAGAAAGTCACGATCAGATAACATAGATGAAACTGATTTAATAGCAGAAAAGTGTAATAAATAAAGAGAAGAGTCAGAAGAAGGAGGAATATAGGAGCAGGTAATGAAAACTCTAACGTTATTTAGGCATAACTTAATAGCAACAAATTCGATATCCACAGAGCCATCGATTGTTACTTCTTCCGAGGATAAGTTAACATCGACGGCAATAAGCACACCACCACCTCGGCGGGATGTACGATCTTTTCTATAGATAGCGAATTTATTGAAAAGGATTTCAGAATCTAAAACATCGGGCCTTAACCATGTTTCAGAAAAGGCAACGACATGAAATGAAAAAGACTGACTATTACTAAGCTTAATACGAAGACCTCTTACATTTTGATAGGCAATCGAGAAGGAGGAAGTTAGTTTTTTCCGGAATCAGAGGCCGGGACAGGGTTAGACGGCAGTGCAATCGGATTCCGATTTCTTTTCTTAGCTGTATTCTCCTTTATTAATAAATGGTCTGGCCAAAATTCTTTACAACAAATTGTACTAAAATATTTGGCAGGAACACTTACTTGAAATGAAGAAATTTCCCGATGATATGAGAACTTAAATTTCTCCACCGTAATATTAGCTTCAGATTTAGCCTGAATAAAGGCCTTGACATCATCCGATGTGGTATCAGGGGCAAGCCTAGAAACAAATAATTGTTTCTTTGGTGGAACACCTACGAGAGTCTTTTTATCGGACACTGTAATAGCTTCCGCAACAGCTCTGATAGACTCATTGCTTGATTCACCAACTGCAACAGTATTGACTACTAACGAATCAGGAACAACTAAATTGCTTGATTCGCCAACAGCAACAGTATTGACAACTAATGAATCAGGAACAATTACTTCGGGAGTGGGGACAACTTCTGTGGGTAAGATAAAGTTGTCATCACTACTAACAATTATATTTGGAGAAGGGGATGAAAAATTTATTAGAGAAGGTGCGGACGTTGTGGGTATGTGATGAGGGACTGAAAGTTCGTTAGGGCCAATCGACAATCTAAAATTGGCCTTTTTACGATTTGGAGAATCATTTAAGACTCTTAGGCCTTTAAACTCCTTATCCAAAGCTGCAAAACTATCAGACAGACTTTTAAATCTGCCAAATAGATCCCCAAAGCCTCTCTTAGTGTGTCGCATGAAGCTCATAATGTCTCTTTCGACATCCCTACAAGCTTCACAAGTCCACTTTAAGCCTGATTTAGACTCAATCAGGTCAATAATTCGGCCGTTGAGGCCTGCACATTTTTCATGTGAAACATTTTCACATAGCCAGCAGCAAACAAAACCCATCTTAACATTTGTTCGCACCTGGCAATTTGAATTATAACATACGTACATAGTGGAGGTAATTAGTGTAAGCAATGAATGCTAATAAGCACTGTTGAAATAAAAAGTTAGTTGAAAAATAAAAAGGCAAGCTAGGGTTAATGTGCAAGCTACTGATGTTTACTAACGACAATAATAAAAGCACAAAAACAAATTATGCGCGGGCGCGGCGACCGAAAACAAGAAAAACGGAATAACCGGCCAACACCAAAAATAAGATAAGCGCGGTAAAACAGATGAGAGCGCGACGGGAGCGTAAATATAGAAGAGAGCACGAAGATAGCGCCGAGAGAATGTTTACACAACCAAAGTGTTAGCACAAGCAACGGCGTAAAATTACAAGAACAAATTATACAGCGACAAACAAACGCAAAAATAAGTAAAGAGAATGATTGGCTGTGGAATTGTTGTTGCTTAGAAAACAAAATTATTAAAAATTGGCTTTAAAGTTTATTAAAACAATGTGTATCAACACAACCGATGTAGCACACAATGTAGCAAAGGAATTAAGCCAGAAGTATGATACGAATTAGAGCAATTAAGCGAGGAAAACTTGAAATGAAATAGAAGCAATGTAAAACACGTCCGTCAGCGAAAGCGAATTAAATCGAATGTCGAATCAAATCGAAATAAACTTAACCTGCCTGGGTTAATAACGGACTTTCATTATTAAATTTGGTGGCTCTAGCTTTTGTAGTTTAAAAGATCCAGGTGTTCATACGGACGGACAGACAGACGGACAGACGGACATTGCTATATCGACTCGGCTGTTGATGCTGATCAAGAATATATATACTTTATGGGGTCGGCCACGCCTCCTTCTGCCTGTTACGCACATTTCGCTTCTGACAAACCTAATAGACCCCTCTACTCTTTTTTAGAGTACGGGGTCTAAAAATGATACTCCGGAATAGAGTAGCATTAGAAAAAATAAAATTAATTTTCTCTGGAATAGAATCCAAGAAAAAATTAATTTCTTTGAAAAACAAAACATCCAATACAACGAAGATGTTTCAGAATTAGAGTTTGATGCTAACAATATGGTTGACATATTGGAGCATATAAGTCTCAACAATAATAAGGTAACCGTGAAGATAGAAGATCTTCCAGATCTACCTAAAATTAAGGTACCCACTTTTTATGGGGAACCCAGAGAGTGGGATTCATTTTTTGAATTATTTATGGAAATAATTCATAATAGAGAGGACCTAAGTCTTTCGGTCAAATTTAATTATTTAAAATAAATCAGTAAATAATTATGATGTTGTGTGGGAAATGTTGACCAAACGGTTCGAAAATAAAAGAAACATTTTTTCAGATCAATTAAATAGGTTAATTGATTTACCTTCAGTAAATATTGAATCTGAAAAGCAGATAAAAAATTTTATTGATGCTAGCAAATAGGCTATGCACATTATAAAATTAAAAGCAAATCTGTCTAATGAAGTAGACAGTATATTTGCGCATATTATATTGCGTAAATTTAATAAAGAGACACTACAACTATACGAATCTTACGTCAGAAAGACAAAAGAGATTTAAGAGTTGTCAGATGTCAAAGAATTTTTGGAACAGCGATATGGTTCCATTAGTTCATTAAAAAACGATGAAAAGAAAAATTCTAATGTTCAGCAACATAGAATTGAAAACTGCCCGATATGTAAGAAACCTGGACATCATGCAGTACAGTGCTACACATTCAGAGCCATGAGTCCAGTAGAGAGAATCGACGCAGTACGAAAAGTGCAATTATGTATGAAATGCTTAAAATTCACGAGGAATAAAAGGTGCTCGTGTGAAATATTATGTACTATTTTCTAACGAGAAAGTGAACACTTGTGTTGCTGAAAAACAAGCACTATTAGCTACAGCAATAGTGAAAGTGCAAACCAACAATGGTAATTTTGAGCAATTAAGAGCATTGATCGATAGTGGATCGCAGTGCACTATTATTTCAGAAGAAGCTGTTCAAACTCTAAACTTATTTAGAATTAAAAAAATAACAAAAATAAGTGGAGTTTCACCAAATAACTCAAGCTCATCAAAATACAAGGTAAACTTGTGTTTAAAACCCTATAATAATGAAAAACAAAATTTTTATACGGACGCAATCGTTTTGCCAAAATTAATGAAAGCACTGCCAATCCAAACTACAAAGATAAATAAATATAAATGGCAGAATTACGTTTTGGCTGACCCACATTTTGACAAACCGAGCAGAGTAGATATGATAATTGGAGCCGATCTATATTCACAAATAATGAAAAATGGCATTATTATTATAGACGGACTCCTGGGTCAAAATACGGAATTTGGTTGGATAGTGTCAGGCTGCACCAAATCGAAGGGAAATTCTGTAATAACAGTAACTACAATCGAGGTTAAAGACATGGATCGATTTTGGGAATTAGAAGATGAAGATAATGACGACTTAGAAGCAGAATATTGTGAAAAGAATTATATAACAACAAGAAGAGAAGATAGCAATGGTAGATTTATTGTAAAATTCCCATTTAAAGAAAATACGAACTTAGGAGATTCTAAAACGCAAGCTTTAGCACGTTTTCACAATTTAGAAAAGAAATTTCATAAAAATCTAAAACTGAAAGAAAATTATATTCAGTTCATGAGGGAGTACATGGAGTTAGGACATATGGTTGAATCAAACGAAGTAGGAAAATATTATCTTCCTCATCAAGCAGTACTAAGGGATAGTAGCTTAACAACAAAATTAAGAGTTGTATTTGATGCTTCAGCAAAAAGTACAAATGGGAAAAGCCTAAATGACATCAAGAGAATTAGATAATGTGGGATTTAATTTAAAGAAATGGATCTCCAACATTCCAGAAGTTGTGGCAAGCGTAGAATGTACTGATGATAAAAAATATTAAGTTTTGTGATGGTCAGTTTTAAAGAGCGACATAAATACATATTCTAACTCTCTTAAATTACATTGGGAGTTCTGAGCTTGTAATTCTCTTATCTTACATCGCCAGCTCTAAGCATAAAACCTTGTGTAAGTTACATGTTAGACTCAAAGTTTCGCATGCATGCATAAAGCTTTTACACTATGCTTGAGTTCGTTTCGGATAAAGCTCACTCAGCGCATAGGTATCGCGAGCTTTCACTCAATTACATGTGGCAAAAGATCGTACGATAATACAGTTATTTGAGAGGTCGCTATGTCTGCAAGGGAGAGTGAATGAGTGGAATATTTTGGATAGGTGTTTTGTCTTGTTCTATTTTTCAAAAAGCAAGCAATTGAGTGGTCAGCAGCTTTTGGACATTGATACCTTTTGATCATTTAAGAAAAGTGATCGGCTCAAACCAGAAGTGTGCAAAGCGGTGTGTATATAATTATTAAAAAAGTGCAGAAACGTGGTGTCTTCAATAAATTGTTTTATACATGTATGTATATATATATTTAAATACATATGTATATCTATATATATAAAAAGCAAACTCACTTCCTGTGTGTACTCAAAATTCAGTATGATAATTAGTGTCTTTTGCTTTCATTTTTTTTTAATAGATCAGCTTTTTTATCTACTTGGTTTGTATGAAAAAAAAATATGGAAAAACTTTTTGGAAATGTAAGAAAAAGCAAAATAAAAAACAATTCGGAAAAATTACACAAACAACAACATACATGTTTGCATAATGTGAATGGCAAAAATGCTCTTCTCAAAGAGGAGATCAGGCAACTCTTTTTGTTTCTGGCAGTGGGGGAAAACTGTCTGGCTACTCTTTCAACCGCCACAAAAATTTAAGAGTGTTTCAAGCAATAACACAAATTAACATGAAAATTCTGTTCCGTTCTGCTGGCAATACAAATTGTTTATGATTTATTGCGCCCTACTGAGTACAAAGGGCTTTTCACGATAATTATCGATGTATGGTGTGTATCGATGTATAATAATTGCATAACATTTGCATAATATAATTTCTACTGTTACAATTCGAATTCAGCTGTTACAATGCGAATTCATATTATTTCAGTGTTGACATAAGTCAAAGTAAGTATAACTCAAAATAACTCAAAATAAGTAAATGGCGCCAAAATACATATTTGCATTATGTGAATTGCAAAAGTACTCTTCTCAAAGCGAAGATCAGGCAACTCCTTTTGCCTTTGGAGGTTGGGGAAAACTGTCTGGCTACATCTTCAACCGACACAAAAATTTAAGAGTGATTCAAGCAATGAAACAAATTAATCTCAAATTTGAAATAGAGCTGAATCTGCAAAAAAACAAATGCCCTCCCCGTGTGTACACAAAATTCAGGATGCTATTAGTGTTCACTGTTTTCATCATTATTTTAGTATCTCTTATTTTGTATTAACTTGGTTTCTATTAAACATTAAATTAAAATATTGAGAACAAAATTGGAAGTATACGAAAAATCGAAATGAAAATAGTTCTGAGATATTACACGAACAACAACATACATATTTGCATAATATGAAAAGCAAAAGTACTCTTATCAAAGGGGAGATCAGGCAACTTCTGTTGCCTTCGGAGGTTGGGGAAAACTGTCTGGCTACTTCTTGAACCAAAACAAAGATAACTAGCGATAAAAAATTTGGCACGAGTCAAAAAATATTAAAATCGACTTCAATTAATCCGAATTCGTTTCAAAGAGGTTTCAAAATGCCCAGACGTAGCATAGGACGACAAAGCCGAAATACGCGCAATCATGCATTGAGAAGATTGCAAGAGACTGAGGAAGAGCGAGCTTCGCGAAATAGGTTGAACGCAGAACGTATGGCAAGATCATAACGTCGATTACAGCGCTCACAGATTGCTTTATATGTATACTGTCAAGATGGAAAAACTAAAAATGTTGTTTATTTAAAAGCACTTAATTAAAAAACGTTTTAGAAAATTTGTTGTCTGCATTATTTTTAACAAAATGTTTTTCCAACCAAAAAAGATTTTTCAATAGCAGGTAAATCTATAATAAAAGAACGCCGCGAAGCGCGCCGGGCCCGCTAGTATTAAAATAAAATAATTTAATTTTCCAGTATAGTTCCGCTCGTTTGGTTTGCATAAAATAACCGATTTTCGATAGATCATTTATTTTACAATTGAATTACATTTCTTCTGTAATTTATATATTTTTTTCAATTTAATAAGTCGTATACTCAATTGTAAATCTCAACTAAATTTAATATGAATATGAATTATTTAAATTTTATAAGAATCATCCCCGTTAATAATGAAAAATGGTTTAAATATATTTAGAACGTAAAATGAATTTCTAATCTTTTTTTCTTATTCGTCCCGAGTAAATGGTGAAATGTTCCAATAAGATGACAGCTCGTAGTTTCTAAAAAGGGTCCACCGAGACATATAGGCAGGGAGGGTAGAGAAGGAGTCAATATCAACTGATCTCCATATTTCTGCAAAGATGTAACTGATCTACTGTCGGTATTAATATTATTTTATTCATTTCCATTTCTTTTAAATATCGCAAAGTGTACCTAAAAAAATTATGTTAATGTGTGTTTTCTTGGAATCAACGAGAGATTAGAGAAGAACCCCGACAATCCGGCGAGCTAGATAGAGCATAGCTAGAGGTACACATTTATTCGAAATCTCGCCATGCTTATGAGGTTGGAAAATTCGAATGCCTTTGTGGATAAGGACATTTGTACCACCCCCCACCAATACCACACTTGCACCATTACATAAATGGAGCCCAACGTGGGGCCCAAGATGAGAATAATATACTTCTTTCCCCACATATAAGCTCTTTTGCATCAATAGACCAATCAGTTCACTGTTATGCATTTAGTACACATTTAGTCACAATAACTAAGTAGGTTTAATATGGAATATCACAGATATCAAGAAAAGCTCCGTTCTGCGATCTATTTAATAATACTTTAGGCTTTGAGTGAACACTAGTGAAATGTACAGCATAACAGAAAACTTTATTTCGACAAAGTAAGTTTTACAAGATGAGAAAATTAGTTTGAGAAAATACAGTTTCATTTCATGTCATGAGATGGCTGTCCAAACTATATTCTGACCATCCGCCTTAAGACTATCTTATGGTTGGAAAAACTTGTGTACCAAGTATAGTTTGCAGGAAAAGTAGATTCGAATATTCGGAAATATATATTTTTCTAAATTAAATAATTTAGAAAGTGTCCATTATTTGATTTATCAATACTGTATTAACCTTCAATAGATTCAAAATAAAAATGAATGATTTAGTTACATTTTAGGAAATATAAATACTACGAGCATCTTATAGGAACACATCACCTTTGAAAGGGACGAACACTAATTTTGTCTAAAGAAATCTAAACACAAAATCTATTTATATTCATTTTTAAAAATTTTTTTAATTATCAAGTTATTTTATTTCGTACGTATGTATAGATAATCAGTTCAGTGCATCATGCCAGTAACACATAGTCCAGAAACGGAAGCCGCTTCTGGCAGTACACTACAGCGTTGTGGTATTTGTCAAGAGTCACTGCGAAGGGAACATTTGATAGCTTCGATTCCTTGTGGTCACCGTTTTCATAGTGATTGTTTAAACGAACACATTAAAAGTGTTCATGTATGCCCAGTTTGTAAAAGAGAGTTTGTTACCGAATTAATTTCTTATGAGGAGAATACTCTAGCGGCAGAGCTACAAACGGCTACCGAACAGTTGGCGAGTGTTGTGATAGGCATATCACCCGAGAACTCTCAGCAGAGGTTCCATAGAGGAGGACGTTCTCGCAAAGGAAGAGGAATTAATTCCCGTATCCAAACCCGTTCTCAAACACGTAATTTTAGAGACGATTCTAATAGTCGCTTTTCATTAGGTAGTACTGGTCATCAATCAGCAGTAGATGAATCAGAAAGAGGGGTGTCCAAATACATACAATCGGAAGTAATACGTCAACAAGATGATATGATGACGGAACTTGCTAAATTTATTAAAGAGAGCATTGAGTCCACTCTACAATCTCAGTTAGGATCACTACATTTGAGTAAGGGAAATTCCAATGACATTCCAATGCCTAGTGTGACTCTCAGTTCTGAAGAAAGCGTGGCAAGAACTGTACTTTCTGTTCGAGATGACCCTGAAATGAGCAGTCAAATGCGAAGCCCAATAAATAGGAATATAACGGCGGCTAAAGCAGATGGTATTCTTTCCAGTTGGCATTTAAAGTTTGACAGATCCAAAGATTCTATGAATTGTAACGAGTTTCTTTACCGGTTACGTTCATTAACATTGCAAACCTTAAATAATGATTACGGCCTGCTTTGTGACAACTTACATTTGCTTTTTGTATCGAAAGCTAGTGACTGGTTCTGGAATTTTCATAGAAAAATCACCAGTTCTCATGGCAAACGTTTTGTTCAGCTTTTCAGAAATGATTTGAGGATTCGAAAGACGATTTTGATTTATGGGAAATGATCCGTAATCGTCGTCAGAAGGAAAATGAGTCATTTGATGACTACCAGTTAGCTGTGGAAGATATCATTTCTCGTCTCTCGCACGAAATAAGCGAAGAAAAATTAATTGACATTTTAAAACGGAATGCTAAGAACACCCTTCGACTCGAATTGCTACATCTTAAGATAGCTTAGAGAGGAAGTACGCAAGCATGAAAACTTCCATGCTACCAGCTCCTTTTCACGACCAAGGTTCAGTAAAGCCAATGTGTCTGAGCTGGAAAATGATCATGATGAAGGTAAATCTGAATGTGTAGCAGCCATTCAACGCAAAATACTTATGTGTTGGAACTGCGATAAAGCAGGACATCGGTTCGATGATTGCATGGGAGAAAGGCGCGTATTTTGTTACGGTTGTGGTGCTAAAAACACCTATAAGCCTCGTTGTAATAAATGCAACTCTTCGGAAAACCGGAAGAGGGATGCGCAGACCAATATTCTGGAGGCGCATCCAAATACAAAGTCAACCTAAGTGTACAGGATAAAATAAGTATAGGTAGTAATTTAGGACAAGAAGATCATAATGATTTAATCTTAAATACATCCAATAGCATTAGGGTAGGAACACAGACCAGGATTGATTTAGATGACCATGACACCATTTTCTTGAGAGGACCTTCAGATAGAAAACCAAAACGATCTACATTAAGAATTCGTGCATTTTGGAAGAAAGTCCAAGGCGTTAGAAGAAAACTAGTAGCGGCAGTTTTTTCATGGCCAGATAATAGATTATATACCGACATATTATCGAAGGCCATAGTTTCAAAGCCCTGTTAGACTCTGGAGCTACCATAAGTTGTTGGGCAATGAGGCGGCCGAGATTTTGAGGCAGCACAAGAGTACACAGAAGTGCTCGGGACACATCCGAACAGCTAATAGTGAGTTGTGTCCTGTAGTTGCTCTACTTGTAGCAGTTATTAATTTTCGAGGCAAAGTTGAAGAAGTTGAATTTTTTATTATTCCTAATTTAAAGGAAAATGTTTATTTATCCCACAAATGAAGAAGATTTAAAAGTGCATAAGCTTAGCATGGAAGAGAAGCTTAGATTAGATTCAGTGATTCAATCGTTTCCCTCATTTGAGCGAGATGGATTAGGTTTAACCAATATTATTAAGCATTCTATTATAATGGATACAGACACTCCAGTTAAGCAACGCCATTGGCCAATATCCCCAGCCAAAGAGAAACTTATGTTTGAGGAAGTTCAGAAAATGCTCGAGTTAGGCGTAATAGAACCTTCTATGAGTCCTTGGAGTAGCAATTGTATACTGGTGAAGAAAGGAGCGAAAAACAGACTCTGTTTGAATTCGAGGGAAATAAACAAGTATACCAGGAAAGATGCATATCCTCTTCCAAGTATAGAGAGTATATTTAGTCGATTACTACCAGCGAATTACAGGACTTGATATGAAGCATGCTTATTGGCAGATACCGCTTGAGGAAGCTTCACGTCCTTACACCGCTTTTACTGTCCCAAACCGTCCTCTTTACCAATACAAAGTAATGCCTTTTGGATTAACTAATGCGGCACAAACACTTTGCCGGTTGATGGATAGTGTCATACCTGCTAACCTACGCACACAGGTATTTGTTTATTTGGACGATCTTTTAGTTCTGTCTACGGATTTCGAATCGCACTTGCTTTTGCTACAAGAAATTGCTGTACACTTACGCAGAGCAAATCTTACTATTAACATTGCCAAGTCTAAGTTCTGTATGCGTGAGATAAAGTATCTCGGTTTTATTATAGGCAATGGACAACTTAGGACAGATCCTAGTAAAGTTCAAGCCATTACAGAATTTCCCATTCCAAAATCTTTGAAACAACTAAGGAGATTTCTCGGAATGGCCGGCTGGTATCGTCGATTTGTCGATAATTATGCTACTATTTCTGTACCCCTTACAGAGTTGTTGAAGAAAGCAAAGACATTTAGTTGGAATTCCGAGGCAGATTGTGCTTTTGAAGAATTAAAAAATCGTCTCACATCTGCACCCGTTTTGGCAACTCCAAATTTTGAAAAGCCTTTTTTGCCTCTTTGTGATGCTAGCACCTTTGGTTTAGGGTGTGTTCTGGCACAAAAGAACGAAAATGGAGAAGAATTACCGATAGCATTTATGTCAGAGAAACTTTCAAAAGCCCAAAGGAATTATTCAGTAACCGAGTTAGAATGTTTAGCAGTCATAAAAGGAATAAAAAAGTTCCGTGCATACGTTGAAGGTCAAGACTTTGAAGTTATAACAGATCATGCCGCCTTACAATGGTTAATGAAGCAGAAAGATCTTTCTGGCCGTTTAGCTCGATGGGTAATTAAATTACAGGGCTTTTCGTTTAAGATAACGCACCGCAAAGGTACACAAAATGTTGTAGCGGATGCTCTTTCTCGCCGAGAGGAACCTGTTGTTCTGGAGATTGAAACGCAAGGACCCATGGTTGACCTTAACTCACGAGAATTCCAGTCAGCGGAGTATGTCGATCTGTTGGAGAGAGTTCGTAATAACCAGACTAAGTTACCCGATCTTAGAGTGGAAAATCAGTACGTATATAAGAAGACAGAGTTTGATAGCGAATTTGGTGGAGAACAAGATTCTTACTCATGGAAACTATGGATTCCATCAGCGATGGCTCAAGAAGTAATTGCAAGAGCTCATGATCCGCCGAACGCAGCCCATTGTGGAATAGCCAAAACGATAGAGAAAATTAAAAGGTATTTATTTTGGCCGAAAATGACAGCACAAATTCGTAAATACGTATCTGAATGTAAAATATGTCACCAAACTAAAAGTCCCAATACAGTATTAAAACCACCTCTAGGTAGACCCATGACGTCGGAGAGGCCTTTTCAAAAACTCTATATTGATCTTTTAGGACCCTATCCCAGATCGAAACAGGGTAATATAGGACTACTTATCATAGTCGACCACTTTACTTGTAATTCTCTTATCCTACATCGCCAGCTCTAAGCATAAAACGTTTGTAAGTTACATGTTAGACTCAAAGTTTCGCAGCTCACTCAGCGCATAGGTATCGCGAGCTTTCACTCAATTACATGTGGCAAAAGATCGTACGATAATGCAGTTTGTTGAATCATGATAAGAGTTAGAACAAGGAGAAAAAATGAATTGTTAGGATAAGCTTTAATTACTGAGATTATTGAATTGTCCAGTAATATACGCATAAAAACTCTTATACTTAAGCTAGCATGTAAGTTTGATTTGTATTCGGCAATGCAGCTGTCGCGAGCGGCAGTTCAGTTCGTATTTTCGTCTCGCAATAGCCACACACACGCTGCCAAGCCTTTCCGCGGTTGCTAAGTCTAACAATAAATTGTAACGTTTAAGAACTTGCAATTTGTTTTAATTTAATTTAGTTCTCGATTTTTCATTGGCGCCCGAGCAGGGACTTTCAATCGCGTTCGTTGGTCTTTAAGACATTTCAAGGCTTTGGTTTGCTGTGTGTGTCGGTTTGATTGTTGCTGTTGGATTTCCCCTGGAGCTGTAGACCGTATTGGAATTCTGGATTTGAACAGCCAGGAGTTGAAGGCACCCATCTTGGAGATAATACCCAGAATTGAGCCAAGAGCGACTCTTCTGTTGATCAGGTGACAGTGCCCAAACGAGTCAGTGCAGGAGAATATAGAAAGTGCAAGCATAGAAGCGGCACAATACACATTTGAAAGTACATAGAAAAGTACTGCTCCATTTATTGCACATTAGAGACATTGCGTTTCGGCACTGATATATTCTTGTGATTTATTGGAAAGCAATTTGAAGCAAAACACACAAATCGAATTAAATAAATATACATAAATAAAACAGAACACTTAACTAGCGCAAATATATTTGTTACATTAATTTCGCATATCAACGTTAGCCGTTCCTCTTTAATTTCGCTATTCGCCAATATCTACATATTTCGGTGGTGGGTTTTTTGACCTTTGTTCTTTGCACATAAGTAAAGCGCAGTTCGCGTTTACATACATACATACAGCTGTTGGATTTGGCTTGCGGTACTTAGCTTGTACTTTGTTAGTGTTTTACTTCGATTCTGCTTCGCTTTGATTTCGTTTTACTTGTTTGTGTCAACGCTGCTTACATACAAACGTACAAGCTAGCAAACATACAAACGTACGCTGATAAACGGCAAGCTTTTAGTTGTTGTTGGTAGATCGCATCATTGCCTACGCATGCGCTGTTGTTGTTGGTAGATCGCATCGTTTGTCTACCTGCGCATGCGCTGTTGTTGTTTTTTTTAATTGTGCAGTCGAATAAGTCGAATATCAGTAATCAGCTGATTTTTGTTGCGCTGGTGCGTTTGCGTAGATTGGTATTTTGTTGTTGTTGACAACTGTCGGCGCTTATCTACATACGCTTGCGTTTTGTTATTTGCTGTTTTTTCTTTTACATGCGAGAATTTCAGTTAGCCAGCTGATTATCTTGATCTTCTGATTTTCTTAAATCATATTGATCGACAACTGTTGTTAATCAACAAATCTCTTTAATCATTTGATTATCTTCGTCAGTCAAGTTGGTTGATCAGCTGATTATTGCCGGATATAGTACACTTACGTGCATTCGAATAGAGTCAAAATTTAATTAGTCAATATGGCACACAAAACAGACCCTAATGACACCGTTCTGGTTGACGCGGAAACTTGCCTTAGTGCTCGTTTAAGTCAATTGTTTGTTAAATTGGAAAAAGTAGAGAGCGACATAGAGCGTCAAAGGAGTTCACTCATTAATAAAATGGTGACTCCAAGCAAATTTGAGATTCAGTGCCGGCTAGACATACTAAATTCATACATTTCCAAAGCTATGGATCTGCAGTCAGAGATCGATGCAATAGATCCTGACAATACCAGTCGTGCAATGCTTGAGGAAACATGTATTTTGGCACGGTCTTCATACATGTCAGCCCTAAGTGTGCATCAGGCAGCAGAAGTCGTCCCTCAGCCTTCTCACCATTCTCACTTGCCCAAACTAAAGTTGCCCAAATTTAGCGGTAAACACTCGGAATACAGACAATTTATCGGTCTGTTTAATAGCTTGGTGGACTCTGATCGCTCGCTGTCAAATATTGAGAAATTCAACCATTTGATATCGTGCTTATCAGATGAGGCGTTAGGCACCATCAGAGCTTTCCAAGTATCTGATGCGAACTACCCGAAGGCATTAGAAAGTCTAAGTCGAGTATATGACAACAAGTGTCTTATCTTTTTTGACACTCTTGCCCAGTTGTTTGACATTGAGCCGATGTCCAAGCCATCGGCAGTTGGAATTCGAACAATAATTGACTCGGTATCGGCAATTTTTGGTTCGCTAATGTCCGTTGGAGATGAGCAAGATTTCGCAAATGCAATCTTGATTCATATAGTTATGTCGAAGGTAGATCCTCATACGAAGTCGAAGTATGAGGAACAGCTGGATTACAACACATTGCCGAAATGGGCCGACTGTGCTGCGGCTTTGAACAGGCGATATCAGCATTTGTCTGCTGAAGAAAGTTCAAAGTCTAGGATGAAGCAAATATTTCAAATGAAACACGCTAAAAAATCGTCGTTTGCGTGTACAAATGTTGAAAAGGAAGTGGAACCCACATGCCAGTTTTCCAGTGCAAACCATTTGATTGAAAATTGTCAAGGGTTTGCAGCACTGCCGGTTGACGATAGATTTAATTTCGTAAAATCTAGTCAACTCTGCATAAACTGCTTGCATTCAGAGCACAGAGTGTCCAACTGCACTGCGTCGAAGTGTAGAGTTTGTTCTCGTCCTCACAACACTCTCCTTCACAAATTCACACCGGTAGAAACATCACAGGCTTCTGCTCATCCTGCCCATGTTGATCAAAGTGCTAGCGAAACCGATCAGGTAATCCTGGCAACGGCTGTTGTTAAAGTTCAAGACAGTTTCGGTAAGAATCGAAACGCTAGAGTCTTGTTGGATTCAGGGTCACAGGTGAACTTCATGACGGAAGACCTGGCTGAAGCCTTACGCCTTCAACGCAAAAACAAATGTTTAACCGTCAAGTCGGTTGGACAGTCGAGATTGACTGCAAAAGGCAAAGTCTCGACAATAGTTTCGTCTCGTGTATCGAGACATCAGTTCAGCGCCGAATTTTGGGTGCTGAAATCGATTTGTAGCAGGCAGCCAGATTGTGATCTTCCCATCAATAGGTGGAAGATCCCAGCAAATGTCGAACTGGCTGACCCTGAGTTCCACAAACCCCAGAAAATAGATATACTTCTGGGAGCCGACTCCTTTTTTGAAATGCTTCGTAACGGACAAATTCGATTGGCGAAGGGTGGTCCGTTACTACAAAGGACGTTGTTTGGTTGGGTGGCATCAGGGCGGTGCAAGAAAATGCTTACCAAAAGCCCAATATGTTGCTCAGTGATGCAACATAGAAAAGATGTTCGTTTTGAAGACAGTGTAGATCGACACTGTGAGGTCGAAGCTGTCCCGGAGAAAAGTGTTTCGGCAAATTATTCTGCGGAGCACATCGTTTGCAAACAAAGCTCTCGGGACAGCGCTCAAAAATTGACGACTGGACACTTTGGTGTCAATTTGTCAGTCACGACTGATCCCAAAGTGCTGGGTTCGTTACAAATTGTCAAAAGACAAGTTGTTCCCATGATCTGGGAACTCGAGGATGTACGTATGAACGTAAATCTTGACCTTGGTCGCATGTTGATAGATACAGAAGTTCCACCAGGACCACGTAACACTTTTTCACACCAGTGCGTCCTGAGACCTGAAAACAATTCCACCAAACTTCGAGTAGTAGTTGACGTATCGTGTAAGAAAACGTCGTCATACTCTCTCAAGGAATTACTGGTGGGACCTGCGATTCAGAGGGATCAAATTGGTTCAATTTGTAGGTTCCGTCTGAACCGAACTGCCCTCACGGCAGATATCAAAACGGGCAATTTTCCATTGGCAAAATGGTTTTTAAACCATTATAACGTATTAGAAGAAGGCGGAAATGAGAAATTTTGGATTTCCAATGATGCCGATTCGACAAAAACGCTTGGCTTAAGGTGGACACCAAGTTTGGATACTTTTCGGGATCAATTGGTTGATAGCTTCGCCAAACTAAGTCCCACCAAGCGAAAAACATTGCTAGAATCTTTCGCGTATATTTTAGCCCAAATATTCGCGTTGGACCGATGTCGAATCGAGAGTGCGAGTTTCTCGAATGATTCAGAAACCGCACTACATTGTACATATACTTCCCCTTCATTACTTGCAACATTTGTAGCCAATAGAGTTGCAGGCCTCCAAGAGATGGCCAATAATGTATCTTTGAGACATGGACTGACATCATCAAATCCATTCGATTTGTCGTCAAGAGGGTGTGGCGTTCAGAAACTCGATCAGTTCATTCGGCTTCGTTGCATGGTAAAAAGACATTGGCCTCAAGGTTTTAAAGAATACTCAGCACTCGTTTGCCTATCTAGATTAGTAAGATTGCAATCGCTGACTATATACAGTCAAAAGTCGGACGATTTTGAAAGACGAATCTCTTTGATGCATCTAGGTATAGAATTGTGCGGTGCCACAGATGTGCTGGTAAAGATAAGAGGACGAGCCCCGCAAAAAGTGTATACAGCGGTGTTCGTGTGTTTTGCATCAAATGCGGTTCATATTGAGTTTACAGCAAGATCCACTAAACCTCTCATTTTAACAGCGTACATCTTATTCGCTCGACGTGGCACGCCAGTCCGGCGATACTTGGAGAAGGAGCCACATTTTCGTGAGGAACCTGGTGAAGGAGTTCCAGGACTCATTTCGAAGGAAGCAAAGCAGCCTGCAGTTCTCCGCGGAAGGAAGATGGAGTGGAGACTTATCTCAAAGCGGCCCTCTCGTCGGTGGACTGGACATGCGGCAGATCAGCCGGCGGCCGGCGCTAATGCTGCCAGGGCTACCAAGGGATTGAAGGCGATCCCTTCAAGGTGGCCGGAATGTTGAATCATGATAAGAGTTAGAACAAGGAGAAAAAATGAATTGTTAGGATAAGCTTTAATTACTGAGATTATTGAATTGTCCAGTAATATACGCATAAAAACTCTTATACTTAAGCTAGCATGTAAGTTTGATTTGTATTCGGCAATGCAGCTGTCGCGAGCGGCAGTTCAGTTCGTATTTTCGTCTCGCAATAGCCACACACACGCTGCCAAGCCTTTCCGCGGTTGCTAAGTCTAACAATAAATTGTAACGTTTAAGAACTTGCAATTTGTTTTAATTTAATTTAGTTCTCGATTTTTCACAGTTATTTAAGTGGTCGCTATGTCTGCAAGGGAGAGTGAATGAGTGGAATATTTTGGATAGGTGTTTTGTCTTGTTCTATTTTTCAAAAAGCAAGCAATTGAGTGGTCATCAGCTTTTGGACATTGAAACCTTTTGATCATTTAAGAAAAGTGATCGGCTCAAACCAGAAGTGTGCAAAGCGGTGTATATATAATTATTAAAAAAGTGCAGAAACGTGGTGTCTGCAATAAATTATTTTATACATGTATGTATATATATTTAAATACATATGTATATATTAAAATAAAATAATTTAATTTCCCAGTATAGTTCCGCTCGTTTGGTTTGCATTCAACGTAATACCGCATCAAGTTGATTGCAAGAAAAGTTCCAAATATATATATACATATATATTTGTACTGTCTTTGAGGTATGAATACATAATATATATTGTTCTGATTGGTGATAATAACAGCCACATTATTTAGTGCAGTGTTCTCCTCGCCCGCCGCCTGTAGTGGTCAAAATATATATATATAGTGACATATGTAGATACATACGTACCTAAACCCATACACCACATACACCACATACACCATACACCACACTTATTATTTATGTTAAAGATTTCTTTCGCACAAAAGACTAATGTAAACACTATCAAGAAATCAAATGGTGACAATAACACCACAAGAACCTAATGTAAACACTATCGAAAAAATCAAATGGTGACAATAACAATTCTGGCTTCCCACGAATGCATTAAATATCATAAACAATTCGCCAGAATCGTTATTCCCATCATTGGGAATACAACAACACCATGGCAACCAACCCACCAATGGAACTATCGGAAATACATCTAAAACAAGCACTTGGACAAATTCGACAAGTGCCAGTATTTGACGGAAAAACCGTGGAACTAACTGCATTCATAAGGAGGATTGATTTTATTATGCAGTTATATCCAACACAGGATGTGAGACAACATAGTGTCCTATTCGGAGCAAT
Source organism: Drosophila arawakana (assembly GCA_018151165.1). Lineage (NCBI taxonomy): Eukaryota > Metazoa > Arthropoda > Insecta > Diptera > Drosophilidae > Drosophila > Drosophila arawakana. Next base: position 249,860 of record JAECWX010000719.1, on the reverse strand, counting down.
CGAGATGCAGACCACCGGATCCGCACAACGAGTGTCGCAGCTGACAGCAGCCACAACCTAGGGAGAGTTAAGGAGCGCCCTCATCGACGAATTTAAAACACAAACTCCGTATGAAGAACTTCTACGACGTCTCTATAATACCAACTTTAATAATAGTATCCGTAAGTTTGTTGAAGATCTAGAGTATAAATCTTTTGTAATATCCAATAAGTTAATGTTAGAAAATCAGGTCCAGAACACTCTTTTGTATACTAATGCAATGAATAATACTATTAAAGATGTTATTACAAAAAAATTACCCGACAGAATTTTTATGACATTAGCACGATATGACATTACAACAGTTTCAAAATTAAAACAAGTAGCTCAACGCGAAGGATTGTACGAAAATGGTTATAACGAACGTAATAACCAAAACAATGACAATTCCAAAACGCATAAAACACAAAGCAATTCAAGCACTGAAAACCGTGGAAAGGGAAGTAACCAGAATTATTACCCTACTCCAAATTACTCAAATAACGCTAACCCAAATCATAAACCAAAAGAAAATGCTGAAGCATTACATAAGGAATTCAAACAAAACCTCGATCAAGCTAGATCACAAAACCCAATGAATTACCAAACTCAGAGTCAAAGACCTCCCAATCCTTCTCATAAAAGACAGAGAGAAACTAGTGGCCACTCTAAGATGGACACATCAGAAAATTTTCATCAAGAAGCCTCGGACAACGAAGAACCAATCCTTTCATCAGATTAGTTATGAATGGACAAAATTTTAACTGTGTAATTGACACAGGTTCATCCATAAATCTAATGAAAGAAAACCTTTTAAAATTCGCTATAAAACCTTGCCAATTGAACGTACAAACAATAAATGGTATTGTTCAATTAAAGAATTGTTTGTCTTTTGCCCCTAGTAAACTATGCCCTACCCATCAAATATTTTACTTACACAACTTTTCTGATAAATACGATATCTTACTAGGTAGAGAATATCTGGAATCTTGTGAAGCAAAAATTGACTATAAACAAAAAACAGTTATTCTAAACGATCATCTATTTTCAATGAGATATGACCGTGAGAATTCTGTCAAGGACAAGACCGCATTTCAATGCCTTGATCCGCCCCACACAAAAGACATAGCAGTAAATTACGCTATCAATAATGTATTAAATGAAACAAATCAATTCCGATTAGAACATCTAAACGATGAAGAAAAAGGCAAACTGACCAAAATTCTTTTCGAGTTTAGTGACATTCAGTACAAAGAAAGTGAAAATTTGACTTTCACCAGTACAATTAAGCATGTCATCCAAACTAAACACGAAGACCCAATCCAAAAGCGTCCATACAAGTATGCGCAAACATTCGACGAAGAAGTCGAAAAACAAATCAAAGAAATGATTAAACAAGGTATAATACGTAAATCAAAATCACCTTATTGCTCACCAATTTGGATTGTGCCAAAGAAAGGTGACGCATCAGGTAAAGAAAAATTCCTTATAGTTATTGACTATCGAAACTTAAATGAAATAACAATCGATGATAAATATCCTATCCCAGTCATGGATGATATACTAGACAAACTTGGAAAATGTCAGTATTTCACCACAATTGACTTAGCGAAAGGATTTCATCAGATACAAATGGACCCACAAAGTATACCAAAAACAGCTTTTTCAACTAAAAATGGACATTACGAATACACTCGAATGCCTTTTGGATTGAAAAACGCCCCAGCAACATTTCAACGTTGTATGAACAATCTATTAGAAGATCTAATTTACAAAGATTGTTTAGTATACATGGATGATATAATAGTGTATTCCACTTCATTGGAAGAACATTTATTATCATTAAAAAGGGTATTTACAAAACTGCGCGAAGCCAATCTAAAATTGCAATTAGATAAATGCGAATTCATGAAAAAGGAAACTGAATTCCTAGGGCACATAATAACAACAGAAGGAATACAACCAAACCCAACTAAAATCTCTGCTATACAACATTTTCCAATACCAAAAACACCCAAAGAAATAAAATCGTTTTTAGGTCTTTGTGGTTATTACAGAAAAATTCATTCCTAATTTTGCACACGTTGTAAAGCCAATGACTTTAAAATTAAAGAAAGGTGCAACTATAAATATAAAAGAACCAAATTACATTTCTGCTTTTGAAAAATTAAAAGTACTTATAACATCCGATCCAATATTAGTTTATCCAAATTTCGAAAAACCATTTTGTCTTACATCTGATGCCAGTAACATAGCTATTGGAGCTGTTCTGTCTCAAAATCAAAAACCAATTTGTTTCGCAAGTAGAACTCTAAACGAACATGAAATTAACTATGCAGCAATTGAAAAGGAACTTTTAGCCATCGTTTGGGCAACCAAATATTTCCGATCTTATCTCTACGGTAGAAAATTCGAGATTCTCAGTGACCACAAACCACTTGTTTGGCTTAATAATATTAAAGAACCAAATATGAAATTACAACGCTGGAAAATAAAAATTAAATGAATTTGATTATCACATTTAATATGTACCAGGTAAAGAAAACTATGTTGCAGATGCTTTGTCTAGAATTAAAATTGAAGAAAACTTGTTAGGAGAAACTTCCGATGTAACAGTAGCAACAATCCACAGCGCTCAAGAAGATAACCAATATTACATTTCAATCACAGAAAGACCAATCAATTATTTTAAAAGACAAATAGAATTTGTAAAAAGTAACTCAAATAACGCAAACGTTATTAATTATTTTCATAAAACAAAAATCTTAATAAATTATGTCGAAATGACACACAACCATGCAAAAGAATTAATTAAAGAATACTTATGTTCAAAGAAAAGTGTTATATACTTCAGCAACGAAGCCGATTTTCTTACATTTCAGAATGCTTTCGTTGAAATAATTAGTCCCAATAACATTACAAAAGTAATGAGATAAACCAAAAAACTAATAGACCTTCAGACATATGCCGAATTCAAAGAATTTATTATTAAGACACACGAAAAGTTATTACATCCAGGAATAGAGAAAATGACACTATTATTTAAAGAAAAATATTATTATCCAGATTATCAAAACTTAATACAAAACATAATTAACGAATGCACAGTTTGTAATATAGCAAAAACAGAACACAGAAACACTAAGTTAGCTTTTGAATTAACTCCAGAAATCCATAATCCAAGAGAAAAATATGTCATTGATTTTTATATGGTAGACAATAAACAATTTCTATCTTGTATAGACTTATATTCCAAATACGCAACTTTAATAGAAGTAAATGGTCGAGATTGGTTAGAAGCTAAAAGAGCTCTTTTAAAAGTATTTAATGACATGGGTAAACCAATAGAAATAAAAGCAGATAAAGACTCAGCTTTCTTGTGCTCCGCACTACAAATGTGGTTAAAGTCAGAAGACGTAAATATATCCATCACAACTAGCAAAAACGGTATATCCGACATAGAAAGATTCCATACAACAGTAAATGAAAAATTAAGAATTGTTAATTCTGACACTAACCAGGAAAACAAATTAACCAGATTTGAAGTAATACTTTACACTTATAATCATAAAACCAAACATAATTCAACTGGTAGAACACCAGCAGACATTTTCATTTACGCAGGAACACCTGAGTATGATACACAGTAAACCCATTTAAACAACCAGGAAATATAACACAAATAGATGAAAAACATTATGAAGAAGTAAATAGAGGTAGAAAAATAACACACCATAAATCAAAATATAAAAAAAAAAGGTAACTAATAAAAGTAAATATGATAATTCCAGATCAACTAATAACCCGAATCAAGATGATAACCCCTCATAATTTAACAACTATAGTTATAACACTCATGCTACTCAACTTTGTATGGCCAATAAAAGGTCAAAATTTGGAAATCAACCCAATTAACTCCAAAAACGGATATCTTATATTTCAAACAGGAACAATCAATTTACCTATAAAATACGAATACCACTATTTAAATATTAATATAACAAAAACTGAAGAAACTTATAATAATTTAATGAAACAAACAAAAGTATTTAAACAAAAATAATAAGTAAAAATACAGTACTTAACAGAAAAACTGGACAGAGAAATGAACGGCTTAAGACTAGTAAAACGAAATAAAAAGAGGACTTGTAAATTTCTTGGCACATTTTATAAATACCTTTTCGGAACTTTAGATCAAGAAGACAAAGAAGAATTACAATCAAAAATAGATAACCTTTCAGAAAATAGTGTTCAAGCCAATGAACTAAATGAAGTAATAAAAGCTGTTAACAATGGAATAGAAGTAATGAACAAACTAAGTATGACACATGAGGCAGAGCAACGACTCGAATTACTAATTTTTAACTTACAAGAATTCACAGAATATGTCGAAGACATTGAGTTAGGTATGCAATTAACCAGGCTTGGTATATTCAACCCTAAATTACTAAAATATGAATCACTAAAACATTTAAACGTTGAAAAAATAATAAATATTAAAACATCAACTTGGCTAAAAACAACTACTAACGAAATTTTAATTATTTCCCATATTCCATGCGAAATTATAAATACTGCACTATACGACATTATTCCATACCCTGACGAAAACAAAGACATTTTGACCGAAACTATACATGACACTTACTACTTACAAAACAACAAAGCATTCACAGCAACCAATAAAAATATAGTTATGAACAAATGTATTACTGGAATATTAAAGCAAGATAAAACAGAATGTAGATATTCAAAATCCCATAAAAATTATGAAATCAAGTATGTAGAACCAAACATTATGTTAACATGGAACTTACCAAAAATTGTATTAAACCATTTCTCCGTATAGTTATTGACTATCGAAACTTAAATGAAATAACAATCGATGATAAATATCCTATCCCAGTCATGGATGATATACTAGACAAACTTGGAAAATGTCAGTATTTCACCACAATTGACTTAGCGAAAGGATTTCATCAGATACAAATGGACCCACAAAGTATACCAAAAACAGCTTTTTCAACTAAAAATGGACATTACGAATACACTCGAATGCCTTTTGGATTGAAAAACGCCCCAGCAACATTTCAACGTTGTATGAACAATCTATTAGAAGATCTAATTTACAAAGATTGTTTAGTATACATGGATGATATAATAGTGTATTCCACTTCATTGGAAGAACATTTATTATCATTAAAAAGGGTATTTACAAAACTGCGCGAAGCCAATCTAAAATTGCAATTAGATAAATGCGAATTCATGAAAAAGGAAACTGAATTCCTAGGGCACATAATAACAACAGAAGGAATACAACCAAACCCAACTAAAATCTCTGCTATACAACATTTTCCAATACCAAAAACACCCAAAGAAATAAAATCGTTTTTAGGTCTTTGTGGTTATTACAGAAAAATTCATTCCTAATTTTGCACACGTTGTAAAGCCAATGACTTTAAAATTAAAGAAAGGTGCAACTATAAATATAAAAGAACCAAATTACATTTCTGCTTTTGAAAAATTAAAAGTACTTATAACATCCGATCCAATATTAGTTTATCCAAATTTCGAAAAACCATTTTGTCTTACATCTGATGCCAGTAACATAGCTATTGGAGCTGTTCTGTCTCAAAATCAAAAACCAATTTGTTTCGCAAGTAGAACTCTAAACGAACATGAAATTAACTATGCAGCAATTGAAAAGGAACTTTTAGCCATCGTTTGGGCAACCAAATATTTCCGATCTTATCTCTACGGTAGAAAATTCGAGATTCTCAGTGACCACAAACCACTTGTTTGGCTTAATAATATTAAAGAACCAAATATGAAATTACAACGCTGGAAAATAAAATTAAATGAATTTGATTATCACATTTAATATGTACCAGGTAAAGAAAACTATGTTGCAGATGCTTTGTCTAGAATTAAAATTGAAGAAAACTTGTTAGGAGAAACTTCCGATGTAACAGTAGCAACAATCCACAGCGCTCAAGAAGATAACCAATATTACATTTCAATCACAGAAAGACCAATCAATTATTTTAAAAGACAAATAGAATTTGTAAAAAGTAACTCAAATAACGCAAACGTTATTAATTATTTTCATAAAACAAAAATCTTAATAAATTATGTCGAAATGACACACAACCATGCAAAAGAATTAATTAAAGAATACTTATGTTCAAAGAAAAGTGTTATATACTTCAGCAACGAAGCCGATTTTCTTACATTTCAGAATGCTTTCGTTGAAATAATTAGTCCCAATAACATTACAAAAGTAATGAGATAAACCAAAAAACTAATAGACCTTCAGACATATGCCGAATTCAAAGAATTTATTATTAAGACACACGAAAAGTTATTACATCCAGGAATAGAGAAAATGACACTATTATTTAAAGAAAAATATTATTATCCAGATTATCAAAACTTAATACAAAACATAATTAACGAATGCACAGTTTGTAATATAGCAAAAACAGAACACAGAAACACTAAGTTAGCTTTTGAATTAACTCCAGAAATCCATAATCCAAGAGAAAAATATGTCATTGATTTTTATATGGTAGACAATAAACAATTTCTATCTTGTATAGACTTATATTCCAAATACGCAACTTTAATAGAAGTAAATGGTCGAGATTGGTTAGAAGCTAAAAGAGCTCTTTTAAAAGTATTTAATGACATGGGTAAACCAATAGAAATAAAAGCAGATAAAGACTCAGCTTTCTTGTGCTCCGCACTACAAATGTGGTTAAAGTCAGAAGACGTAAATATATCCATCACAACTAGCAAAAACGGTATATCCGACATAGAAAGATTCCATACAACAGTAAATGAAAAATTAAGAATTGTTAATTCTGACACTAACCAGGAAAACAAATTAACCAGATTTGAAGTAATACTTTACACTTATAATCATAAAACCAAACATAATTCAACTGGTAGAACACCAGCAGACATTTTCATTTACGCAGGAACACCTGAGTATGATACACAGTAAACCCATTTAAACAACCAGGAAATATAACACAAATAGATGAAAAACATTATGAAGAAGTAAATAGAGGTAGAAAAATAACACACCATAAATCAAAATATAAAAAAAAGAAGGTAACTAATAAAAGTAAATATGATAATTCCAGATCAACTAATAACCCGAATCAAGATGATAACCCCTCATAATTTAACAACTATAATTATAACACTCATGCTACTCAACTTTGTATGGCCAATAAAAGGTCAAAATTTGGAAATCAACCCAATTAACTCCAAAAACGGATATCTTATATTTCAAACAGGAACAATCAATTTACCTATAAAATACGAATACCACTATTTAAATATTAATATAACAAAAACTGAAGAAACTTATAATAATTTAATGAAACAAACAAAAGTATTTAAACAAAAATAATAAGTAAAAATACAGTACTTAACAGAAAAACTGGACAGAGAAATGAACGGCTTAAGACTAGTAAAACGAAATAAAAGAGGACTTGTAAATTTCTTGGCACATTTTATAAATACCTTTTCGGAACTTTAGATCAAGAAGACAAAGAAGAATTACAATCAAAAATAGATAACCTTTCAGAAAATAGTGTTCAAGCCAATGAACTAAATGAAGTAATAAAAGCTGTTAACAATGGAATAGAAGTAATGAACAAACTAAGTATGACACATGAGGCAGAGCAACGACTCGAATTACTAATTTTTAACTTACAAGAATTCACAGAATATGTCGAAGACATTGAGTTAGGTATGCAATTAACCAGGCTTGGTATATTCAACCCTAAATTACTAAAATATGAATCACTAAAACATTTAAACGTCGAAAAAATAATAAATATTAAAACATCAACTTGGCTAAAAACAACTACTAACGAAATTTTAATTATTTCCCATATTCCATGCGAAATTATAAATACTGCACTATACGACATTATTCCATACCCTGAAGAAAACAAAGACATTTTGACCGAAACTATACATGACACTTACTACTTACAAAACAACAAAGCATTCACAGCAACCAATAAAAATATAGTTATGAACAAATGTATTACTGGAATATTAAAGCAAGATAAAACAGAATGTAGATATTCAAAATCCCATAAAAATTATGAAATCAAGTATGTAGAACCAAACATTATGTTAACATGGAACTTACCAAAAATTGTATTAAACCATTTCTCCGTATAGTTATTGACTATCGAAACTTAAATGAAATAACAATCGATGATAAATATCCTATCCCAGTCATGGATGATATACTAGACAAACTTGGAAAATGTCAGTATTTCACCACAATTGACTTAGCGAAAGGATTTCATCAGATACAAATGGACCCACAAAGTATACCAAAAACAGCTTTTTCAACTAAAAATGGACATTACGAATACACTCGAATGCCTTTTGGATTAAAAAACCCCACAGCAACATTTCAACGTTGTATGAACAATCTATTAGAAGATCTAATTTACAAAGATTGTTTAGTATACATGGATGATATAATAGTGTATTCCACTTCATTGGAAGAACATTTATTATCATTAAAAAGGGTATTTACAAAACTGCGCGAAGCCAATCTAAAATTGCAATTAGATAAATGCGAATTCATGAAAAAGGAAACTGAATTCCTAGGGCACATAATAACAACAGAAGGAATACAACCAAACCCAACTAAAATCTCTGCTATACAACATTTTCCAATACCAAAAACACCCAAAGAAATAAAATCGTTTTTAGGTCTTTGTGGTTATTACAGAAAAATTCATTCCTAATTTTGCACACGTTGTAAAGCCAATGACTTTAAAATTAAAGAAAGGTGCAACTATAAATATAAAAGAACCAAATTACATTTCTGCTTTTGAAAAATTAAAAGTACTTATAACATCCGATCCAATATTAGTTTATCCAAATTTCGAAAAACCATTTTGTCTTACATCTGATGCCAGTAACATAGCTATTGGAGCTGTTCTGTCTCAAAATCAAAAACCAATTTGTTTCGCAAGTAGAACTCTAAACGAACATGAAATTAACTATGCAGCAATTGAAAAGGAACTTTTAGCCATCGTTTGGGCAACCAAATATTTCCGATCTTATCTCTACGGTAGAAAATTCGAGATTCTCAGTGACCACAAACCACTTGTTTGGCTTAATAATATTAAAGAACCAAATATGAAATTACAACGCTGGAAAATAAAATTAAATGAATTTGATTATCACATTTAATATGTACCAGGTAAAGAAAACTATGTTGCAGATGCTTTGTCTAGAATTAAAATTGAAGAAAACTTGTTAGGAGAAACTTCCGATGTAACAGTAGCAACAATCCACAGCGCTCAAGAAGATAACCAATATTACATTTCAATCACAGAAAGACCAATCAATTATTTTAAAAGACAAATAGAATTTGTAAAAAGTAACTCAAATAACGCAAACGTTATTAATTATTTTCATAAAACAAAAATCTTAATAAATTATGTCGAAATGACACACAACCATGCAAAAGAATTAATTAAAGAATACTTATGTTCAAAGAAAAGTGTTATATACTTCAGCAACGAAGCCGATTTTCTTACATTTCAGAATGCTTTCGTTGAAATAATTAGTCCCAATAACATTACAAAAGTAATGAGATAAACCAAAAAACTAATAGACCTTCAGACATATGCCGAATTCAAAGAATTTATTATTAAGACACACGAAAAGTTATTACATCCAGGAATAGAGAAAATGACACTATTATTTAAAGAAAAATATTATTATCCAGATTATCAAAACTTAATACAAAACATAATTAACGAATGCACAGTTTGTAATATAGCAAAAACAGAACACAGAAACACTAAGTTAGCTTTTGAATTAACTCCAGAAATCCATAATCCAAGAGAAAAATATGTCATTGATTTTTATATGGTAGACAATAAACAATTTCTATCTTGTATAGACTTATATTCCAAATACGCAACTTTAATAGAAGTAAATGGTCGAGATTGGTTAGAAGCTAAAAGAGCTCTTTTAAAAGTATTTAATGACATGGGTAAACCAATAGAAATAAAAGCAGATAAAGACTCAGCTTTCTTGTGCTCCGCACTACAAATGTGGTTAAAGTCAGAAGACGTAAATATATCCATCACAACTAGCAAAAACGGTATATCCGACATAGAAAGATTCCATACAACAGTAAATGAAAAATTAAGAATTGTTAATTCTGACACTAACCAGGAAAACAAATTAACCAGATTTGAAGTAATACTTTACACTTATAATCATAAAACCAAACATAATTCAACTGGTAGAACACCAGCAGACATTTTCATTTACGCAGGAACACCTGAGTATGATACACAGTAAACCCATTTAAACAACCAGGAAATATAACACAAATAGATGAAAAACATTATGAAGAAGTAAATAGAGGTAGAAAAATAACACACCATAAATCAAAATATAAAAAAAAAGAAGGTAACTAATAAAAGTAAATATGATAATTCCAGATCAACTAATAACCCGAATCAAGATGATAACCCCTCATAATTTAACAACTATAATTATAACACTCATGCTACTCAACTTTGTATGGCCAATAAAAGGTCAAAATTTGGAAATCAACCCAATTAACTCCAAAAACGGATATCTTATATTTCAAACAGGAACAATCAATTTACCTATAAAATACGAATACCACTATTTAAATATTAATATAACAAAAACTGAAGAAACTTATAATAATTTAATGAAACAAACAAAAGTATTTAAACAAAAATAATAAGTAAAAATACAGTACTTAACAGAAAAACTGGACAGAGAAATGAACGGCTTAAGACTAGTAAAACGAAATAAAAGAGGACTTGTAAATTTCTTGGCACATTTTATAAATACCTTTTCGGAACTTTAGATCAAGAAGACAAAGAAGAATTACAATCAAAAATAGATAACCTTTCAGAAAATAGTGTTCAAGCCAATGAACTAAATGAAGTAATAAAAGCTGTTAACAATGGAATAGAAGTAATGAACAAACTAAGTATGACACATGAGGCAGAGCAACGACTCGAATTACTAATTTTTAACTTACAAGAATTCACAGAATATGTCGAAGACATTGAGTTAGGTATGCAATTAACTTAGTATATTCAACCTTCAACTTGGTATATTCAACCCTAAATTACTAAAATATGAATCACTAAAACATTTAAACGTTGAAAAAATAATAAATATTAAAACATCAACTTGGCTAAAAACAACTACTAACGAAATTTTAATTATTTCCCATATTCCATGCGAAATTATAAATACTGCACTATACGACATTATTCCATACCCTGACGAAAACAAAGACATTTTGACCGAAACTATACATGACACTTACTACTTACAAAACAACAAAGCATTCACAGCAACCAATAAAAATATAGTTATGAACAAATGTATTACTGGAATATTAAAGCAAGATAAAACAGAATGTAGATATTCAAAATCCCATAAAAATTATGAAATCAAGTATGTAGAACCAAACATTATGTTAACATGGAACTTACCAAAAATTGTATTAAACCATTTCTCCGTATAGTTATTGACTATCGAAACTTAAATGAAATAACAATCGATGATAAATATCCTATCCCAGTCATGGATGATATACTAGACAAACTTGGAAAATGTCAGTATTTCACCACAATTGACTTAGCGAAAGGATTTCATCAGATACAAATGGACCCACAAAGTATACCAAAAACAGCTTTTTCAACTAAAAATGGACATTACGAATACACTCGAATGCCTTTTGGATTGAAAAACGCCCCAGCAACATTTCAACGTTGTATGAACAATCTATTAGAAGATCTAATTTACAAAGATTGTTTAGTATACATGGATGATATAATAGTGTATTCCACTTCATTGGAAGAACATTTATTATCATTAAAAAGGGTATTTACAAAACTGCGCGAAGCCAATCTAAAATTGCAATTAGATAAATGCGAATTCATGAAAAAGGAAACTGAATTCCTAGGGCACATAATAACAACAGAAGGAATACAACCAAACATCAGCACTGATGCAACGTTCCACAAGTCCAAAAATAATCGCTTTTTGCCGTATATCATTAGTCGTGTACAGGGCCAATATGTAGTCGATACGGTTAACAAAGGTGTACAGGGTATTTTTGTCTCCATTGAATCTTTCGACGTCTTTCAATTGATTGATTACTTGTGACATGCTGGCGTCAGAAAGGGTTGTTGCTGCTGCTGCTCCTCCTTCCATTTTGTAAAATTTTTGTTACGGTTGGGTGTTGTTTTGATTATTTTTATATTGTTCTGTTCTTTTTTTTTTTTTTTCACTTAACCAATATTTTATTTAAAAGTCTCACTTAATTTAGTTTCTTAGTTTTACTTATAATTCACTTTATTGGCTTAATTACGATTGAGTTTGTTTTTGTTTGTTTGCACAGATAGCTATTTCGAATTTTATTGAGATAACCAGGTATCTGGAATTATGTTCTCTCCGAATTCTATCGCGTCTTCTTGAATTAATTTCAAGTTTTGAACATCCGTGGTTTTTGGCAAAAATGCGAATTGTTGGTTTACACGTCACTGTCGAGGTTTTTAGACCCCGTACTCTAAAAAAGAGTATAGGGGTCTATTAGGTTTGTCAGAAGCGAAATGTGCGTAACAGGCAGAAGGAGGCGTGGCCGACCCCATAAAGTATATATTCTAGATCAGCATCAACAGCCGAGTCGATATAGCAATGTCCGTCTGTCCGTCTGTCTGTCTGTCCGTCTGTCCGTCTGTCCGTCCGTCCGTATGAACACCTGGATCTTTTAAACTACAAAAGCTAGAGACACCAAATTTGGAATGAAAGTCCGTTATCTTCGCGAGCAGATCAAGTTTATTTCAAATTGTTGCCACGCCCCTTACCGCCCCCGCAATGAGCAAAAAACCAGACACACCTCGAAAAAAATTTAGTTTTAGGCCAATAACTCAGTAACTATGACACTTAGGAACACCATTTCTGGTAAACAGGTTGCTAGAGAGTGCCTTAATGCAATGCCATTAAAAATTTTGAGCTGCCACGCCCCCTTTTCTCATTAGAGATAACCAAACGTTTACGCTTTAATGCCATGTTTAAGGCATTTATTCATTTAGTAGGGTGTTGTAATTCAACATTCGTATAGAGACATATAAAATCAAACTATTCTGAAAGTGCCATCAACATACTACCTTTAACAAAAGAGCTACTGCGTTACATAGTTTGTTATTTAACTGCAATATCACTTACGCGCGAGAGCGAGACAGAAACATACAAACACATGTTCGAACGTTTTCGATGCTTGTGTGGCGGCAGCGCTGCCGGTAGACGCTGTGGCGACAGCTCTGCCGGCAGACGCTGGCCGCGCCGAATACACACATACATACATACATGCATACATATAATTTCAAACGAATGTGTGTTTGTATGAATAATATGTAAATGCTGATTATCGAATTGTTAATTTAATTTTTTTTAAATTTCAATTCAAAATGTACATATAAAATGAAAATTTTTAAATTTCATTCGAAAATTTTAATTTAAATTGAATACAATTGCGCACTTCTATGGGAGTACGGGGTCTTTTACAGTCGGCTCGATCGACTGTAGCCTTTCTTACTTGTTCTTATAAAACTTGACGCGATATTTACCGTCGCTTGGGTTGCCTTCGCGTTGGTTGTTTTTTTTTTTCGGATAACAACAAAAAAGTATTAGAATTGCTTCAGGATCTATTTATTGTTATCCTACCGGCTGCGCCAATTAAATATTTAATGTGTTTAATCGAATCGAATAAATGTCGCGACACACTCTAACGACAACGTTGATGTAAAAATAAAAGACGAAGCGAGATTTTAGATTCACGACTTGTTTTATTCAATATCAACTTAAGACTAACAGATATTGGTTTAATAAATGATAAAGAAAGCTCTGTTGAATGTTTACATTATGGAAGGCACCGCTGGTTGCTGGGAACCAAGCGTTGCTCGTTATCTCGGCTTAAGCTGGGAACAAAAATTATGCTGACTATGTGATTTGCAATCGATGCTGATCGATTGGGGGAGATGCGCCGGCTAGACGGCTCTTTGTTTACAATTGTTGAATTTATTCTCAAGTGAGGCTTGGGAATGTTTATAATTGGGGATATGGAACTCTGTAGACATAATCGGGATGAATATGTCACTATATATATAATATATATTTTGCGGCATATCACTAGGCAGTTTCGTTGGATATTTCTCAAGTCGACATTCTAAACCAGCTATCACTTCGGAGCCGTATTTGTGAAATACATCTGTGGAAAAGGCACTCGGACTCGAGGGAGACTAGAGAGAAGTAAATTCCCTCTCGTAGTTGTTGGTTCATCCTAACCAAAGAATGAACAGGGCTACTTAGACTTGGAAGCCGTCTTGTCGCCTAGTCCCCAAGAGACAACACCAAGCGACACCTCAAGGAGAAAGATAAGCCGCCAGCTGAATCAGTATTAATCTACCATTCAAAATGTTGTTCATGCCGACCCTTTTATAGTGGTTTTTGTTACTGCCACCCTCGCTATTTTGGATTCATGTGTACTGGGAGACCATTTCCTTTAAATATCGCAAAGTGTACCTAAAAAAATTATGTTAATGTGTGTTTTGATGGAATCAACGAGAGATTAGAGAAGAACCCCGACAATCCGGCGAGCTAGATAGAGCATAGCTAGAGGTACACATTTATTCGAAATCTCGCCATGCTTATGAGGTTGGAAAATTCGAATCCCTTTGTGGATAAGGACATTTGTACCACCCCCCACCAATACCACACTTGCACCATTACAGTTTTGAAGAAAATGAGTCAGTCAAGACGCTAGGGTTACAATGGGAACCTGTAAAAGACGAATTCAAATTTAATATTCATTGTGAACAAAAAAAGAAAATTAATAAAAGAACAGTATTGTCCACATTAGCGAAAATTTATGACCCTTTAGGTTGGCTATCTCCTGTAACAATAGTCGGTAAAATGTTTATGCAAAAACTTTGGTTAGGTGAGCTAGAGTGGGATAAAGAATTATCAATAGACGATTTAGAATACTGGGAAATATTTATGCAAAAATTAATAACATTAGAAAATCTCAAAATTCCTAGATGGCTAAAAATGCACAATGATGTATTGGCTCAAATACATGGATTTGCAGATGCCTCCAAAAAGCATATGCGGCAGTTGTGTATGCAAAAATCGGAAGTTCAGTAAGGATAATTACAAGTAAAAGTAAAGTTAATCCCAAAAAGAATAGAAAAACGATCCCTAAGTTAGAGTTATGTGCAGCTCATCTGTTAGCAAAACTAATGGAAAGAGTAAAAGAAGCGTTAGGAATAACTACAAAATCTTATGCATGGAGCGACTCAACGATTACTCTTGCTTGGATCAAAAATGGAGCTAATAAAAATAAATTTATTAGGCGTAGAACAGATGATATTAAAAAATTAAAAGAAGTAGAATGGGGGCATGTCAAATCAGAGGACAACCCAGCAGATATTGCGTCAAGAGGAATAGATGCCGATAAGTTAAAATACTGTGACATTTGGTGGACTGGACCTCATTGGCTTGCGGAGTCAATTAGTAATTAAACAATAGCAGATTATTCATTTCGATGCAGAAATTAAATGTATAATTCATAAAAGAGATATTGACATAAAAAGCAAGATACTAAGTTTAAACCCATTTTTAGATGAAAACGGGTTACTCAGAGTTGGTGGAAGATTAAGGAACTCTAATGCATGTTTTCAGGTAAAACATCCTTTAATTTTAAACAAAAGTCACTTTACGGACTTAATAATAAAAAAGGCACATAGAGAAACATTGCATGGTGGACTCAACCTGGTGAGAACTTATATTCAAAGACGATATTGGATTTTTGGACTTAGAAATAGTTTAAAGAAACAGTTGAAAGAATGTATAAAGTGTTCAATATATCGGCAGACGACAGCAGAACAGATAATGGGAGACCTTTCAAAATATATAATTACACCAGATTACCCATTTCTAAATACTGGAGTAGATTACGCACGGCCATACCATATAAAATGTTCTAAAAACAGAGGAAATAAGTCATATAAAGGTTACATTGCTGTGTTTGTATGTATGGCAACCAAAACTATACATCTGGAAGTTGTAAGTGATCTTACAATTGATGCATTTTTAGCAGCCTTTAAAAGATTCATTGCAAGAAGAGGAAAATGTGCCAATATTTACTCCGATAATGGAACAAACTTTGTGGGTGCGTCACGAAAATTAAATGAAGATTTTCAAAAAGCTGTTATGGATAACGAAAAAGTAGCTCCAATTTTAGAAAGCGAAGGGATCAGTTGGCGTTTTATCCCGCCGGCAGGACCGCATTTCGGTGGCATTTGGGAAGCGGGAGTTAAATCGGTGAAATATCACTTAAAAAGAACAATTGGTGATACGATTTTAACTTATGAAGAGTTGGCAACTCTGTTATGCCAGATTGAAGGAGTGTTAAATTCTCGTCCCTATACACTACTGGAGAAGATATTGAGGACATGGAGATATTAACGCCGGGACATTTTCTAATTGGTAGACCTAATTTGGAAGCAATAGAGTCTATAAATGAGGAGAAGATAAACAATTTAGACAGATGGAAATTAATTAAAAGGATTAAAAATGAATTTTGGTTAAAATTGAAAGAAGACTATTTACATACTTTACAGCAAAGAAATAAATGGAGACGTGAAAATAAAAATATCGAAAAACGGCAAATAGTGTTAATTAAATCCGAAAATTGTCATACAGCGAGATGGCCCCTAGGGAAAATTGAGGAAGTTCATAAAGGCGCAGATGAAAAAGTTAGAGTAGCGAAGATAAGAGTACAAGAAGGATTGGTAACGCGTCCTATTAGTAAAATATGTCCTCTAATTGGAGTCCAAGAGTCAGGAGAAGACTCAAAAAATGAGGAACGCTCAACTAGAGGAGGTAGGCTTTCAAAAATCGGATTGTATTTAGCCATGGTGATGTTAATGCTGATTTGTCAAGTATCTAATGCGGTTCCAATTAAGACCGAAATAAAGAAATGGACAGTTAAACAAGTCAACAGTACAGCATCAATATACTTGGATCCAATGGGTGACGTAGAAGTAATAACGTCATCATGGGATTTAGTTGTATTTTTATGATATGGACACTTACTTCGTTATGATAGAGAAAGGGAAAGAAATTATACAAAAGATGCGAATGATTTGTAGAAAATTGCATGATTTTGAGGAGCAATGTAATTTGGTGCTGAACAACATGCAAAGACAAATTGATGATATAGAGGAAAACAATAGCCTTTTTATGACGCAGAGAACTCCAAGACAGAAAAGGTCACCCTTCGATTTCGTAGGATCTTTATATCATATGGTATTTGGGCTCATGGATGCAGATGATCGAACTCAAATGGAAGAAAATATGATTGTGTTGTTAGAAAATCAACATAACATAGACAATCTAGCCAAAAAACAGGCTTCCGTAATTGATTCCACTGAAAACATTCTGAAACAAACAATAGACGAAGTAAATAAAAACTTTTACAGTATGAATCTACGAGTAGACAACATGACCGAACTTCTTAAGGAAAGCTATTTTGTATATAAAGAATCAATAAAGTTATTTATGATAACAAAACAGTTGAACTCATTGATTGATGAATGTGAAAAGGTTCAAGCTGGAGTAATCAGCTTGCTTATTGACGTCAATCATAGAAAATTAAACACTAATATATTAAAACCAAATCAGCTAAAAAAGCAAATTAGTTACATTAAAGACAAAATACCTGATACACTTGTTCTACCGCGAAAAAAAACTGGTGCGGAACTAAAAGAAATTTATAATTTGCTAACTGCAAAAGGGTTGTATTTAGACAAAACAAGTAAGAAAGGCTACAGTCGATCGAGCCGACTGTAAAAGACCCCGTACTCCCATAGAAGTGCGCAATTGTATTCAATTTAAATTAAAATTTTCGAATGTAATTTAAAAATTTTCATTTTATATGTACATTTTGAATTGAAATTTAAAAAAAATTAAATTAACAATTCGCATTGCCGCACCTCTATCAGTTGCACAACGCGCCACTTTCAAGAATTCTCCGATAATCAGCATTTACATATTATTCATACAAACACACATTCGTTTGAAATTATATGTATGCATGTATGTATGTATGTGTGTATTCGGCGCGGCCAGCGTCTGCCGGCAGCGCTGTCGCCACAGCGTCTACCGGCAGCGCTGCCGCCACACAAGCATCGAAAACGTTCGAACATGTGTTTGTATGTTTCTGTCTCGCTCTCGCGCGTAAGTGATATTGCAGTTAAATAACAAACTTTGTAACGCAGTAGCTCTTTTGTTAAAGGTAGTATGTTGATGGCACTTTCAGAATAGTTTGATTCTATACGAATGTTGAATTACAACACCCTACTATATGAATAAATGCCTTAAACATGGGATTAAAGCGTAAACGTTTTGTTAACTCTAATGAGAAAAGGGGACGTGGCAGCTCAAAATTTTTAATGGCATTGCATTAAGGCACTCTCTAGCAACCTGTTTACCAGAAATGGTGTTCCTAAGTGTCATAGTTACTGAGTTATTGGCCTAAAACTAAATTTTTTTCGAGGTGTGTCTGGTTTTTTGCTCATTGCGGGGGCGGTAAGGGGCGTGGCAACAATTTGAAATAAACTTGATCTGCTCGCGAAGATAACGGACTTTCATTCCAAATTTGGTGTCTCTAGCTTTTGTAGTTTAAAAGATCCAGGTGTTCATACGGACGGACGGACAGACGGACAGACGGACAGACAGACAGACGGACAGACGGACATTGCTATATCGACTCGGCTGTTGATGCTGATCTAGAATATATATACTTTATGGGGTCGGCCACGCCTCCTTCTGCCTGTTACGCACATTTCGCTTCTGACAAACCTAATAGACCCCTATACTCTTTTTTAGAGTATGGGGTCTAAAAATAATAATAAATGTGTGAGCGTCTGGCAACTCTACCGACCAGAGCTCGTTCAGATGAACGATGAATCAGATGAACGATGAATCAAATGAACGAAACGGAACAAACAGATGTTGAGCAACGGCAGTGAATACGCACGTACGCCGATCGTCAAGTTTCCTTTATTTTCTTTTAATTTTGACTATTGAATAAATAATTAATGTAGTTTATTAAACGCCTACAAGCCTTCTAACTCGGGCATCTCTTTCAGTTCAGAAGTGAGATAAATAATAGATAAAAACATTAATTCGCCGACAATTGAAATTTAGACATGCAGCAGACAATTTGCCAAAGTTGTGAAATTCGTGGAACGCTATATCCGTCCCTTTCTTTCGCACGTCAAGAGTTACTCGCCGAAAAAATGTACAAGAGAACGAACGTATGGAATGGAGGAGCTTGAAAAATTAAAGATGATGAAATAAAATGCGCTTGGTGGATATATAAAACGTTTATCTTATATCCATTCAATCAACGCAATTCGATAAAACGCAATGATCAACGAATTACGAAGGATAGGTGATCTGAAGGTAGACGAGTTAAAGTACCTTCTTCGCCAACGACAATTAGCCACAACTGGGTCACGAAGCCAGTTAATGCAACGCCTTATCGAACACGAGGAATCCGAAGATATCGAAATGCCGCTCAACGAAGATCACGCAACGGAATTGGCTGATCTTAAGGAAAGTGTTAACCAACTACGTGGGTTGTTAATGCAGGTATTAGAAGCACAAAACGTATCCAATGGGACCGCTCAGTCGAATGTCAGAAACGCCAGCGAGAGTGAACGCGAAACGTTTCCGTCCCCCAACCCGTCAAAGTGGATATGAAAAAGCAAGTCAAATGTTATAACTGCGACGCTGTCGGGCACATTTCGATCAATTGCCCACATCCACAGAAACGCCAACGTTACGCAGCCTGCAACAAAATTCACCCGACCGGAACGAATTGTAAACCAAACGATGTCAATACTCGTCGCCTCTGAGCAGCAAATCGAGATGATTGTTTTAGCAAAGTGATTGAGATCAATTCGATTCGATACAATGCTTTCATTGATACTGGGAGTCAGTGCAGTATGGTGCGCCAGTCTGTTGCTAAAAGGATCAACGTTGAACGAAGCAAATGTCTAATGCAAATAAAAGGAATTTGTGGTGGAGTTCGTATTCTGAAAGAATCCATCATCTTAAATATTGTGATTGACAATGTATCCGTCCCTACTCAAGTTTATATCGTCGATGATGAGATCATAAACGAGGACTTTCTTCTTGGTCAGGATGTGCTAGTAAATCCCAGCTTGCGTTTCACGTTGGACAACGGACGACTTGATTTTCAAAGCAAACGAGTGCAGCAGCAAGCGAGTGAACAACGTATGGATAAATTCGAAAACCTTTTATGTAATCTTAGCACAGAAACTGATAAAGCTCAAATGTTAACGCTATTGGAGAAGTACGATGATGTTTTCGCTACGGGTTTGCAAGGAATAGGCAAGACAAATGTCATTGAAGCTAAGATCGAACTGGAGGACAATAAAGTCGTTACTGATTCAGCATACCGCGTGAGTCAACCAAAGCAAGATGTAGTGAATCGCATAGTAAACGAACTACTCGACCGGGATATTATCACCAAATCCACATCTAATTACGCTAGCCCAGTCGTACTCATAAAGAAAAAGAATGGAAGCGATCGCCTGTGTATCGATTATCGTCGACTTAACAAACTCATTAAAAAAGAAAATTTTCCAATTCCGAACATCGAAGAACGTCTTCAGGAAGCGAAGCAATATAAATACTTTTCGTCTCTAGACTTAAATAGCGGATACTACCAAATTGCTATGTCACCAGAAAGTCAGAAATATACAGCTTTCATTACGACTGAAGGCTTGTTTGAATTTAAACGAATGCCCTTCGGCTTGAAGAACGCTCCTGCTGTTTTTAATCGTCTAATGGCAGAAATTCAAGCGCGTGTCAATAAGAATGATATGTTACATTACATGGACGATATTCTAATCGGCAGTAATTCATTGAACGAAATGTACGAGAAGCTGGAACGAGTCCTGGAAGCGCTACGGTCGTGTGGAGTTACGCTGAACACAGATAAGTGTGAACTTTTTAAGGAAACAATATCATTCCTTGGTCACGAGTTACATTCTCTAGGCATTAGTCCAGGAGAAATTAAAGCAAATGCGATACGACTATTTCCACGACCAGCAAACGTTACTGATGTGCGTAGGTTCCTTGGCCTGAGTGGCTACTTCCGCAAATTTATTGCTGGATACGCAATAATCTCCGCACCGCTCCGTCAATTGCTGCGAAAAGGCAACATCTTTAAATGGGAAACATCACAGGACAGCGCATTCAACGAGCTAAAACAAAAATTGTCGTCAAAACCAGTAATTGTTAGGTATCGCCTTAATGCCGAACATCAGCTTCATACGGACGCCAGTTCAATCGGACTTGCAGGTGTCCTCATGCAACGAGAAGATGACCAATGGAGGCCCGTTGGATATTTTAGCAGATCTACTACCGAACATGAGAAAAAGTTCCATAGCTACGAGCTTGAAGCGTTAGCTGTCGTCGAGTCATTGGAAAGATTTAAATACTACATCTACGGCAAGAAACTAAGTGTTGTCACCGATTGTAGTGCGCTTCGGACCACGATGGAAAAGCGAGAGTTAATTCCAAGGATTGCCAGATGGTGGTTAAGAGTTCAAGAGTTCGAGCAGCTACACGGATGGAACACGTGGATGCCCTAAGTAGAGCACCAGTAGAAGACGCTCGTGAGTTGGACACAGCACATATGCAAATATCAAAGGCGCTAGTTGATGAGGCAGACTGGTTATTTGGTATACAACTGCAGGATGAAAGCATCAAGCAAATTGTTGCTGATATGAAAGTGAGTAAATCAAAGAACGTAGCTGATTATAAAATCGAAAACGGACGCTTGTTCAGACAGTACCATGACAAATTGCTGTGGGTCGTGCCAAAAGCTTTGCGATTTCATGTGCTTCAACAATGTCACGACAAAGGAGGTCATATGAGCGTTTAAAAGACCATAAGTCGTATTTTAAAACTTTTCTGGTTCCCAAGAATGAGAAACTTTGTTAAAGGATACATAAAGTCTTGTATTGGGTGCGCTCTCAACAAAAAGCCAGGAGGCAAGCATGAAGGAAGTTACTATTACGATGACGCTAAACCAATCCCGTTTGGAACCATACACATCGACCATTTGGGCCCGTTTCCAAAAAGTTCGAAACAAAATGAGCATATTTTGGTGATCGTTGATGCGTTTACTAAATTCACCATCGTCAGAGCAGTTAAGAGCACAGCGACCAAACATGTCATTGCCGTATTGTTAGAAATGACGAGCTATTTGGGTATGCCCGGACGAATTGTAACCGATCGAGGTACCGCATTTACTTCGAAGGACTTCAAGAAATTTTGCGACGACAATCGAATCAAGCATATTTTAAACGCTGTACGCACTCCGCGTGCCAAGGGACACGTCGAACGAACCAATCGTATCATTTTGGGTATGTTGTTGCCTGTAACTGAACATGAACGCCGCTGGGACGAGAAAGTTCGACTAGTTCAATGGAGCACCGTTCCAACTTCTTTATGGATTCGAACCAAGGGATATCCTTCAAATAGAATTAATTCAAGTACTCCAGGATGATTGCCATCAGATTTTGACTGAGGCCGAACTACAAGATCTACGTAACACCTCTGCCGGACGAATAAACGATCAACGAGCTAAAGCCAAACTGCGTTTTGATGCAAAACATGCGAGACCAAAAGTATACAACGAGGGTGATCTTGTTCTAGCCGAAAATGAGCCTTATAGCACCGGTACGTCTCGTAAATTGGAGCCTCGTTATAAGGGACCGTTTGTAGTAACGCAAGTGCTACCAAAGGATCGATATGTGATTGAGGACTTGCCACAATCCCAACGCAAGCAGCGCCATTATAAATCTGTATTCTCTTCCGACAAACTGAAGCCCTGGTGTCAACTGCCGCCATACGAATACGATGAACCGGATGACGACGATGAGAATGAATTGAATTCTCCATCACAACTTTCGAGCGAGGACGCCTCGAGTAGTCAGGACAGCCGACTGTGAGCGTCTGGCAACTCTACCGACCAGAGCTCGTTCAGATGAACGATGAATCAGATGAACGATGAATCAAATGAACGAAACGGAACAAACAGATGTTGAGCAACGGCAGTGAATACGCACGTACGCCGATCGTCAAGTTTCCTTTATTTTCTTTTAATTTTGACTATTGAATAAATAATTAATGTAGTTTATTAAACGCCTACAAGCCTTCTAACTCGGGCATCTCATTCAAATGCAAAAATACCTTTATTCAATAGACATTCATCCCAGGTATTTAAAATTATTCCCTTACCAATTAAAAACCAACAGGGAATAATAATTGCCGATCTAAAGTTACCATACATAGTGTATAACTTTGCAATTGATTCGTACAATTTAATGTCAGAAGCAGCGCTAAACAAATGCAAGCATTGGCAACAAAATAAACGAATTTGCGAAGGAAACTGGCCATGGAATAATGCAAATGACATACCGTTTATAGCTATGTTCCATAGAAGTGGAGATAGAACACGCCCTTGTGGTCTGCCTCTTGAGAAAAATTTAGCTGTGTTAGCGTTGTCTAGAGACGCCTCCCCGACTCTACTTCTTAGTAGTTGGTCAGTGGGATGTGTAGACCTAGGATCGACTTCCAGTATTGATAATGCTTCAGGTATCGTCTCTGGGAGGACGTTGTTAAAAGCTCCCTCAATGTCTAGAAAAGCTATGACGGAAAATTCTTTTAGATATTTTTCTATTATGGAGAACACCCTGTGAAGGGCAGTTTCAGTGGATCTACCTATGGTATGCATGCTGTGCATCTAGGAATTTTCTCTAGGAGGTGCCAGCTTATAAGCCTTTCAAACACCTTAAGGAAAAAAAAGGATAGACTTATTGGACTAGAGTAGTCCTTCGGGTTGCAGTGAGAAGGCTTTCCTGCTTTGGGTATGGAAATTACCCTGGAGTGTATCTGAAGTGATAAGAAATACATATAAAAATATATTCAAAAGATAACTTCATTTATATACCTATTCAAGAAATACAAAAGGAATTTATATTATTAATACAATAACAAATTCCCAATGTACATTTGTCCGATTATTTAATACAACCAATTCCGATTTATTATCATAGTAAATATCAATAATGTCAATTATGAATCACTTTCGAGCTAAGAAGCCATTTAAAGTAGAAGGATTTGTTTTTGCAATAGCAAAGTAAAAAGTGGTTTTTTAAAATTTTACTTTTTAAATTTATTTATTTAGGTTTAAGGAGATTTGTTGTAACTACTTTTTGAATATGATATCTCGTAAATGACCGCCTCTGGCCTTGACCGCAAAATGTGTCCTTTTTTCGGCATTTCGCATCACTTTGCCCAATGTTTCGGCCGATATGGCAGCAATTTCTTGTCGGATATTGTCTTTCAGCGCAGCAAGGGTCCTTGGTTTACCAGTGTATATTTTGGATTTTAAGTATCCCCAAAAAAAGTCAGGAGGTGTCAAATCAGATGATCACGGTGGCCAGTTATAATCGCCGTTCTTCGATATTAATCTTCCGGGGAACATTTCGCGCAATAAATTGGTCGTGGCATGCGCTGTATGGCATGTAGCGCCTTCCTGTTGGAACCAGTAATTATCCAATTCATTTTCACGAACAAATGGCAATAAAAAATCAGTTATCATTGTCCGAAAACGCTCACCATTCACGTTTACCGTTGCTCCAGTTTCGTTTTCAAAGAAGTACGGGCCGATGACTTTATCGGCATAAATGCCACACTACACAGAAACTTTTTGAATTGAGGGTTCTCAGTAGCATAAAACCGACAATTTTGTTTATTCACTCCTCCATTCAAGTTTAACTGCGCCTCATCAGACATTATGATTTTTTGCCAAAAGCCACATTCAATTTTGGCCATTTCGATGGTCCATTTCCCAAAATCAAATCGACGTGGTAAGTCAGATGGGTTAAGTTGATGAGCCATTTGAATTTAATACGGAAACATTTTCAAATCAACACGAATTATGCGTCGGAAAGTGGTACGAGCGCGATGAGAAACTATCGCGAACGATGGCGACATGATGTCGATAGAGTCTCTGCAACACTGGCTCGAACGCCATCAATATTCTTGTCGGAACTTCTTGGTCGTTGTTTAGACATCTGACTGGCATTACCAACACTACCAGACGATATAAAAATGGCATATAATCGACGTACAGTGTTGTCTATAGGCGATGTTTTAACTTTATTTTTATTTTTCCACGCACGTTTAGTTAACACAATTGAGAAGTTATTTTGAACAATTTCAGCGCGTTGTTTAGGTATGTATTGTTCCATGGTTAAAATTGTACTGAAATGACGCTTCCAACGCGGTATGACATTTGTTAATCTGACATCTCTGTCAAAAGTTATGGGGTTGCCAGATGCTTCCACTTTAAATGGCCCACCCTGTAGTTCAAAGCAACCAAAGTAATAGAAATCAAAAAGTTTTATCGTATTTAAGGTAAAATTTTCAACAGTTACCAGTTAACAGAATTGTGATGTATTCGGACTACAGACCGAGTCAATCAAAACAACCAACTTTTATTAGCTAACATTAAGGTTAAAAGATAATGAACCTGTTTATTAACGACAAACATTCTGTTTCTGAATATTATAGCCCACTTTTATTAGTACCTAAGAAATCCCTCCCAGGATCAGTAGAAAAGAAATGGCGATTAGTAATCGACTTTCGTGAAATTAACAAAAAGCAATCGGTCATATCGTTTCACACGATTACCATTTTGACTAAAAATAGCACCAAACTGATTTCAGAGAAAGATGACTATTGCGTATTAAGGTCTACAACCTTCCCAAGGATTTCTTTTATGTGGAATATTTAATCGTTGGATGTTCAGAAATACCTACCTAAAAATTTAAAAGACGTTTTCGATCTCTGTGGAAAACATAATTTAAAGCTACATCCGGAAAATTTCTCATTTTCATGCACGAAGTGACATTTCTTGGTCACAAGTGTACAGACAAAGGAATATTACCAGATGAAAAGAAATAAGATGTCATCAAGAATTATTCAGTTCCACAATATGCGGACAGTGCAAGACTTTTTATTGCATTCTGCAATTACTGTAGACGCTTTATAAAAAACTTCGCCGATTATTCACGGCATATAACAAGATTAACTAAAAAGAATGTTCCTTTTCAATGGACAGGTGAATGCCAGGAAGCATTCCAATATCTAAAAGATAAGCTAATAGTACCAACACAATTACAATATCCAGATTTTAGCAAAGAATTTTGCATAATCACAGATGCAAGCAAACAAGCATGTGGAGCTGTTCAGAACCATAATAGACTCCAGCTTCCCATTGCATATGCATCAAGAGCATTCACGAAAGGTGAAAGCAATAAGAGCAATAAGAACAAGAATTAACAGCAATTCACTGGGCAATAGTATAATTTCGACCACATATATATGGAAAATAATTTACAGTGAAAACAGACCACAGACCACTAACTTAACCATTTTCAATGGTTAAACCAAGTTCAAAACTAACACCAATGAGACTAGAATTAGAGGAATATGACTCCACTGTGGAATACTTAAAGGGAAATGACAATTTCGTGACAGATGTACTATCGAGCATAAGAATATCCAAATTAATTACCAGGCAGCAAAGTAGAAAAAAAACTACTGAGAACAAAAATGAAACTATGCTTAGGCAAGTTCCTAATAAAGCTTCTAAGCCCAACGTATATGAAGTCATTTTGCAATGATGAAGTACGGAAAGTATTGATGCAAGAATTGATGTTAGATATCTGTGTACCAATGGAAATCTTGACTTAGGTCGATTGTTTCAAAGGCTTTTAAAGCAAGCCGGTATACTAAAAATCAGTCAACTTTAATTGGAGATTTAAAATTTTTGAAACTATTTCAATAGAATCTTTTAAAGAGATGGCGCTACTCCAACCGGTGACCGTTATCATAATGATCCTATACAAGGTGGACATATTATCATTTCAAGAATGCTAACAAAAATTAACAAAAATGTCAAAAATCTAAAATAACAAGACATGTTGAGACCCCAATGACTTTAACAGAACCCCAATACAAGCTTTTGATAGAGTGATAGGTCCGCTACCACACTCAGAGAATGGAAATGAGTACGCAGTTACGTTAATATGAGATTTACCCAATTATTTAGTAACCATTCGAATTTCAAATAAAATTGCAACAACTGTTGCTAAAGCTATATTTGAAAACTTTATTCTGAAATACAGTCGAGTAAAGACGTTCGTTACGGACATGGATACAGAATATAAGAATTCAGTAGTAAATTATTTGTGCAAATGTTTAAAGATCGACAACGTAACGTCTACTGCACATGATCACCAAACATTTGGTACAGTAAAACGAAGTCATCGAACTTTAAATGAATACGTTCGTTCTTACATCTCTGCAGGTAAGACCGATTGGGATGTTTGGATAAAATATTTCACTTACTGTTTCAACCACCCTCGGTAGTACATAATTACTGTCCATACGAACTAGTTTTTTGCAGACTACCAAAACAGTTCATTGATTTTAATAATATAAATAAGTTAGATCCACTATCTAATATAAATGATAATGCTAAGGAAGTAAGCTTTAGATTAGAAAATGCATATAAGAGAGCTCGTATTATGTTATAAAAACATAAGGCTAAAAATAAGAAATACGAAGATGAGAACACAAATAATTTTAAAATTGATATTGGAGACCAAGTTTTGTTTAAAAACAAAACTGGTCATAAATTAGAATCCGTGAGATATAGTGTAGAGGATAATAATAACGTAATAATAAGCAATGGAAAAAATAAGAATCAGAAAGTAAATAAAGAAAAGACTAAAAATAATTAAAATTAATTAGAGTTCATGAAATCGTTACAATTAAAAAATCCATAGTAACAAATAAATATAAAAAAACAATATATGTATACATATATATAAATACGCAATAATATTACGTTATTTCTCTAAAAAGGTAAGGTTTAGCATGTTACATGTAAATAAGCATAAGCCCATTTTAGTATACATTATGTAAAGTGGTCATATGCTTAATCTCAAAGTTAAAGTATCAAACGTATTGACCGTCAATGTACAGTCAACCAAACATGTTTTCGTACACTGGAAATTTTAAATTCAAAATCGAAAAAATAAGTTCGAAGTTATTTTAACAAAATTTTTAATGCAGTCTTTTAAATTCATACATTTTCTGCCAGGTTTAATAATTTTATTGTTGTAGTTATTAACAATAAGCTAAAAACAATAATATCATTCACGAATGGCACCAAAAACGTGTTCTTGCATTTAATTACCTGCAACAAGATCGACGCCAATTAGTCAAGAAAATAGTTTATTTGGAAAATTAAAATGCAGAATTTTAGTCCGTTTCATTATTTTTTAAAAAAGACATGCTTGAGAACAGTCAAAAAATCCGAGAAATATTTATCTCTTGAAGAGCGCGAAATAATCTTGAATTTGCACGTCAAACAGCGCAAATCGTACAGTGAAATTGCTCTGATCTTGTCCAGAAGCCGTTCCACATTTCAAACTGTGATCGGCCGTTTAAAAAATGTGGATAAAGTGCAATTACTGTAGACGCTTTATAAAAAACTTCGCCGATTATTCACGGCATATAACAAGATTAACTAAAAAGAATGTTCCTTTTCAATGGACAGGTGAATGCCAGGAAGCATTCCAATATCTAAAAGATAAGCTAATAGTACCAACACAATTACAATATCCAGATTTTAGCAAAGAATTTTGCATAATCACAGATGCAAGCAAACAAGCATGTGGAGCTGTTCAGAACCATAATAGACTCCAGCTTCCCATTGCATATGCATCAAGAGCATTCACGAAAGGTGAAAGCAATAAGAGCAATAAGAACAAGAATTAACAGCAATTCACTGGGCAATAGTATAATTTCGACCACATATATATGGAAAATAATTTACAGTGAAAACAGACCACAGACCACTAACTTAACCATTTTCAATGGTTAAACCAAGTTCAAAACTAACACCAATGAGACTAGAATTAGAGGAATATGACTCCACTGTGGAATACTTAAAGGGAAATGACAATTTCGTGACAGATGTACTATCGAGCATAAGAATATCCAAATTAATTACCAGGCAGCAAAGTAGAAAAAAAAACTACTGAGAACAAAAATGAAACTATGCTTAGGCAAGTTCCTAATAAAGCTTCTAAGCCCAACGTATATGAAGTCATTTTGCAATGATGAAGTACGGAAAGTATTGATGCAAGAATTGATGTTAGATATCTGTGTACCAATGGAAATCTTGACTTAGGTCGATTGTTTCAAAGGCTTTTAAAGCAAGCCGGTATACTAAAAATCAGTCAACTTTAATTGGAGATTTAAAATTTTTGAAACTATTTCAATAGAATCTTTTAAAGAGATGGCGCTACTCCAACCGGTGACCGTTATCATAATGATCCTATACAAGGTGGACATATTATCATTTCAAGAATGCTAACAAAAATTAACAAAAATGTCAAAAATCTAAAATAACAAGACATGTTGAGACCCCAATGACTTTAACAGAACCCCAATACAAGCTTTTGATAGAGTGATAGGTCCGCTACCACACTCAGAGAATGGAAATGAGTACGCAGTTACGTTAATATGAGATTTACCCAATTATTTAGTAACCATTCGAATTTCAAATAAAATTGCAACAACTGTTGCTAAAGCTATATTTGAAAACTTTATTCTGAAATACAGTCGAGTAAAGACGTTCGTTACGGACATGGATACAGAATATAAGAATTCAGTAGTAAATTATTTGTGCAAATGTTTAAAGATCGACAACGTAACGTCTACTGCACATGATCACCAAACATTTGGTACAGTAAAACGAAGTCATCGAACTTTAAATGAATACGTTCGTTCTTACATCTCTGCAGGTAAGACCGATTGGGATGTTTGGATAAAATATTTCACTTACTGTTTCAACCACCCTCGGTAGTACATAATTACTGTCCATACGAACTAGTTTTTTGCAGACTACCAAAACAGTTCATTGATTTTAATAATATAAATAAGTTAGATCCACTATCTAATATAAATGATAATGCTAAGGAAGTAAGCTTTAGATTAGAAAATGCATATAAGAGAGCTCGTATTATGTTATAAAAACATAAGGCTAAAAAATAAGAAATACGAAGATGAGAACACAAATAATTTTAAAATTGATATTGGAGACCAAGTTTTGTTTAAAAACAAAACTGGTCATAAATTAGAATCCGTGAGATATAGTGTAGAGGATAATAATAACGTAATAATAAGCAATGGAAAAAAATAAGAATCAGAAAGTAAATAAAGAAAGACTAAAAATAATTAAAATTAATTAGAGTTCATGAAATCGTTACAATTAAAAAATCCATAGTAACAAATAAATATAAAAAAACAATATATGTATACATATATATAAATACGCAATAATATTACGTTATTTCTCTAAAAAGGTAAGGTTTAGCATGTTACATGTAAATAAGCATAAGCCCATTTTAGTATACATTATGTAAAGTGGTCATATGCTTAATCTCAAAGTTAAAGTATCAAACGTATTGACCGTCAATGTACAGTCAACCAAACATGTTTTCGTACACTGGAAATTTTAAATTCAAAATCGAAAAAATAAGTTCGAAGTTATTTTAACAAAATTTTTTAATGCAGTCTTTTAAATTCATACATTTTCTGCCAGGTTTAATAATTTTATTGTTGTAGTTATTAACAATAAGCTAAAAACAATAATATCATTCACGAATGGCACCAAAAACGTGTTCTTGCATTTAATTACCTGCAACAAGATCGACGCCAATTAGTCAAGAAAATAGTTTATTTGGAAAATTAAAATGCAGAATTTTAGTCCGTTTCATTATTTTTTAAAAAGACATGCTTGAGAACAGTCAAAAAATCCGAGAAATATTTATCTCTTGAAGAGCGCGAAATAATCTTGAATTTGCACGTCAAACAGCGCAAATCGTACAGTGAAATTGCTCTGATCTTGTCCAGAAGCCGTTCCACATTTCAAACTGTGATCGGCCGTTTAAAAAATGTGGATAAAGTGGAGAAAATACCTAAAACAGGTAGACCGCCCAATCTGTTACCTGGCGATCACCTCACAATCAAGCGCAAAGTTGCTTGTGGTCCGTTCATTAGTGCTTCAAAAATTAGTGCAGAACTGCTCCAAACAAGAAATGTTGAGGTCCATTCTGAAACTGTTCTCGTATACATCAAAAAGGCCGGGTACAACTCCCGTTGGCTTCCCACGAACGTAATAAATATCATAAACAATTCGCCAGAATCGTTATTCCCATCATTGGGGTTAAAACTGCTGACGTTACACAAACCCTGGCCGAACTCTCTCAATCTCTTCAAGATCGAGATCTCTCTCTATTTACATAAGAGCCAAAAGCTCAATGAGTCCAAAGTCTAATTGATAAAAGCATTAAAACCGAGTTTGCTTAACGTCATCAGAACATAGGATAAGTAGTCTAGATTTGTACTCCGCAGCTTCGTGTTTATTGAATAAAATTTTATATTTTTTTGATAAACCAAGTGTCGAACTATCTTATTGGCGCAGCCGGTAGGATATCGGTAACAAATATCCTCGTAATAGTAATCGTTCTTTTTTCAATCCATTGAAAAGAAATCCTTGTACGACCAAGGAATTTCTAGGATTCGAGCACGCGAATTTACCGCGGCAGGGAAACGGTTAAAACATTACAATTTTGTAAAAAAAAATATTATCTTGATATCCGCCAAAGAACCTAAGCGTGTGTGACTTAAAACCCAATTATCAGTCGTGGCCCATATTTAAATGTGCGACCGCCACCAAAGATATTTGCTATTACAAAGAAAACCGCGCAAAACACCAAACAGTGTTCAACCAAAAAATAGATCCTCTGGACTATTTGAACACCTGCAAATAAAGAGCTTATTTCTGGGCTTTACAAATCATTTAATTGATCCCTGTAAACTTAAGTCTCTTACAATTCAACAAAAGTGACAATTAAAACAAAAAGTGATAATTAAAACAAAAACCTGAAGCGACAACTGCCAACAAAATAAAAATAAAATCTACAACAACACCATGGCAACCAACTCACCAATGGAACTATCGGAAATGCATCTAAAGCAAGCGCTTGGACAAATTCGACAAGTGCCAGTATTTGACGAAAAAACCGTGGAACTAACTGCATTCATAAGGAGGATCGATTTTATAATGCAGTTATATCCAACACAGGATGTGAGACAAGACTGTGTTTTACTTTGAGCAATCGATATGCAGACCACCGGATCCGCACAACGAGTGTCGCAGATGACAGCAGCCACAACCTGGGGAGAGTTAAGGAGCGCCCTCATCGACGAATTTAAAACCCAAACTCCGTATGAAGAACTTCTACGACGTCTCTATAATACCAACTTTAATAATAGTATCTGTAAGTTTGTTGAAGACCTAGAGTATAAAAAACCCACAGACCACCAGACTTCACGACGTGATACTTGGAAATGCTCATTTACCCTAGAATACTTATGAGTGATAAAGAAAAGGGACCGATATACAAAAGGATCACAAATGACCTTCGTAAAGAAAGGCAATAAAATGTGTTAACAACGATTGACAACGGACTCAATTGAAAATGATCGGTACTGGCACACTTGTTTTGTCCTCAGATATTCGAGCTGTATGGCTGCTTGTAAAACTCACCCCTAATACAGGTGGGCTGCACGTATACAGTACCTGTATACAGTAACTGGTTTACCCACCCTCCCGGTGTGCGCAACCGGATTACATTTATATTTATCAATAGAAAATTAAAATCATAGTGAAATTAGATTCATTTTCGTAGAGTTAATTCTGTTCGCTTGTTAAAAAATTTTCGCGCGGAGCGCAAAAAGAGAGAGAAAAACAGGAAAAAAAGAAAAAAAGAGAGGGAGAACAAGTAGTTAGAATATAGGCAATGAGTTTATTGCCGGTTACACCAACGCCGGCGCATACAAACAAGAATTACTGCTTACTGAGGTTTACTAAATCTCTACAAAAGACAAAGAAGGATTATATTTATTTAAAAATCAAGTTTTTAAGGGGTAGCCGCATAAGTAAGAAAAATATGAATAAAAATAGAATGAGAGAATAATGGAATCCAATGATTTGATTGGATACTGTATTAGTCACCATTTTCTGTTTCATTCTAATTGGTTATTGAATCGCGTGTAAATTTCCATAAAAAGCGGACGTGTTCCATTCTATTCTTTAGTTCTTACAGTTTTCAGTCTAAGTGAACATTAAAGAGTTTGAAAATAAATAGCACCATGGTATGTATTAGTAACATATAATTATTTATAACTAAATAACGTTTACATTCTCAGGCTTTCTTCGAATCAATAAATGATGTGACAGGCCATGTAGGACAAGGATATACAAAAACTGGGAGCCTCACGATTGGTTATGAGTATACTATAACAGATTGTCAACTCAAGAAAATGGAGAGAAAATTGCTCTTTACATAACTGATGCCGACGCCAAACCGCTTTGGATTTTTTTTACCTAAGGCATTTGTGAGGATTTTTCCTACTAAAAATCCATACAAGAAGTTAAAGGACAACAATATTACTCATATAGTTTACTATGGGACCAAAAAAGACAGCTATAATACCCCCCATTTTCAATTTATATGTAAAAGTATATAATGAAATTTAATATAAAAACTCCTAATCTTTCCCAACAAACCTCAGTTTCAAAACAACACTAAAGCAAGTAAAATGTTTTCAAAGCAAATTGAAATATTTTTAATTCAGTTCGAAGATATGATTTTCCATGAATACATGGAACGTCTGAAACAATTGAAGGCTCTTTTAAGCGACCTTGAACAACAGCAGGAAGTCAATTCTCAATTTGTAAAGCATTTTATCTCGTGCGTATGGTCGAACGATGACACCGAAGAAAGTCCAGACACCTGTCACTGCTGTTTCGTTTCAAGTTATAAAGCAGAGGCTTTAAAACTAATGATGAATTACTATAGGTTAAGAAATCGAATGTACTCAAATAAAAACAATAACAATATGTAAATTATTTTGTTTTATTTATTTTTTTTTAATAATTTCAGAACAAGCTTATCATTATAAATATAATCATTTTTTTTTAAAGACATTTAAAAAACATTTTGTTGATTGTTTTTACTCTTATAAATACTAAATAGCGTGCAATAATGTCCACAGGTATTTGAAAAGTAACCCTGGACTTGCTGTTTATTATACGTAAACCTTTTGGAATTATTTTTTAATAGACTTAAAAAATATTTGTTTCGAGGAAATTGTCCATATGAATAAAAAAAACTCTGCATTTGAAGCATTTTTAAAATAAAATGCTACCCAGTGTGAACCAGGTTTGTCAGATGAGTCTGTATTCGCAATTATTATTGTAGGATATGTACGTATTTTAATAGGTAATTTATCAGATGGGAACACACCTTTAAATATATGTTTGGTGCTGCGCTTACTAAGCATAAGTTTTTCAAATTGTAATGTATTCATTTTTAAAGTAAAACTCTAATATTTCTATGTTTGTCAATATCAATCATGGAATCATATTCACAATATACAAGGCATGTGACGGCTTCGGTAAGTGGTTCAGCAAATCGACCCTCAATACGAATTGTTCCTTGATTAATTAGATTTGAACATACGGAAGAATTCGAATGATCTGCAGTTAAGTCAAACGCTAATATAAAACAGTTCTTATCAAACATTTCCTTAGTGATTTGCAACCCCCTATCAAAATGTTTTATACCATTTGCTCTAAATAGCATATTATATCCCCGAGAGCGCTTGATATGGTACTTGTACTCCATTAACTAAAAGATTAAATCGCTGTATTTTAAAATGTTCAAAGTTATATAGATCCAGCTCTCTATTACCTGAGTATGCTCGGTTTTTAACCATGCAAAATGAGATAAAATTAGGTAATTGTCCAATTACAACATTGTCAATTGAAAGTGTATTGTTACCTGGATAGTTTGACAGTTTGAGTCTCCATCAAATAAAATGCTGTTTTTTCAATATTAAATGTTATTCTTAAATCAACATTATTTATTAGAAGCTTAGGTTGATTAAAAATATCTCCATGTACTTTTCCAAAGAGCTCCACCTTATTACTTCTTCGAAATATGGTTTTTACAGGTAAAGTTTCGTCAACATAACATTTAATTAAACTCGTAAAAAATCCCTGGGTTGCTAAATGGCTTTCACTAGCATCACTTCCATAATTTAAAATAGTTTGTAAATATTACCGATAGTGGTAATTATTGTCGTTCTGAGAAACTTATGTGTTATTTAAATATACTGAGGAACTTCTAAAAATAGAGTGTAATATATTGTTTACAACACTAATAGCATCATTTGTTATATTATTGTTGTCCTGACCCTTTAGCTGTACTATTAATCTTAAATATACGCTTGACAGATCTCTGTATGATTCGCCATTTCCCAAACATACAAATTCAATTGAGCTGGCTCCATCCAATGATGCTATAGGATTGTATTTTACTTCTTCAGTGCGTAAAATACTGCTTTGTGTCGGATGTGGCTCAAACAAATCCAGTTCACTTTTCATGCATTCAATGTGATTGGTCATCGTTTTGTAGAAAAAATATCTGCAATTTTCTTAGATAGTTTTTTTGATTTAGATAGTTTTTTAATGTTTTTCTTTGTATGCACTCTTAAATGTTTAGTTTTATAATGAGCTCTCCAAAAGTAAAACGCTTCCTTTTATTCTTTCTACCTGAGCCTCCCTGAGTCATTTTATCTATTACTTTATTGGATAGATTTTGGAGTGCAATTTTGCTCTGTTCTTGGATAATATTCTGTAGAGGTTTTCGTCCCAAGTCACTTATGACTGCTTCCCCTGATTCAACTGCTTGATTTTTAACGGCGTTTAGTCCACTTAGAAAAAGTGGTTTAATGTACTTAAAAAGTCCACTAAAAAAAGTTTCCAATACCCCTTCCTTGCTGTATTATTTGAGGTGTTGCATAAAGGAAACCAATGTGATTTAATCCTCCTCCACTTTGATTTAGATAATACTCTTGGTAAAGTTTCTCCATGCCGGTTAATATCTTTAAGAAAAATGTATTAACTAAGTTGCAATATTTATAGCCTACAACGTTTCTGCCTAAAATGCAACGTAATGTATATGGGAGTGGCTGAAGGTTTAAAGGGCACCTTATATCCTCTTGAGTCAGATATTAAAATTGATATGTCTCTTACTTCACAATTCTCAACGGGATAGTACTCCATGTTTTTGAATTGAATCATTTTCGAAACTCCATTATGCATAAGAACTTTTAGACATCGCGTTCTTTTGTCTCCAACGGATCTAGGCTTTATTATGTCAGTAT
Source organism: Drosophila arawakana (assembly GCA_018151165.1). Lineage (NCBI taxonomy): Eukaryota > Metazoa > Arthropoda > Insecta > Diptera > Drosophilidae > Drosophila > Drosophila arawakana. The sequence continues at coordinate 213,233 of JAECWX010000719.1, read as the reverse complement.
AAACAAATATTATACCCTTTACTCAATACTTTGTATTGACTGTTTCTTATCCGTTACTTCATGGTGGGGAAGATCGTTTTATTATAGTTCAGATATTCCAACTTCCCACTTTTCATCTATATTTTGTGAGAAACTCACAATGTTTGTAAACGCAGACTTTTAGACATCGCGTTCTTTTGTCTCCAACGCATCTAGGCTTTATTATGTCAGTATAAACAAATATTATACCCTTTACTCAATACTTTGTATTGACTGTTTCTTATCCGTTACTTCATGGTGGGGAAGATCATTTAAATATAGTTCAGATATTCCAACTTCCCACTTTTCATCTATATTTTGTGAGAAACTCACAATGTTTGTAAACGCAGACTGTACATTATCGTGAAAAACATTTAAAGAATTGTTGCTAAATAAAGTAAAATAAAATCACTCTAAGTTACTCATTTTCAAAAGTTTTTAATATTAAAGATATCCAATTAATTTTATTTTTTCCAATTTGATATGATTTGGCTCTATTCGTAGATCTTCTGCTAATTCTTGTTGATTTAGACCCAGATATTTCTGCTTGTCGAGATGATCGTCTTAGTTTTTCCCTTCCTGCAATGTAATTGAGGTTTCTTAAATTGACTTCTGATTGAACAATATGATTATTTTTAGACCCCGTACTCTAAAAAAGAGTAGAGGGGTCTATTAGGTTTGTCAGAAGCGAAATGTGCGTAACAGGCAGAAGGAGGCGTGGCCGACCCCATAAAGTATATATATTCTTGATCAGCATCAACAGCCGAGTCGATATAGCAATGTCCGTCTGTCCGTCTGTCCGTCTGTCTGTCTGTCTGTCTGTCCGTCCGTCCGTATGAACACCTGGATCTTTTAAACTACAAAAGCTAGAGACACCAAATTTGGAATGAAAGTCCGTTATCTTCGCGAGCAGATCAAGTTTATTTCAAATTGTTGCCACGCCCCTTACCGCCCCCGCAATGAGCAAAAAACCAGACACACCTCGAAAAAAAATTTACTTTTAGGCCAATAACTCAGTAACTATGGCACTTAGGAACACCATTTCTGGTAAACAGGTTGCTAGTGACACCCTTAATGCAATGCCATTAAAAATTTTGAGCTGCCACGCCCCCTTTTCTCCTGAGAGTTAACCAAACGTTTTCACTTTAATGCCATGTTTAAGGCATTTATTCATATAGTAGAGTTTTGTAATTCAACATTCGTATAGAGACATATAAAATCAAACTATTCTGAAAGGGGCATCAACATACTACCTTTAACAAAAGAGCTACTGCGTTTCAAAGTTTGTTATTTAACTGCAATATCACTTACGCGCGAGAGCGAGACAGAAACATACAAACACATGTTCGAACGTTTTCGATGCTTGTGTGGCGACAGCGGCGCGCCGAATACACACATACATACATACATGCATACATATAATTTCAAACGAATGTGTGTTTGTATGAATAATATGTAAATGCTATCGGAGAATTCTTGAAAGTGGCGCGTGGTGCAACTGATAGAGTTGCGGCAATGCGAATTGTTAATTTAATTTTTTTTAATTTTCAATTCAAAATGTACATATGAAATTTAAAGTTTTAAATTTCATTCAAAAATTTAAATTTAAATTGAATACAATTGCGCACTTCTATGGGAGTACGGGGTCTTTTACAGTCGGCTCGATCGACTGTAGCCTTTCTTACTTGTTTCTCCTTTTTCTGGTGACTTAATTTGACGTTCAATGTATCTCCTTTTAGGAGTTGGCTCAATCATACCTATATCATCATCGATTTCAGAGAATGCCCGCTTAGGGTTATCGTCTTGATTTTGAGAATCAGCAAATAAGTCTTCCTTAGAATTATTTGGTATTTCGTCTGAATGTTTTTTTTTGTAATGTTCATACTCTTGTCTGCTTTAACATTTATATTTCTCATAAACTCTTTGTTTTCAGTCTTTGCTTCTGTTTTTGAACTGGTAGGCAACTCTTCAAATGTCTGTGTTGAACTGCTTGATGATAAAACATTTAACTGATTTTTGTTATCAGAATATGTAACTCGTTTTTTTCTTTTGTGCAGAAAGTAGTTTAGTTCTTGACGAATTTTAATCCATTTATTGAAATCACTTAGTCTACCATTACATATTATTGGTAAAAACTTTTGGTTAATCAAATCTTCACCTCTATTATTTGATATTAACTTTTGATATTCGTTTGGTTGCATTAAAATAACTTTAATTAAATTACTTTTAGAGTTATGCATTTTTTAATATTTTTCCAAATACTCCGGCCAATAATGATGAAATTAGAATTGGAAGAAATCCATCTTTTTGAACAAGAACTTTCCTCGTTGATTTTATGGTGCGCTTTGAAGATGAAATTTTACGCAGTACATTTTTATACCGTTTAAGTAGTGTAAGCTGTTTCCTTGTTAGTTGATGATTGCCTTTTAAGGTATTTAATACAATCTTAATTAATGACTTAACCAGATCATCACCACTATTGCTTATTAACGCTTTTCGTAACTTGGTACTAGCTCTTTTCAGAACATATAATAAATGTTTGTTCGCCATCAACCGTTTTAGACTCTTTTTGTAAACCATTTTCGTTGCAATAACAAATTGAGTATGTTGAATTAAAAATATTTGAACGAAAACGCAAAAGATCGTTTATCCTTTGGGTAAGATCAATTAACAAGTAACCATGGGGTTCTTCGGTTACTTCTTTATATATGCGCATCAATTCACTAGGATTTTCAGGATAAATTTGTCGAGCCAAACAATGGAATTGAAGTTTATCTCTAGGGTTTTTAAAAACGACAATGCACTTTGTATTTAACGATATATCTCTAGTATGTGATGCTTTATGAAATATATTCTGAGTTACTACTATTACAGATAAGTTGCGATGGTGAGAGCCTTTTGTAAATAATTCACAAACACTTTTGTTAGGATAGGCTCATTAAGATCATTTTCAATTGTTTCTGGTACACCTTTATGATATTCAAGTCCTGTAAAACACGCAAAACCTAGCGTGTTCTTCAGCATAACACCAAATGATACTTTTTATATCTTCATTAATAAGTGTATTTTGATTGTTCAAAAGATTTTCCAGAAACGTTGTTTTTCCTGATCCAGGGAGTCCACATATAAGCATTGTAAGTGGATGAATAAATTGTAGAAACATTGTTGATTTATTTAGAAGAATTTGTTTTATTTGCTATATACTTCGTAATTTAAATTTTCGAAATATTACAAAAAGCTTAAATAGATTATTAAGAGCACATCTAACTCCAAGTTTTTTATGTATTCGACAGTTAGTAAAGTAGTTTGGATAACACGTTAAACTTTGTTCAATTTCCACATCGATTACATTTGTTGCTAAGTACTTCTTTAAAAATTGTTTCTTTGCCTCTCCTCGGACAATTATTGTAGCGAAACTATTTAAAGGAGTTAGTATTTCACTTAGACTCAAATATGGAATGTCACCCTCAGACCAATCCAATCCATTTATATTTCTTTTTGTGGTGTGTTGAATATTCCTTGTACAATCATCTAATTCTTTAACATGGTATGGGGGTAGAAAATGAAAGAAGTTCGGTATAACAGAGCCCGCTTGCATAAATGCTAATTCCTTTACAAAGATTTGTCTATTATTCCCAACAATTTTGATCATTGTCGTTTGACTTTATATAAAATACTGGTTGAAGATAGTATGATTTCACTGTTTATATAGCACCACAGTTAGCATATAACAGTTAGTTTGAAAAAGATACTCAGCCAAGATGGATACATTCCAGTTAAAAAGGACAAAGGATTTAAGAAAAACACAAGATCATGAAATTATTTTTGGCCTTGAATATTATGTATATCACAATTTAAAATTAAAGTGTGGTTTTTCAACTAGTAGAAAATTTACCCCAATGATCTGGATACAGCAAAACAAACATAATTTCATTGGATTTGATAAGGAGGACTGGATTCAACTGTTAACATATAAGGAATATATTCAACTTAAGCTTGACCAGTACGAGTTTTTAATGCCTGATACTATCATTGACCACCCTTTGCTTAGTTCAGTTAAATGTCATTTTAAATATAGAAAAGTCGATAAACAGTGTATAGTTACTTTAAACCAGAATGGTAACAAAATTGAATTTGACAGTGAATCTTGGCGTGCGCTTTTACGACTTGGTATTTTTTTAACCACATTTTTGTGCTGGAACACAATTCTTAAAAAACAAATAACAAATATCTATTATAAACATATTATACCTAAGTGTGCCCAAATGAATAAATATGAAATACGACTTACAGATTTAGAAGCATCGTATGAGTCTGACGTTGAGATTGACTTAACTCGTTTGTTTTGAGATTTCAAAGAAGATGCGAAAAGAAATAAAAAACGACGTAACTCAATATAAACAGTTAGTATTATCAAAACACTCAGGATTGTAATAATAAACATAATGAGTAAATTACAGGTTGTAACAGAAATTCATAAGCAGTCTAGAAAAAATTTTAGAAGGCGTAGTTTCGTACAAAAAGGAATAAATGATACTTGGCAAATAGATTTAGTTGAAATGATTCCATTTCATAAACAAAATGGAGGTTATCGATATCTACTGACAGTGATTGATACTTTCTCAAAATATTCATATGCAGAGCCTGTGAAGAATAAATCAGCTACAGATATAGTTTTAGCAATTAAAAAAGTATTTGAAACTGCAAAGAAAATACCTAAAAATATTCAGAGTGATCAGGGTAAAGAATTTTTTAATAAGGAATTTCTTCAACTAATGAATAAATTGGAAATAAATCATTATCACACCTATACTCATTTAAAAGCATCAATTTGTGAACGATTTAATAGAACCCTTAAGAATCTAATGTGGAAAATGTTTAGCTACCATGGAAATTACATTTGGGTGCCCAAGTTGCAGCAATTACTAAAAACTTACAACAATGCATCACCGTACTATAAAAATGAAACCCAGTGAAGTAGAAATGAAAGAATGAAAACTTTATTTTAAAGTCGGTGTATAATCATCCTAAAATTTTTTTTTATTTTTATTTTTATTATTTATTTAGAATATTTTTTTTTATTAGTTATACATATTTACAAGCACTCTATATATTTACAAGTGTTATATAATAAGTCTTACCTTTGAATAAAATCTTTTTACATATTTTACAAATTTTCTCTGTTCAAACTTATTTTATAATGCCCCCAAGCCAGTGTGGTTATTGAATTTGATGTTACAAATCTTTTGTCATCTTTATAATTCAATGAAATTTTATTAACAATTTCTGTAAACAGCTCATGGTCTCTACTTCTTATTACCCTTTGTTCACCATAATAAGGTTTTCGTTTTCGGATACATTTAATATAGTCTGAGTGGGAGAGTTTTTTAGCAACGCTTTCTTTGACACCTTTAATTTTCTTAATTTCTTTGTCAGTGGTCCCTTCACTGCTTTCTACCTTGTAGGAATAAGCTTTTGCTTTTAAGCCTGCAAAAGATTTCATAATTTTTCCTGCATTTTCATCTTTAAATAAACCTAACTCTTTATTGTTTGCTGGAGTTATGTTATATGGATTCATAGAGTTATAATTGGAGGTATCAAAACGTTCTGGATTTGTTTTTATAAGATTATATACATCTTCAACAGAGGATGTAATAAACGAATCAGTGTCCATATAAATAATCTTAGTCGAGGGACTTTTTATGATTAAGAAATTATAATAATAATCATACATAAGCCATTTTGACAATTCTAAGACAGTTACTCCAATATAGATTGGTTTATCATAATGAATGAGCGATGTGGTATGCTCAAGTGCTGCTAAGTCATTACCGAAAATGTTCATGCTATGGAAATTGTTCATTGCGACTAACTGTCTGAAGCCAGGAGAATTTTGCTTGGAGTGGTAATCAGTAACTAGTCGTATTGAACGTCTTTTCTCTACGTTTTCCATAGTTTTGCCGTAAACGGCATTATTCATCAACTTGAAAAAATTTTTTTGAAACTCATTTTTTGCTGATTTTCTATGAGAATTGTTCAAGTTAATGTATGGCTCAAGCCAACGTCGTTGCGTAAAAGACAAAACTCTATGAATTTTTAATAATTTTAATCCTTGTTGCATGCAGAGTTGCAATTGATTTAAATGAATAACGCAATTGGTTTTATTATTTAAGTCTGCAATTAATTTAATTTGTTTTCCTCCAGGTGGAACTTTATTTTCTGGACAGAGTGGTAGACAATTATGTTTGTCATGAATCTGTTTAGGATATTGCAAATCTACTTCTAAAATATATCCTACATCATCATCAACTGAAATATTGCCAAAGAGAGTTTTGATATTTCATCTTCAGATAAGAATTTGACACATTGCCCACCCATATAAATTGTTTGCATCTATATATGAAAGATAGTTTGTGTCAAGGTTAGGATTAAAATCTGTTTGATGAGGATTATTAGCAACTGAAATACGTTGACTACATTGTGTCAAACCGCCACGAACAGCTAATTTAAGAAAATTATAGGAGTCAGGGTCACTAATAAGCTCGAGTTTAACTTTGGTAAACTTGAGCATTGCATCCCAAGAGATTGAAGGAGCCGTTACGTAATTAATTGGGTCTAACTTATAAATTTTATGACAGATGGCTCTAAAATTTTCAAAACCATCTGCCAGAATAATTACATCACTTTCCAGGTATAGTTTTAAGTAGTCTGACAATGTTTGACAGTTCTCTACATGGGAGTTGTCTCGTGGCTAGTTTAGAAAAACTATCTAGATAGTCGTAAGGGAAAACTCCCTTCCGACGCATTTGCTTAAATTGTACACCTTCAAACTTTCTACTTAAAAGCTTGAAGTCTTCATCGTTAAGATAGCTAGAAAGTTTTTCTAAACTAGAGTTTAAAAATCTATTAGAGTCAATTAACTGAATATTGTATAAATATTTGATGTCTATTGTGACTTTTTAGACCCCGTACTCTAAAAAAGAGTAGAGGGGTCTATTAGGTTTGTCAGAAGCGAAATGTGCGTAACAGGCAGAAGGAGGCGTGGCCGACCCCATAAAGTATATATATTCTTGATCAGCATCAACAGCCGAGTCGATATAGCAATGTCCGTCTGTCCGTCTGTCCGTCTGTCTGTCTGTCTGTCTGTCCGTCCGTCCGTATGAACACCTGGATCTTTTAAACTACAAAAGCTAGAGACACCAAATTTGGAATGAAAGTCCGTTATCTTCGCGAGCAGATCAAGTTTATTTCAAATTGTTGCCACGCCCCTTACCGCCCCCGCAATGAGCAAAAACCAGACACACCTCGAAAAAAAATTTACTTTTAGGCCAATAACTCAGTAACTATGGCACTTAGGAACACCATTTCTGGTAAACAGGTTGCTAGTGACACCCTTAATGCAATGCCATTAAAAATTTTGAGCTGCCACGCCCCCTTTTCTCCTGAGAGTTAACCAAACGTTTTCACTTTAATGCCATGTTTAAGGCATTTATTCATATAGTAGAGTTTTGTAATTCAACATTCGTATAGAGACATATAAAATCAAACTATTCTGAAAGGGGCATCAACATACTACCTTTAACAAAAGAGCTACTGCGTTTCAAAGTTTGTTATTTAACTGCAATATCACTTACGCGCGAGAGCGAGACAGAAACATACAAACACATGTTCGAACGTTTTCGATGCTTGTGTGGCGACAGCGGCGCGCCGAATACACACATACATACATACATGCATACATATAATTTCAAACGAATGTGTGTTTGTATGAATAATATGTAAATGCTATCGGAGAATTCTTGAAAGTGGCGCGTGGTGCAACTGATAGAGTTGCGGCAATGCGAATTGTTAATTTAAATTTCATTCAAAAATTTAAATTTAAATTGAATACAATTGCGCACTTCTATGGGAGTACGGGGTCTTTTACAGTCGGCTCGATCGACTGTAGCCTTTCTTACTTGTTTTGTAATGGATATATATAATTCCTTATTGCAAGGAATTATACTTAAGTCCCCACCAAGCTTAGTTATAAATAAATGTACGTCATATTTAGTTAAGTTATGGAACACAACAGGTATTACTGGAAATCTAAACTTATAAGTTAACTTATATTTCTGATGTATTGGACACTCATATTTTCCGGTAAAGAAATTAAAGAATTTATCCTTTTCAGCATCATCGATCACGTCTTCACAGGCCGTACATTTGTTGTATTCCTGCATACACTCTTCGTCAATGTCCAGCAAATCGTTGGGGGCTTTGAATGCTTTCCAATATTTATTGTAAAGCATTCTTGTTTTCTCATCAAGGGCTTGACAAAACTTTTTGATGCAATCGATCCCTATTAACAAAAGTACTGAAATATAATAAGTATGTATTTTAATAGATTAAAAGCATAATGGTAATTTACCTTCGTAAGTCCACATTTCGTTTAGCTCGGGAATATATTTATGTGCAACGTAAAATGAAACTGCACAAGCGGTATGTTTTTGAGCCTTTGTAGTTGACGACATCTTTGGGTCATTTTGTGATCGATGAAAAGTTTCCAAGACAGCTTCAATATCAGCGTAGATGGTTACCGGTGGAGAAAGTTTTTTATGACAGTTTTTGAAGCTGGCATATGAACCCACTTTAGGAAAAGTAGATACAACTTTGCCGCAACTTTTGGTATGCATTTTACTATTGCAAGTATACCACTGCAAACAGTTATGACAAAAGTCTCCTGGCCTATGGCTCTTAGTAAATTGCGATTTAGCCAATGTAGACATATTTGTTATGTAGGCGTAATGCAGTATCATTTCAGCCTCATTGTATATACCCAGGAGACTTATATGTTTTTCCCGTAGACTGTCTGCTCGAATTGTGGGTCCAACAATCATCTCTTGTTTCTATACTAAATTGAAGATTTAGTTTTTCAAAAAGCTTAACCCCTTTTGAGTTGAGCTGCGATGTTGCTTATGTTATAGCAAGAAGTGTTTTTGAGATTCCTCCTTAGTTTTTTTTTGTCGTTATCATTGTAGGTGGCATTTTCAATGAACTCGTATTCGATTAATGCCAGTATGCACCATTTAAAACAAAAAACATTGTTGTTTTTAATATTGACAGTTGCATTCCTCTTTCTAATCGTCTCGGGCATTTCACAGTATCCTCCAGAAGGAATATGTTCCAGTTTAACTATTGTTAAATCACAATAGTTTAATGATTGGATAGCCCATCCACTATCTTTTTCTTCGAACTCACTAGTAAATAAATTTAAATAATAGATTTTTTGTTTCAAAACATCATCAGCTGATTCTAAATCATAGAGACACTGATATGATGTTACAAAATGCTTAGTTGATATTCTGTGATTCAGTTTGGCCGATTTAATATTAGAGTCTCATCCCGGTTGCCTATATTCTAACTACTTGTTCTCCCTCTCTTTTTTTTCTTTTTTTCCTTTTTTTTTTTTGTCTCTTTTTGAGCTCCGCGCGAAAATTTTTTAACAAGCGAACAGAATTAACTCTACGAAAATGAATCTAATTTCACTATGATTTTTATTTTCTATTGATAAATATAAATGTAATCCGGTTGCGCACACCGGGAGGGTGGGTAAACCAGTTACTGTATACAGGTACTGTATTTACGCCCCCCCCTTTTTTAAGGGTGAGTTTTTGGGGGTTTACAAGCAGCCATACAGCTCGAATATCTGAGGACAAAACAAGTGTGCCAGTACCGATCATTTTCAATTGAGTCCGTTGTCAATCGTTGTTAACACATTTTATTGCCTTTATTTACGAAGGTCAGTTTTTGTTCTTTTTTTTTTTTGGTCCCTTTTCTTTATCCCTCATAAGTGTTCTAGGGTTAATGAGCATTTCCAAGTATCACGTCGTGAAGTCAGGTGGTCTGTGGGTTTTTTCTCATCAATGAGTTTATTGCCGGTTACACCAAGGCCGGCGCATACAAACAAGAATTCCTGGTTGCCTATATTCTAACTACTAATATCCAATAAATTAATGTTAGAAAATCAGGCCCAGAACACTATATTGTATACTAATGCAATGAATAATACTATTAAAGACGTTATTACAAAAAAATTACCGGACAGAATTTTTATGACATTAGCACGATATGACATTACAACAGTTTCAAAATTAAAACAAGTAGCTCAACGCGAAGGATTGTACGAAAATGGTTATAACGAACGTAATAACCAAAACAATGACAATTCCAAAACGAATAAAACACAAAGCACTGAAAACCGTGGAAACGGAAGTAACCAGAATTATTACCCTACTCCAAATTACTCAAATAACGCTAACCCAAATCATAAACCAAAAGAAAATGCTGAAGCATTACATAAGGAATTCAAACAAAACCTCGATCAAGCTAGATCACAAAACCCAATGAATTACCAATCTCAGAGTCAATCCCAATCCCTCTCATAAAAGACAGAGAGAAACTAGTGGCCACTCTAAGATGGAAACATCAGAAAATTTTCATCAAGGAGCCTCGGACAACGAAGAACCAATCCCTTCATCAGATTAGTTATGAATGAACAAAATTTTAACTGTGTAATTGACACAGGTTCATCCATAAATCTAATGAAAGAAAACTTTTTAAAATTCCCTATTAAACCTTGCCAATTGAACGTACAAACAATAAATGGTATTGTTCAATTAAAGAATTGTGTATCTTTTGCCCCTAGTAAACTATGCCCTACCCATCAAATATTTTACTTACACAACTTTTCTGACAAATACGATATCTTACTAGGTAGAGAACATCTAGAATCCTGTGAAGCAAAAATTGACTACAAACAAAAAACAGTTATTCTAAACGATCATATATTTTCAATTAAATATGACCGTGAGAATTCTGTCAAGGACAAGACCGCATTTCAATGCCTTGATCCGCCCCAAACAAAAGACCTAGCAGTAAATTACGCTATCAATAATGAATTAAATGAAACAAATTAATTCCGATTAGAACATCTAAACGATGAAGAAAAATGCAAACTGACCAAAATTCTTTTCGAGTTTAGTGACATTCAGTACAAAGAAAGTGAAAATTTGACTTTTACCAGTACAATTAAGCATGTCATCCAAACTAAACACGAAGACCCAATCCAAAAGCGTCCATACAAGTATGCGCAAATATTCGACGAAGAAGTCGAAAAACAAATCAAAGAAATGATTAAACAAGGTATAATACGTAAATCAAAATCACCTTATTGCTCACCAATTTGGATTGTGCCAAAGAAACGTGACGCATCAGGTAAAGAAAAATTCCGCATAGTTATTGACTATCGAAATTTAAATGAAATAACAATCGATGATAAATATCCTATCCCAGTCATGGATGATATACTAGACAAACTTGGAAAATGTCAGTATTTCACTACAATTGACTTAGCGAAAGGATTTCATCAGATACAAATGAACCCACAAAAACAGCTTTTTCAACTAAAAATGGACATTACGAATACAAACGCCCCAGCAACATTTCAACGTTGTATGAACAATCTATTAGAAGATCTAATTTACAAAGATTGTTTAGTATACATGGATGATATAATAGTGTATTCCACTTCATTGGAAGAACATTTATTATCATTAAAAAGGGTATTTACAAAACTGCGCGAAGCTAATCTAAAATTGAAATTAGATAAATGCGAATTCATGAAAAAGGAAACTGAATTCCTAGGACACATAATAAAATTGAAAAATTAAAAGTACTTATAACATCCGATCCAATATTAGTTTATCCGAATTTCGAAAAACCATTTTGTCTTACAACTGATGCCAGTAACATAGCTATTGGAGCTGTTCTGTCTCAAAATCAAAAACCAATTTGTTTCGCAAGTAGAACCCTAAACGAACATGAAATTAATTATGCAGCAATTGAAAAGGAACTTTTAGCCATCGTTTGAGCAACCAAATATTTCCGATCTCTACGGTAGAAAATTCGAGATTCTCAGTGACCACAAACCACTTGTTTGGCTTAATAATATTAAAGAACCAAATATGAAATTACAACGCTGGAAAATAAAATTAAATGAATTTGATTATCACATTAAATATGTACCAGGTAAAGAAAACTATGTTGCAGATGCTTTGTCTAGAATTAAAATTGAAGAAAACTTGTTAGGAGAAACTTCCGATGTAACAGTAGCAACAATCCACAGCGCTCAAGAAGATAACCAATATTACATTTCACTCACAGAAAGACCAATCAATTATTTTAAAAGACAAATAGAATTTATAAAAATTAACTCAAATAACACAAAGGTCATTAATTATTTTCATAAAACAAAAATCTTAATAAATTATGTCGAAATGACACACAACCATGCAAAAGAATTAATTAAAGAATACTTATGTTCAAAGAAAAGTGTTATATACTTCAGCAACGAAGCCGATTTTCTTACATTTCAGAATGCTTTCGTTGAAATAATTAGTCCCAATAACATTACAAAAGTAATGAGATCAACCAAAAAACTAATAGACCTTCAGACTTATGCCGAATTCAAAGAATTTATTATTAATACACACGAAAAGTTATTACATCCAGGAATAGATATTTTCATTTACGCAGGAACACCTGAGTATGATACACAGCTAAATAAGAAAAGACAAACAGAAAGACTTAATGAAAAAAGAACCGAATTTGAAATAGATACTAGATATAAGGAATCACCTTTAGTAAGATCAAAATCCACAAACCCATTTAAACAAACAGGAAATATAACACAAATAGATGAAAAACATTATGAAGAAGTAAACAGAGGTAGAAAAATAACACACCATAAATCAAAATATAAAAGAAAGAAAGTAACTAATGAAAGTAAATATGATAATTCCAGGTCAACTAATAACCCGAATCAAGATGATAACCCCTCATAATGTAACAACTATAATTATAACACTCATAAAAAAATAATAAATATTAAAACATCAACTTGGCTAAAAACAACTACTAACGAAATTCTAATTATTTCCCATATTCCACGTGAAATAAATATTGCACTATACGACATTATTCCATACCCTGACGAAAACAAAGACATTTTGACAGAAACTATACATGACACTTACTACTTACAGCAACCAATAAAAATCTAGTTATGAACAAATGTATTACTGGAATATTAAAGCAAGATAAAACAGAATGTAGATATTCAAAATCCCATAAAAATTATGAAATCAAGTATGTAGAACCAAACATTATGTTAACATGGAACTTACCGAAAACTGTACTAAACCAAAACTGTATCAACCGAGAAATTATTATCGAAGGAAACAATATGATAAAAGCTATAAATTGTTCAATCCAATTAGATGAAATTCAAATAACTAATACTATGCTAGATTACACACAAACAGTCTACATAAATAATAATATAACCAAACTAGAACCATTGTCATATGTCCAAACTAAAGAAATTATCCAACAACAAACAAAATTGTACAACACATTCCAAATTATAACTATAACAACTTTAACAATTATTTTAATAGTACTTATATTATACATTATCTTTAAATATAAAAATATTCCACAAAAAATTATTGTTAATTATAAGAACAAAAAAGAATCAACCCCAAACATACAATCAAATATTCAAAATGATACAGAATTATATCCAAATGTAACTGAAAACGATATCGAAGAAATTGTAATAGATCCAACACTATATCCAAAATTAACCGCCTGAGGACAGGCTCATTTCTTAAGGATGGGGAAGTGACATATGTAGATACATACGTACCTAAACCCATACACCACATACACCATACACCACACTTATTATTTATGTTAAAGATTTCTTTCCCACAAAAAACTAATGTAAACACTATCGAAAAATCAAATGGTGACAATAACAATTCTGGCTTCCCACGAATGTATTAAATATCATAAACAATTCGCCAGAATCGTTGTTCCCATCATTGGGGTTAAAACTGCTGACGTTACACAAATCCTGGCCGAACTCTCTCAATCTCTTCAAGATCGAGATCTCTCTCTATTTACATAAGAGCCAAAAGCTCAATGAGTCCAAAGTCCAAGTAATAAAAGCACAAAACCGAGGTTTGCTTAACGTCATCAGGATAAGTAGTCTAGATTTGTACTCCATAGCTTCGTGTTTATTGAATAAAGTATTATATTTTTTTGATAAACCAAGTGTCGAAATATCTTATTGGCGCAGCCGGTAGGATATCGTTAATAAATATCCTCGTAATAAGTAATCGTCTTTTTTTCCATCCATTGAAAAGAAATCCTTGTACGACCAAGGAATTTCTAGGATTCGAGCACTCGAATTTGCCGCGGCAATGAAACGGTTAAAACATTACAATTTTGGAAAAAATATTATCTTGATATCCGCCAAAGAACCTAAGCGTGTGTGACTCAAAACCCAATTATCAGTCGTGGCCCATATTTAAATGTGCGACCGCCACCAAAGATAATTGCTATTACAAAGAAAAACCGCGCAAAACACCAAACAGTGTTCAACCAAAAAATAGATCCTCTGGACTATTTGAACAACTGTAAATAAAAAGCTTATATCTGGGCTTTACACATCAATTTATTGATCCCTGAAAAATCGAGAACTAATTAAATTAAAACGAATTGCAAGTTCTTAAACGTTACAATTTATTGTGAAACTTAGCAATCGCGGAAAGGCTTGGCAGCGTGTGTGTGGCTATTGCGAGACGAAACTAACGACTGACCTGCCGCTCGCGACAGCTGCATTGCCGAATACAAATCAAACTTACATGCTAGCTTAAGTATAAGAGTTTTTATGCGTATATTACTGGACAATTCAATAATCTCAGTAATTAAAGCTTATCCTAACAATTCATTTTTTCTCCTTGTTCTAACTATTATCATGATCCAACATTCCGGCCACCTTGAAGGGATCGCCTTCAATCCCTTGGTAGCCCTGGCAGCATTAGCGCCGGCCGCCGGCTGATCTGCCGCATGTCCAGTCCACCGACGAGAGGGCCGCTTTGAGATAAGCCTCCACTCCATCTTCCTTCCGCGGAGAACAGAAGCCTGCTTTGCTTCCTTCGAAATGAGTCCTGGAACTCCTTCACCAGGTTCCTCACGAAAATGTGGCTCCTTCTCCAAGTATCGCCGGACTGGCGTGCCACGTCGAGCGAATAAGATGTACTCTGTTAAAATGAGAGGTTTAGTGGATCTTGCTGTAAACTCAATATGAACCGCATTTGATGCAAAACACACGAACACCGCTGTATACACTTTTTGCGGGGCTCGTCCTCTTATCTTTACCAGCACATCTGTGGCACCGCACAATTCTATACCTCGATGCATCAAAGAGGTTCGTCTTTCAAAATCGTCCGACTTTTGACTGTATATAGTCAGCGATTGCAATCTTCCTAAGCTAGATAGGCAAACGAGTACTGAGTATTCTTTAAACCCTTGAGGCATGCAACGAAGCCGCACGAACTGATCGAGTTTCTGAACGCCACACCCTCTTGACGACAAATCGGCGGGACTTGATGATGTCAGTCCATGTCTCAAAGATACATTATTGGCCATCTCTTGGAGGCCTGCAACTCTATTGGCTACAAATGTTGCAAGTAATGAAGGGGAAGTATATGTACAATGTAGTGCGGTTTCTGAATCATTCGAGAAACTCGCACTCTCGATTCGACATCGGTCCAACACGAATATTTGGGCTAAAATATACGCGAAAGATTCTAGCAAAGTTTTTTGCTTGGTGGGACTTCGTTTGGCGAAGCTATCAACCAATTGATACCGAAAAGTATCCAAACTTGGTGTCCACCTTAAGCCAAGCGTTTTTGTCGAATCGGCATCATTGGAAATCCAAAGTTTCTCATTTCCGCCTTCTTCTAATACGTTATAATGGTTTAAAAACCATTTTGCCAATGGAAGATTGCCCGTTTTGATATCTGCCGTGAGGGCAGTTCGGTTCAGACGGAACCTACCAAATGAAGCAATTTGATCCCTCTGAATCGCAGGTCCCACCAGTAATTCCTTGAGAGAGTATGACGACGTTTTCTTACACGACACGTCCACTACTACTCGAAGTTTGGTGGAATTGCTTTCAGGTCTCAGGACGCACTGGTGTGAAAAAGTGTTACGTGGTCCTGGTGGAACTTCTGTATCTATGAACATGCGACCAAGGTCAAGATTTACGTTCATGAAACTCACATATACATCCTCGAGTTCCCAGATCATGGGAACAACATATCTTTTGACAATTTGTGACGACCCCAGCACTTTGGGATCAGTCGTCACTGACAAATTGACACCAAAGTGTCCAGTCGTCAATTTTTGAGCGCTGTCCCGAGAGCTTTGTTTGCAAACGATGTGCTCCGCAGAATAATTTGCCGAAACACAGTGTCGATCTACACTGTCTTCAAAACGAACTTCTTTTCTATGTTGCATCACTGAGCAACATATTGGGCTTTTGGTAAGCATTTTCTTGCACCGCCCTGATGCCACCCAACCAAACAACGTCTTTTGTAGTAACGGACCACCCTTCGCCAATCGAATTTGTCCGTTACGAAGCATTTCTATCAAAAGGAGTCGGCTCCCAGAAGTATATCTATTTTCTGGGGTTTGTGGAACTCAGGGTCAGCCAGTTCGACATTTGCTGGGATCTTCCACCTATTGATGGGAAGATCACAATCTGGCTGCCTGCTACAAATCGATTTCAGCACCCAAAACTCGGCGCTGAACTGATGTCTCGATACACGAGACGAAACTATTGTCGAGACTTTGCCTTTTGCAGTCAATCTCGACTGTCCAACCGACTTGACGGTTAAACATTTGTTTTTGCGTTGAAGGCGTAAGGCTTCAGCGAGGTCTTCCGTCATGAAGTTCACCTGTGACCCTGAATCCAACAAGACTCTAGCGTTTCGATTCTTACCGAAACTGTCTTGAACTTTAACAACAGCCGTTGCCAGGATTACCTGATCGGTTTCGCTAGCACTATGATCAACATGGGCAGGATGAGCAGAAGCCTGTGATGTTTCTACCGGTGTGAATTTGTGAAGGAGAGTGTTGTGAGGACGAGAACAAACTCTACACTTCGACGCAGTGCAGTTGGACACTCTGTGCTCTGAATGCAAGCAGTTTATGCAGAGTTGACTAGATTTTACGAAATTAAATCTATCGTCAACCGGCAGTGCTGAAAACCCTTGACAATTTTCAATCATATGGTTTGCACTGCAAAACTGGCATGTGGGTTCCACTTCCTTTTCAACATTTGTACACGCAAACGACGATTTTTTAGCGTGTTTCATTTCAAATGTTTGCTTCATCCTAGACTTTGAACTTTCTTCAGCAGACAAATGCTGATATCGCCTGTTCAAAGCCGCAGCACAGTCGGCCCATTTCGGCAATGTGTTGTAATCCAGCTGTTCCTCATACTTCGACTTTGTATGAGGATCTACCTTCGACATAACTATATGAATCAAGATTGCATTTGCGAAATCTTGCTCATCTCCAACGGACATTAGCGAACCAAAAATTGCCGATACCGAGTCAACTATTGTTCGAATTCCAACCGCCGATGGCTTGGACATCGGCTCAATGTCAAACAACTGGGCAAGAGTGTCAAAAAAGATAAGACACTTGTTGTCATATACACGACTTAGACTTTCTAATGCCTTCGGATAGTTCGCATCAGATACTTGGAAAGCTCTGATGGTGCCTAACGCCTCATCTGATAAGCACGATATCAAATGGTTGAATTTCTCAATATTTGACAGCGAGCGATCAGAGTCTACCAAGCTATTAAACAGACCGATAAATTGTCTGTATTCCGAGTGTTTACCACTAAATTTGGGCAACTTTAGTTTGGGCAAGTGAGAAGGGTGAGAAGGCTGAGGGACGACTTCTGCTGCCTGATGCACACTTAGGGCTGACATGTATGAAGACCGTGCCAAAATACATGTTTCCTCAAGCATTGCACGACTGGTATTGTCAGGATCTATGGCATCGATCTCTGACTGCAGATCCATAGCTTTGGAAATGTATGAATTTAGTATGTCTAGCCGGCACTGAAATTTGCTTGGAGTCACCATTTTATTAATGAGTGAACTCCTTTGACGCTCTATGTCGCTCTCTACTTTTTCCAATTTAACAAACAATTGACTTAAACGAGCACTAAGGCAAGTTTCCGCGTCAACCTGAACGGTGTCATTATGGTCTGTTTTGTGTGCCATATTGACTAATTAAAGTTTGACTCTATTCGAATGCACGTAAGTGTACTATATCCGACAATAATCAGCTGATCAACAAACTTGACTGACGAAGATAATCAAATGATTAAAGAGATCTGTTGATTAACAACAGTTGTCGATCAATATGATTTAAGAAAATCAGAAGATCAAGATAATCAGCTGGCTAACTGAAATTCTCGCATGTAAAAGAAAAAACAGCAATTAACAAAACGCAAGCGTATGTAGATAAGCGCCGACGGTTGTCAACAACAACAAAATACCAATCTACGCAAACGCACCAGCGCAACAAAAATCAGCTGATTACCGATATTCGACTTATTCGACTGCACAATTAAAAAAAACAACAACAGCGCATGCGCAGGTAGACAAACGATGCGATCTACCAACAACAACAGCGCATGCGTAGGCAATGATGCGATCTACCAACAACAACTAAACGGCTTGCCGTTTATCAGCGTACGTTCGTATGTTTGCTAGCTTGTACGTTTGTATCAGAGACCTGCAACGAGTATACTCGAGTACGTTCGAACTTTTCATCAAACGATCGGGTAACGAGTAATTCAACGGGCTGTCCGAAAATGGTTCGAATCACAACGATCAGTTGTCCGTTTTCAAACCTTCGAACGATCAGCCCCATAGATCGTCTGCTGATCGTTGGCTGATCGTTGGCTGATCGTTCGATTGGCAAACGAGTATTGCAACGAGTATACGAACGCAACCTGTCCTGATCGTTTTTTCAGTACAAACGTTCGAGTAACAAGCAAGTTCGTTGGTTCGCTTGCGTTGCGTGACGTTCGCAGTGTTGCCATTTATTAAAATGAAAATATGCTAGTTCTAGCGGAAAAAAAGCGAAATGGCTAAATTTCAATGAAAAATAATAAGAAAAATGTTTAAACATATTTTTTTCTTCTTCTTTTATTATTAATAAAATTAAAACCCACAGTGCATAATATAAAAATGAAATAATTGTAATATATGTGCATTGATTTTCCCATGTACACATAAGTAAAAGCTAGATCAGGCGGAAAACAATTTAGAGAGAAACACTGATGGCACTCGCAACAATCTCGAGACTTGTCTTTGTTTGTGTGTATTAGTGCGAGCAAGTATTGATATGTTTGGCATACCACGCATTTCGCTTATATTTTTTTAAAGACATAAAAACCCAAAAGGAAGAGTTTCTACCTGCTGCACATATTGCGCTAAATGCAAAACAACCCTTTTTACAAAACTCAGAGTGTCACACTCTGTCCAAACAAGGGAATTTCCAAAAGGTCAGCCTATGTACGTTTATCTGTCGAGCGTTACAAAGGGTTTCCAAATTACAATTGTAATGAAGATTTCTACAAATTGCCACAAAAAAAAACTTATGATCAAAATATTAAAAACAGAATTTCATTTATTATTAAATGTCAATGTATTTAAATTACATTTTTTAAATCCGTCAAATCATTTAGTCTAGTACCACTGCTGAGAATATTTCATGCAAAATATTATAAGTTTCTGGTTAGCTTGCTTAAAACATGTTGTATAACGGCAAAATACTCGAGTATATACTCGAGTAAAACGAGTATAAGCATGCCCGCGGCACGCACACCAAACGATCGGGTATCAAATTTGTTCGAACAAAACGATCACGAGTAAGCGTTCGAGTATACTCGAAATTTTTATACTCGTTGCAGGTCTCTGGTTTGTATGTAAGCAGCGTTGACACAAACAAAGTAAAACGAAATCAAAGCGAAGCAGAATCGAAGTAAAACACTAACAAAGTACAAGCTAACTACCGCAAGCCAAATCCAACAGCTGTATGTATGTAAACGCGAACTGCGCTTTACTTATGTGTAAATGATGTGCAAGAACAAAGGTCAAACAAGAAAGAATGCTATAGTCGCCACGCGACTTTAGGATACCCGTTACTCAGTTTCAATTTGTTATTAACAATGGTGATGGATATAATAGCTTGGCAAACACAGAACATTTTCATAGAAATTCATGTTTAGAGCATATTTTCGACCGATCGGCCCTATGGGAGCTATACGATATAGTTGTCCGATTTGGATCAAACTTGGACAGTATATATTTATTATTGGCAGATGTCTTCTGTGTGAGTTTGAATAATATAGCTTAGTTAACGAAAAAGTTTTTCATACTAACTCATATTTAGAGCGTATTTTTGACCGATCGGCCCTATGGGAGCTATATGATATAGTTGTCCGATTTGGATCAAACTTGGTCAGTACATGTACTTCATAGACATGTACATTCCGTGTAAATTTGGTTCAGATAGCATAGCTAACAAAAAAGTTTTCTATACTAAAACATTCTACGTTTACCTGTACATTTACCTTTATATGCAAATAAAACGCCCTAAAGTGGGCGTGTCAAAAAACAAAAACAAACTTGTACTGCTTGGGTATTGTAGCTTTCATTTGCGACCACTATCATTTTTCTAGCTCTTATAGTCTCTGAGATCCTTTTGTTCATACAGACGGACGGACGGACGGACGAACAGACGGACAGACGGACATGGCTATATCGACTCGGCTATTGATGCTGATCAAGAATATATATACTTTATGGGGTCTGCCACGCCTCCTTCTGCCTGTTACATACATTCCAACGTTTACAATATACCCTTTTACTCTACGAGTAACGGGTATAAAAACCCACCACTGAGCATATGTAGATATTGGCGACTAGCGAAATTAAAGAGGAACGGCTAACGTTGATATGCGAAATTAATGTAACAAATATATTTGCGCTAGTTAAGTGTTCTGTTTTATTTATGTATATTTATTTAATTCGATTTGTGTGTTTTGCTTCAAATTGCTTTCCAATAAATCACAAGTATATGTCAGTGCCGAAACGCAATGTCTCTGATGTGCAATAAATGGAGCAGTACTTTTCTATGTACTTTCAAATGTGTATTGTGCCGCTTCTATGCTTGCACTTTCTATATTCTCCTGCACTGACTCGTTTTTGCACTGTCACCTGATCAACAGAAGAGTCGCTCTTGGGCTCAATTCTGGGTATTATCTCCAAGATGGGTGCCTTCAACTCCTGGCTGTTCAAATCCAGAATTCCAATACGGTCAACAGCTCCAGGGGAAATCCAACAGCAACAATCAAACCGACACACACAGCAAACCAAGCCTTGAAATGTCTTAAAGACCAACGAACGCGATTGAAAGTCCCTGCTCGGGCGCCATGAAAAATCGAGAACTAATTAAATTAAAACAAATTGCAAGTTCGTAAACATTACAATTTATTGTGAAACTTCGCAATCGCGGAAAGGCTTGGCAGCGTGTGTGTGGCTATTGCGAGACGAAGCTAACGACTGACCTGCCGCTCGCGACAGCTGCATTGCCGAATACAAATCAAACTTACATGCTAGCTTAAGTATAAGAGTTTTTATGCGTATATTACTGGACAATTCAATAATCTCAGTAATTAAAGCTTATCCTAACAATTCATTTTTTCTCCTTGTTCTAACTATTATCATGATCCAGCAGCTATATTAGAAACTTTGCAATCGTTGATTATATTTTGTATTAAGTTTTTATACTCTCTGCAAGAGTATATTGGGTTTGTGCAAAGTATGTAACAGGCAGAAGGAGGCGTGGCAGACCCCATAAAGTATATATATTCTTGATCAGCATCACAAGCCGAGTTGATATAGCCATGTCCGTCTGTCCGTCTGTCCGTCTGTCCGTCTGTCTGTCTGTCTGTCCGTATGAACAAACAGATTTCAGAGATGGTAAGAGCTACAAGTTCGAGCTTGGTGTCAAACGATCAGATATTTAGTCAGTCAATACAAGAATCTTTTTTTTTTTCGATGCCACGCCCCATTCGCCCACAAAAAGTAAAAAACTGGACACACCTCGGTAAAAATTGGTGTTTTCGGCAAATATCTCAGTAACTATGGCACCTAGGATCACCAATTCTGGTACGGGAGTTCCTAGCGACAGCATAGTTGCATTGCCATCTATAAATTTGGACTGCCACGCCCCCTTTTCCCACATTTGATAAAATAGTTTTCCAACTGCAATGCCTTTTTTAGCGATTTTTTTCGTATGGGTATGGCGGAGACTAACTATATTAAACTATCCTGAAAGGCGCATTAAAATCGGACTATAAACAAGAAAACTAGAAGCGTTACAATATTGTTAATTGAACGCAATATCAACCCATAGGTGCAAGCGAGACAGAAACACACAAGCACATGTTCGAACGTTTTCGCTGCCTGTGTGTCGGCAGCGCTGCCCGCGGTCGCTGGCTGCGCCGAATACACACATACATGCATACATATTTGCATCATATACATATTGCCAAACGTATGTGTATTCGAATACAAACAAACTGATGTGTGTTTGATTATGCTTAGATTGTTTTTGTTTCAACGTGTTTTAATGCAAGTAATTCACATTGTAATATCTCGATACCGATTTTAATAATTTAATCGGGACAAATGCAGAGAGTATTATACGGTCGGGCGCGCTCGACTGTACTTTTCTTTCTTGTTATAATCTAGGTAATAATATTTTAAATAATAGTGTTATTTTCTCTATTTCTGGATGTAGTAACTTTTCGTGTGTATTAATAATAAATTCTTTGAATTCGGCATACGTTTGAAGGTCTATTAGTTTTTATACCCGTTACTCGTAGAGTAAAAGGGTATATTGTAATCGTTGGAATGTATGTAACAGGCAGAAGGAGGCGTGGCAGACCCCATAAAGTATATATATTCTTGATCAGCATCAATAGCCGAGTCGATATAGCCATGTCCGTCTGTCCGTCTGTCCGTCTGTCCGTCCGTCCGTCCGTCCGTCCGTCCGTCTGTATGAACAAAAGGATCTCAGAGACTATAAGAGCTAGAAAGATGATAGTGGTCGCAAATGAAAGGTACAATACCCAAGCAGTACAAGTTTGTTTTTGTTTTTTGACACGCCCACTTTAGGGCGTTTTATTTGCATATAAAGGTAAATGTACAGGTAAACGTAGAAAGTTTTAGTATAGAAAACTTTTTTGTTAGCTATGCTATCTGAACCAAATTTACACGGAAAGTACATATCTAGGAAGTACATGTACTGACCAAGTTTGATTCAAATCGGACAACTATATCGTATAGCTCCCATAGGGCCGATCGGTCAAAAATACGCTCTAAATATGAGTTAGTATGAAAAACTTTTGCGTTAACTTAGCTATATTAATCAAACTCACACAGAAGACATCTGCCAATAATATATATATACTGACTAAGTTTGATCCAAATCGGACAACTATATCGTATAGCTCCCATAGGGCCGATCGGTCAAAAATACGCTCTAAATATGAGTTAGTATGAAAAACTTTTGCGTTAACAAAGCTATATTATTCAAACTCACACAGAAGACATCTGCCAATAATATATATATACTGACCAAGTTTGATCCAAATCGGACAACTATATCGTATAGCTCCCATAGGGCCGATCGGTCGAAAATATGCTCTAAACATGAATTTCTATGAAAATGTTCTGTGTTTGCCAAGATATTATATCCATCTCATTGTTAATAACAAATTGAAACTGAGTAACGGGTATCCTAAAGTCGCGTGGCGACTATAGCATTCTTTCTTGTTTTAGTTGATCTCATTACTTTTGTTATTTTATTGGGATTAATTATTTCAACGAAAGCATTCTGGAATGCACGAAAATCGGCTTCGTTACTGAAGTATATAACACTTTTCTTTGAACATAAGTATTCTTTAATTAGTGGTCACTGAGAAACTCGAATTTTTTGCCGTAAAGATAAGATCGGAAATATTTTCAATTGCTGTATAATTAATTTCGTGTTCGTTTAGGGTTCTACTTGCGAAACAAATTGGTTTTTGATTTTGAGGCAGAACAGCTCCAATAGCTATGTTACTGGCATCAGTTGTAAGACAAAATGGTTTTTCGAAATTCGGATAAACTAATATTGGATCGGATGTTATAAGTACTTTTAATTTTTCAAAAGCATAAATGTAATTTGGTTCTTTGATATTTATAGTTGCACCTTTCTTTTATTTTAAAGTCATTGGTTTTACAACGTGTGCAAAATTAGGATTGAATTTTCTGTAATAACCACAAAGACCTAAAAACGATTTTATTTCTTTAAGTGTTTTTAGACCCCGTACTCTAAAAAAGAGTAGAGGGGTCTATTAGGTTTGTCAGAAGCGAAATGTGCGTAACAGGCAGAAGGAGGCGTGGCCGACCCCATAAAGTATATATATTCTTGATCAGCATCAACAGCCGAGTCGATATAGCAATGTCCGTCTGTCCGTCTGTCCGTCTGTCCGTCTGTCCGTCTGTCCGTCTGTCCGTCTGTCCGTCTGTCTGTCCGTCCGTATGAACACCTGGATCTTTTAAACTACAAAAAGCTAGAGCCACCAAATTTATAATGAAAGTCCGTTATTAACCCAGGCAGGTTAAGTTTATTTCAAATTTTTGCCACGCCCCTTACCGCCCCCGCAATGAGCAAAAAACCAGACACACCTCGAAAAAAATTTAGTTTTAGGCCAATAACTCAGTAACTATGGCACTTAGGAACACCATTTCTGGTAAACAGGTTGCTAATGACACCCTTAATGCAATGCCATTAAAAATTTTGAGCTGCCACGCCCCCTTTTCTCCTGAGGGTTAACCAAACGTTTTCACTTTAATGCCATGTTTAAGGCATTTATTCATATAGTAGGGTGTTGTAATTCAACATAAGTATAGAGACATATAAAATCAAACTATTCTGAAAGGGGCATCATCATACTACTTTTAACAAAAGAGCTACTGCGTTACAAAGTTTGTTATTTAACTGCAATATCACTTACGCGCGAGAGCGAGACAGAAACATACAAACACATGTTCGAACGTTTTCGATGCTTGTGTGGCGACAGCGCTGCCGGCAGACGCTGTGGCGACAGCGCTGCCGGCAGACGCTGGCCGCGCCGAATACACACATACATACATACATGCATACATATAATTTCAAACGAATGTGTGTTTGTATGAATAATATGTAAATGCTGATATTCGGAGAATTCTTGAAAGTGGCGCGTGGTGCAACTGATAGAGTTTGTCTGAGGTTGTAGGTTCGAATGCTGGCAATGCGAATTGTTAAATTATTTTTTTTAATTTCAATTGAAATTGAATACAAACTACTATGAGAGTACGGGGTCTTTTATAGTCGGCTCGGTCGACTGTAGCCTTTCTTACTTGTTTGTTTTGGAAAATGTTGTATAGCAGAGATTTTTGTTGGGTTTGGTTTTATTCGTTTTTCTTTTTTCATTGATTCGCATTTGTCTAATTGCAATATTAAATTCGCTTCACGCATTTTTCAAAATATCCTTTTTAATGATAATAGATGTTCTTCCAATGAAGTGGAATACACTATTATATCATCCATGTATACTAAACAATCTTTGTAAATTAGATCTTATAATAGATTGTTCATACAACGTTGAAATGTTGCTGGGGCGGTTTTCAATCCAAAAGGCATTCGAGTGTATTCGTAATGTCCATTTTTAGTTGAAAAAGCTGTTTTGGTTAAATATGGTGGGTCCATTTGTATCTGATGAAATCGCTAAGTCAATTGTGGTAAAATACTGACATTTTCCAAGTTTGTATAGTATATCATCCATGACTGGAATAGGATATTTATCATCGATTGTTATTTCGTTTAGTTTCGATAGTCAATAACTATAACATTTCTTTGGCTCAATCCGAATTGGTGAGCAATAAGGCGATTTTGATTTACGTATTATACCTTGTTCAATCATTTCTTTGAATTGTTTTTCGACTTCTTCGTCGAATGTTTGCGCATACTTGTATGGACGCTTTTGGGTTGGGTCTTCGTGTTTAAAAGTCAAATTTTCACCTTCTTTGTACTGAATGTCACTAAACTCGAAAAGGATTTTGGTCAGTTTGCATTTTACTTCATCGTTTAGATGTTCTAATCGAAATTGATTTGTTTCGTTTAATTCGTTGTGCATAGCATAATTTTCTGCTATGACATTTGTTTGGGTCGGGTCAAGGCATTGAAATGCGTTCTTGTCGTTGACCGTCCAGCCCATACAATGTTTTGCGCTTGATTTTCTAACATTAACTTGTTGGAAATTATAAAAGACCTATACTCTAGGTCTTCAACAAACTCACGGATACTATTATTATCGTTAGTATTGTAGAGACGTCGGAAAAGTTCTTCATAGGGAGTTTCTATTTTAAATTTATCGATGAGGGCACTACTTATCTCTCACCGGCATTTCGGACCATTCCATTGGTGTGTTTGTTGCCATGATGTTGTTGTTGTTGTTTATGGTTTGTGTAGTTGTAGATTGTTTAATTTTGTTAGTAGTTGATTATTTTCACAAAATAATTGTTTTTAGTCACTTCAGGTTATTGTTTAATTGTCACTTTTGTAGAATTGTAAGAGATTTACGTTTACAGGGATCACTTTAATGATTTGTAAAGCCCAGAAAGTCCAAATCTAGACTAACTTATGCCATGTTCTGGAGACGTTAACCAAACCTCGGTTTTGAGCTTTTATTAAGTGGACTTTGGACTCATTGAGCTTTTGCCTCTTATGTAAAAAGAGAGAGATCTCGATCTTGAAGAGATTGAGAGAGTTCGGCCAGGATTTGTGTAACGTCAGCAGTTTTAACCAAAATGATGGGAATAATTAATACATTCGTGGGAAGCCAGAATTGTTATTGTCACCATTAGATTTTTCGATAATGTTTACGTTAGTTTTGTGGGAAAGAAATCCTTAACATAAATGATAAGTGTGGTGTTAGGCGTAATGTATGGGTACATATGTATCTACATGTGTCACTATATATATATATCAATAATTTTTGTGTATTTAGTTGATATTATTAAACAATAACTTTTCTTTTAAACTTGAATTATTTTGCTTACCTTTGTTACTGTTACTTTGGTAAAAACGTCTTCCGTGGCTATTACCGCGATAACGACTAGATCTTTTATTAGAGTAATTTTGACATTGTCCGTAGTGTAGAACAATGTTTGTTTGACCAGTTGCTTCTATGCAACTGTTAACAAACTTTGAAAAGTCATCATTCATGTTACTGAATGTACCTGCCTGCACGATAAGTTTTACCTTATCAATGGGGCAGCTCTGAGTCATAGCTTTGACAGCCGCTGTTGTGCAGTACTTACTACCTAGACCTGGTGACAATCCGTCATTGATATAAGTTCCTTTTATAGACTTAGTCAATTTTTCTACCTCTTTGGTATATTGATTGGCAGTTTGCTCAACGAAACCTTGCAAGTTATCAGCTTTACCATAAAAATCTGTCATCAATGATGAGGCTAGTTTAAATTGACTCTTTATCATTAGTATATGCGATCTTACAAAATATCTAGTTGCAATACCAGTAACGGATAAAAGCGCAAAAACAGCAGCCAAAGCAATATTTGTATCGTTTATACTAAAGTATGGTCATATGAAGACGTTGAAATTTGTTCAACAGATGACAATGAGAAATATATTCTGCGTGAACTTCGTCGAAATCGGTCAATAGACACCGAAAATGTTCATACTAAGCATTTTCAACCGATTGTTCCTATGGGAGCTATATGATTTTAACATATGAACTGCGTGGAGAGAGAATACAGATCTGTACCAAATTTCATCGAGATAGATTTAAAACTGAGAGACTAGCTGGCATAGAAACAGACGGACAGACAGACAGACGGACATGGCTTTATCAACTCGGCTGTTGATGCTGATCAAGAATATGGTCGGAAACTCCTCAATGTGTTACAAACTTCGTGACAAACTGTACAACATATGGAATGAGTGAAAACTTAATGAAAACTCTAGTAGAGTGTTGCACATTATTCACTGTCATTCGCTTGAAGTAGTATAATAAAATCACTGTACTCTATTTTACAACGAATTCCGTCAGCCGTCAGATATACAGGGGGAAGAACACTGTCCTTCGGTCTTACTGCCGAAACTGTATATACCGACGGAAGTGCGAATATAATCTCCTCGTGATCCATGGTACGGTCATATCTCTGCCATGGATGCTGAGGAATGGTAGTCGGGCTAGAAGTAGAACACTTCTCTGAAAAGTCACCTCAATCCAAAGGTCGAACAGCGTATGCCCGTGCATGCATGGTCGAGGGGGTGCTCGATCGCTAGTATGCGAACTCTGAGTACCTGAGTACCCAAATTTATGTTTCAACTAAAAACCTCCACGAAGGCCGGCACTCCTTCCTTCCACAGCTGTGAAGACGCGGGGTGGTACCAGGGCAGAGTGAAAGCCATCGCCTGTCTCGATGATCACTCCGCCGCCCTTTACAAAAAGGCGGTAGCATACCTTGGCATAGTCTACCCAGGAACCATTCTGGAGGCTGTAGACTGAGACAACATCCCTAACCAGCCACGCGCAAGAGCTCGGGTGTCTGCAAAGCCAGCTGAACCCCAACGGATCTTGGGACTCCTACAAGTCTGCAACCCAGGACTTCTAACGGCCAATTGGAGGCGATAATACCATCCAGATAGATCGACTTGATGGCTCTATTAAAAACGGGTTCAAGAGTGCCATGATCCGTATTTACAAGTCGGAATCAAGAATCAGGGAACGGTCTTAAACAAGAGTCCGACCTATACATGGTCGAACTCTACGAAGGGCCGGAGGCGATCGGAAGGATATGTCTCCGAGGAGAGTGACCTGGCCAGAAGTCTCAGCAACGTGGACATGGCTGAGCTGGATGACCTCGAGGAGGAGGCAGAATCAGCTGTGGACACCACGGTGGTGGAGGTTAATACACAGGATGTCGATCACGCTCCTGCAAATAAATTTCCACCACTGTAAGGCAGCACCACCACTGCTCTCCTGTACCTCCTAGCCACGATAGACAACGAATTTACGGAAAGGCAGTGGTGGCTACGAATCGATCGAATTGACAAACGAAAACGAACTGACTGCGAGCTGCTGCGTTTTCACTTGCGCAGAGCGCTTAAAGCTAGCTTAAATATAAGAGAATTTCATATGTGTCTGTTTATAGCTACTTATACTATGAAATCAAGTTATATTTTCTCTTACCTACTTAAGCTGACCACCTTGACTCGACCATCTTCGCCTGGAATTGTGTCGACGATTCCTCCCATGATCCATCACTGGGGCGGAGTGTTGTCCTCGTGGATGATGATGACTAAATCGCCTACCTCCACGTTGCGACGACGACGTAACAGGCAGAAGGAGGCGTGGCCGACCCCATAAAGTATATATATTCTAGATCAGCATCAACAGCCGAGTCGATATAGCAATGTCCGTCTGTCCGTCTGTCCGTCTGTCCGTCTGTCTGTCTGTCTGTCTGTCTGTCTGTCTGTCTGTCCGTCCGTATGAACACCTGGATCTTTTAAACTACAAAAGCTAGAGACACCAAATTTGGAATGAAAGTCCGTTATCTTCGCGAGCAGATCAAGTTTATTTCAAATTGTTGCCACGCCCCTTACCGCCCCCGCAATGAGCAAAAAACCAGACACACCAAATAGGGATACAGGCCAATTAGCAAACTCACACAGAAGACATCTGCCAATAATATATATATACTGACCAAGTTTGATCCAAATCGGACAACTATATCGTATAGCTCCCATAGGGCCGATCGGTCAAAAATACGCTCTAAATATGAGTTAGTATGAAAAACTTTTGCGTTAACAAAGCTATATTATTCAAACTCACACAGAAGACATCTGCCAATAATATATATATACTGACCAAGTTTGATCCAAATCGGACAACTATATCGTATAGCTCCCATAGGGCCGAATTTCTATGAAAATTTTCTGTGTTTGCCAAGATATTATATCCATCTCATTGTTAATAACAAATTGAAACTGAGTAACGGGTATCCTAAAGTCGCGTGGCGACTATAGCATTCTTTCTTGTTTTTTCGGGTCGCGAGAGACGTAGACCTTAAATAAATGTATACAAGTTTCATGAAAGAGTATCTCGAACTTGGTCACACAGCGTCATTCCACACCAATGCGTTCTGAGATCTGAAAGTAGTTCCACCAAGCTAAAAGTAGTGTTCGACGCGTCGTGTAAGACAACTTCGTCACAATCACTGAATGATTTGCTCATGGTGGACCTACTATTCAGAGGTATCTTATGTCGTCTCTTCTTCGGTTTCGTTTAAATCGATATGCTCTTACGGCAGATATAAAAAAAATGTACCGTCGAGTCATCATGTCCGAAGACGAGTCAATTGGTGCAAAAACCCAGCGGATTAACTAATCTATATATATAAAAAGCAAACTCACTTCCTGTGTGTACTCAAAATTCAGTATGATAATTAGTGTCTTTTGCTTTCATTTTTATACCCGTTACTCGTAGAGTAAAAGGGTATATTGTAATCGTTGGAATGTATGTAACAGGCAGAAGGAGGCGTGGCAGACCCCATAAAGTATATATATTCTTGATCAGCATCAATAGCCGAGTCGATATAGAAAATCGAGACACGAACTTCGATAACCAGTCAGAGCTGATGGCCGAACAAAACATCACACTGAACAAGTTCATGAGTGTCAAACCCTCGCGAAGATAAATCTGCTGGATTTGCAGATGTTGGTACATGTCGCCAAGATACATCAACTCGATTGGCCACGAAGGTTGCTAATAAGGATGGAGACGTGTTTATCAAATGTAGTGTGATTTCTGAATCTGTCCAGAAATTCACACTCTCAATTTGACAGCAGATCAAAGAAGGAATCTTCTCAAAACTACCGGATCAGCCAGTTCTACATCTGTTGGAACCTTCCACCGATTAATGGGAAGATCATGGTCTACTCGAAATTGACTTCAACACCCGAAACTCGCCGCTGAACTTATGAGCGTTCACACGAGACGACACTACAGTTGAGACCTCGCTCTTTGCAACTAATCTTGCCAGCCCGACTGAGGTAACTGTCAGCCAATTGTTCCGTAATGAAATTTACTTGTGAACCTGAACACAACGCTACAACACAATCGGACCATTGCGGCAACGTGTTGTATCTACTTTCGAAATTACAATGTGAATCACTGAATCTATTATTGTGCGTATTGTGCCGACTCAGCATAAATGTGATAATTTTTTAAAGATTGCGCTGTTGGTTTTGGTGCTCAGAACTTGCCTAGAAAAAATTTCCTTGTGTGAAAAGTCTCTTGAACGGGGTAGCGGCATTCTTACACTATAGCACGACGGAACGATCTGTTGGTTTAGATCAATTTCCCAGTTACTTTGATGGACATGCCCACGGAAAAACTAAGTTAGGCAGTCTGTAGTAGGGACTACTTCTGTGTGAGTTATTCACCCGAAAAATGTACATTTCTAGTGCAAATTTTCCTGCTGGGTTGTCATTGTTCATCCGGTGGAGTTGAGGTATACTTAAGACCGGGTCATGGCCAATGATGTTAAGTAACGATGATCATGCAATGCCTGGTGCTTTCCGTAGGATGACACGCTGGTTCACGTACTTCGTGCCATTAACAATTGCGGAGAATCGGAAAGTGACGAGGGGTGTTCCGTTGGTTACAATCTCTTGGCCCTCGTCTGTGCTGAACCTTGCATTTTTTTCATTGATGACAATAATGTCGTCGTCTACTTGAGTGATTGGCTTGAGGTGGCTTGGCTGCGTTCGGCAAGAGGCTGTGCTACTGGCATGTAGGATCCTTACGCTGCTAACTTGCAGACTGAGATATATGTTGTTGCCTCGCACTCATTGACTGCTAATATCTCGTCGGCTACGGTGTTGTATTGAAGTTGTATTATGATGTGTCCGTGGGATACTAGACAGACTGTGATTTTTTGCCAGACGAGTTTTACCCTGGGATAAACTATTAGGATATGGATTCAATTTTCGGACTGTAGGACCTTAATTTTAGACGCTTCAGTAAGGCTAACTATGGGGAATTCTATTGAATGTTGCTGCTTCGTTATCGCTGTATATTGTTTTTGTTGCGGGAAAAAAATTAATTATCTGAATTATGGGCATTTTTAGATCTATTATCGTTCGCGATTGAATTTTTTGCACGATGTCGAACTTAGAAAATTTGTCTATGCAGGTGAGAAAAAATTTATTATCTGTTGAGAATATGTCAATAATCAGTATTTCGCCAACATATGAGGGAATTGGCGAGGCTCCAAGCTCTTGTTTTTGCCGATAGTATTTTGCTTTGGTGCAAACTTTGCAATTTTTGACGATTTCTTTTGCGAAGTTATACATTTTAGGAAAATAGTAGTCACGAAGGACTTGTTTAACATTCTCCTGTGAAGCGCGATGTGCGCGATTGTGTTCCGTTGTCATAATTTAAAATTTCTCATTTTTGTCAACAATGTCTGACACATAATTTTTGCAATGCCGTAATTTAGGGGCTGCGAAATTTAACACGAGTTCGCGTTGAAGGCTGGCTTGGGTGGGAAGGTCGCCATATATTGCGTTAACTGCAAATGGAATGAAGAGTGGTTTTAGTGTTTCAAATAAGTGACCTTTTTCGGTGAAACTGATGTTGTGATGAATTTTCTTGCCGAAAATTATCATTAGACCCCGTACTCTAAAAAAGAGTAGAGGGGTCTATTAGGTTTGTCAGAAGCGAAATGTGCGTAACAGACAGAAGGAGGCGTGGCCGACCCCATAAAGTATATATATTCAACAGCCGCGTCGATATAGTAATGCCCGTCTGTCCGTCCGTCCGTCTGTCCGTCTGTCTGTTCGTCCGTCCGTATTAATACCTGGATCTCTTAAACTACAAAAGCTACAGCCACCAAATTTATAATAAAAGTCCGTTATTAAGTCTGGCAGGTTAAGTTTATTTCAAATTTTTGCACGCCACTTACCGCCCCCATATGAGCAAAAAACCAGACACACCTCGAAAAAAATTTACTTTTAGGCCAATAACTCAGTAACTATGGCACTTAGGAACACCATTTCTGGTATGCAGGTTGCTAGAGACAGCCTTTATGCAATGCCATTAAAAAGCTGACAGGCCCCCTTTTCTCATGAGAGTTAACCAAACTGTTGCACTGTAATGCCGTTTTTAAGGCATTTATTCATATAGTAGAGTGTTGTAATTCAACATTCATATAGATACATATAAAATCAAACTATTCTGAAAGTGGCATCAAAATACTACCTTTAACAAAAGAGCTACTGCGTTAGAAAGTTTGTTATTTAACTGCAATAGCGAGACAGAATCATACAAAAACATGTTCGAACGTTTTCGATGCTTGTGTGGCGACAGCGCTGCCAGCAGACGCTGGCCGCGCCGAATACACACATACATACATGCACACATACGTATATGCATACATATAATTTCAAACGAATGTGTGTTTGTATGAATAATATGTAAATGCTGATAATCGGAGAATTCTTGAAAGTGGCGCGTTGTGGAACTGATAGAGTTGCTGCGCTTTTGTCTGAAATTGTAGGTTCGAATGTTGGCAATGCGAATTGTTAATTTAATTTTCTTTAAATTTCAATTCAAAATGTACATATAAAATTAAAATTTTTAAATTTCATCCAAAAATTTGAATTCAAATTGAATGCAAATGTGGACTACTATGGGAGAAGGGGGCTTTTACAGTCGGCTCGATCTACTGTAGCCTTTACTTGTTATACTCTCTGCAAGAGTATATTGGGTTTGTGCAAAAGTATGTAACAGGCAGAAGGAGGCGTGGCAGACCCCATAAAGTATATATATTCTTGATCAGCATCACAAGCCGAGTCGATATAGCCATGTCCGTCTGTCCGTCTGTCCGTCTGTCCGTCTGTCTGTCTGTCTGTCTGTCTGTCCGTATGAACAAACAGATTTCAGAGATGGTAAGAGCTACAAGTTCGAGCTTGGTGTCAAACGATCACATATTTAGTCAGTCAATACAAGAATCTTTTTTTTTTCGATGCCACGCCCCATTCGCCTACAATAAGCAAAAAACTGGACACACCTCGGAAAAAAATTGGTGTTTTCGGCAAATATCTCAGTAACTATGGCACCTAGGATCACCAATTCTGGAACGGGAGGTTCGTACCGACGGCATAGTTGCATTGCCATTTAAAATTTTGGACTGCCACGCCCACTTTTCCCACATTTGATAAAAAAGTCTGGAACCTTCAATGCCGGGTTTGGCGAACTTGTTCGTATCGTACAGTATTGTAATTATATAGTTCGTGTGGAGACTAACTATATTAAACTATACTTGAAAGGCGCATTAAAATCGGACAATAAACAAGAAAACTAGAAGCGTTACAATATTGATAATTGAACGCAATACCAACCCATAGGTGCAAGCGAGATAGAAACACACAAGCACATGTTCGAACGTTTTCGCTGCCTGTGTGTCGGCAGCGCTGCCCGCGGTCGCTGGCTGCGCCGAATACACACATACATGCATACATATTTGCATCATATACATATTGTCAAATGTATGTGTATTCGAATACAAACAAACAGATGTGTGTTTGATTATGCTTAGATTGTTTTTGTTTCAACGTGTTTTAATGCAAGTAATTCACATTGTAATATCTCGATACCGATTTTAATAATTTAATCGGGACAAATGCAGAGAGTATTATACGGTCGGGCGCGCTCGACTGTACTTTTCTTTCTTGTTTTTCTTTGGAAAGAAAAGCGTGCCTCTTCTAAAACGATTTGGCTATCCATCTTGGCTGTCATTGCGTTTAGTGTAGACTGAAGCCTTTCTTTGGCTAACAACACTCTGTATTAAGGCTTGTACCTGGTTTGGGTCCATGGTTACTCGGTTGTGTGCTTGGCTAGTAGTAGGGGTCTGCACTTGGCTAAGGTTGTGGTTCTGAACTTCACTATTATATTCTGTTTCCTAACCTTCTTCACTGTCTCTAAGGCACTCTACCTTTATCTGTCTTCCTATGTCAAAGCCACTCATATGCTCGTGACTTCAATTATATCAAGCACCAAATACACCGCAAAATTCGAAACAACGATTAGCAATGATTTAAAATAAATTTTGAACCTGTTAACGTTTATAAAATATGACACAATAATTATAATTTGCACAACTACACTGTTATGAACAATTTCAAAACTTTTTTAAATGAGCTTACATGAAATATGAGAAATTGAACGCACGTTCAATGAGAGCTTCTGCCAACGAGTAAATGAATTACTGAAATTAAATTTTTCTCACAAACAATAAAGAATAAATGTTATTAGTTTCACTTATTGGATCTGCTGAATTAATATTTACATCAGTTCTATATACTTAATTTCATAATTTTTATGTGATTTTGAATATCTACATTCTAATACATCTATATTCTAATACTACAGTAATACATTTGTTCTGTAAATAAGCGTTCTAGCCGGGGTACAGATCTCAGTCTGTCCTGGACTCGAATCTTACAAGAAATTTGTAATATTCGCGGAGTCGCCGTAGACGGTGAAAACTGACCGATCTGAGGGGGATGGATGTGGAATGAAAAGGGAGAACGGGACGCTAGATCGAGGCGGTGATACCGCGAACCGCTGCAGTGCTCCGCGAGAACGAAACGGGGCGCCGAGGTACTCTGGCGGCTGCCGCTGTTCTCAGGCGAGTGCGTGACCGACTCGTATATGAAATGCTGGAAACCCGCCTAGACGCCATCCGACTTGTCATCCTCCTCCTCGTCGTCGAAGCCATATTGGCCTTCTCCCTCTGCGCTTTGTTGCCCTTCGACCTCTGGGTCTTCAGCCTCCGATTCCTCTACCTCGGACTGTCCGCGATGACCGGCCAATTCGCAGATCCCTTTGTTGCCGGCCTCCGTCTTCGGGACTTCCCTCTCCATTTGAGCGTCACATAGTGCCGCCGAAAGGCGAGGTTCTCTACCCTGCTCGAGGAACGATAGGCTGAATCTTGTCGTCCCTCGATGAACTGCGCTATTATGGCCTTCACAGTTTTGTTGGTCCTTTCCGTGGGGTTTTTTAGAGGACAGTAGTAGAGGACATTCCAGGGAATGTAATCTTCGTCGTCCGTTCTCTGTCGCAGATTCCTGTACAACCGCCCGTTCTCTTCGACGTAGTCCGGGAATTTCTCTGCCTGGGTGCTTATCCTATCCCGCATCTTGGTTATCCAACTGCAATGGGGGTCCTCGGCAGCCACTTGCTGGCACGAATCCAGGTGCTGCCGGGAGAGTGCGACAGCCACCGCGTTCAGCTTTCCCTTACGGTATCTTATGTCAAACTGGAACTGTTGTAACTCCAGGGCCCATCTCGCTATCCTCCCGGATGGACTTTCTATGGAGTTTAGCCATTTGAGTGCCGTCACCACTTCGAAGCGACAGCCCTTCAGATAGCACTGCATCTTTCTGATGGCCCACACTATCGCCAGGCATAATCGCTCGCGTCGGCCTGCAGCGAAACTTTGCCTGAAAAGTCGGGACACGCCAAACACTGTCAACTTCTCCTTTATTTCCTTGCAACGTGCTGCTCCTTCGTGAACCCCGTAACCACGATGTCGTATATGTACGCGTAGGCGTGCGGCTCTATATCTGGACCTATAACTGTGTCCAAGGCTCTCTGGAAGGTTGCTCCTGCCGAATGAAGGCCAAATGGCATCACTCGCCATTGGAACAATCCTCTCCCAGGCACGGTGAAAGCTGTGCATTCACGGCTATCCGCAGCCATCGGGATCTGCCAGTATCCTGGCTTCAGGTCCAGCGTCGAGATGTATCTGGCGTGGCGCAACCTCTCCAGGATGTGATTTATCCGAGGGACTGGATTAGCATCCGGGAAGGAGTGTGCATTGAGCTGTCGGTATTCCACGCACATTCGCCACTCCCCTTTTTTTTTTGTTACCAACACTATCGGAGCGCTGTGTGGACTGCGCGACTTCTCGATGGCAACTGCTCGGATGAGCTCGTCTACCTGCTCGTCGATCACTCTCTGCATGTCTGGGTTCTTCGGAAAGTAGCGCTGCTTCAAAGGCTTGTCGTCTCTCATCCGGATGCTGTGTTCCTCCATTAACCGAGCTCCTGGGGTGGCCTCAGCGCTCGCTCATGCACCTCTAACTACTTTATCTTTCTGTTCTAATATTGTCGTCGTCTGTCTGGCCTGATGAGTCGCCTTGACCATCTCGGCTCCTCGTCCCCTTCCGTCGTCGTTGCGACTCAGCTTTTTCTTCGGGAGAGTTTTCATCTTTGCTAGTGGCTTGCGCTCGCAGTTTGCGACTAGTTCTATGGACAGCTTCGCGAGTCCGACTCGGATCGTAGTACCCAGGCCGCACAAAAAATCCATCCCCAGGATGACATTGCCGAGCATAGTGGGAATGCGCAGTACCGTCGTCTTTACCGTCTTCCCTTATAGGCTTATATCCACCAGGAGTGCCCTCTTCAGTTCCACGGAAGACCCATCTGGCAACCGTATCCTAGCCTCCACAGGAAGCCTTTCGCCTTTGACATTTTGCTTCTGTAGCCATTCCTCGCTTACGAAGCTACGCGTTGCTCCGGAGTCGATTGTGGCCGTTGTCTCGTGCCGCGATCATCCCTCCTTTTACCACCATTAATGCGCTTATTGCCTAGAGCTGGGGTTCTCGGCGCGGTCGACCACCACTTCGCTCATGGCAGCTGGCATGTCGTTCATGTCGATCCTGTACGTCGCGGATTTCTAAAAATCCCAGCGGATTCTCTTGGCCGCCGTACATGATTCCCCATTTGCGCACCTGGTCAGCCACTCCTCTTTGTGTCCGCGCTGTTCCGGGCTTCCCTGCTGTTGCCCACGCCTTGTATGAACGACGCAACTGGCTTTATTAATTCTTCTACGCGGCCTTCCCTATCGAGGCCGAATTCTTGGGCTATCGCCATTAATTGCTCCTTATGTCGGTAATACACCCATCGTACCACCAAAACTGTTTCAAGGGACTCACCTGATTCCATTTCGGATGGGTTGTCTGGCTTTACTTTTTCTTTTCAACTTCCTTGTTCCTCGACAAATTCCTTCAGGACACTAGTCAAAAATTACTCAAATTCCTTGAAGAAACCAGCCGGAAATTCCTCTATGAATTCCTGGAGGAAATTCGTTGACGAATTTTCACTTCTTCACAGTGCGACTTTATGCAAACAAAATCTTTTTCCATTTATTTTTTCATTTCCCAAAAAATTGTGTTATCCGTTTCTATCCGGCCTCAAGCCCACTGTAATTTCTATTCGATTTTATAAGGCCTCCGGCCCTGTGATTTTTGTCCACAATTATATGGCCGCTGGCCCACTATAGCTTTCATCCACTTTTATGCGGCCTCTGGTTTTTTTTTGTTCACTGTTATGGTTCTGTTATGGTTATGCTATTGGTCCCTTTATATGGCCTCTGGCCCACGATAATTTTTTTCTCGGTGCACACGGAGGCTTCACGCACTTGTCACCGTTTTCGAACTCGATTCTCACTGCCACTTTTTTTTTTTAGCTGTGACGGGTCCGCGCGCTCGCCACTGAACCGTTTGCACGACGTCGCGCTCGCTCTGCCTAATCGGCGTTTGTCGCTGTGCCAGATGCTTGGCGCATCTGCACTAGCAGGTACCGGCGCGCGTCGAAAGAGCGACAAATGTTTCCCAAATGCTGGTTTCGAGCGCACTTTTTTCTTTTTGTGTGTGCCGCTATATCACCAAGCCTAGGGTATTTTGGGTATATTAGGCTACGGCGCAGCCGCCGCCAAGGCCTTTATTTTTTCCCCACTCAACCAAAAAAAACCTAACCTGAATGCGACTGGCGGCCACGCGTCGGAAAAAAAGATCTCAGTCTGTCCAGGACTCGAATCTTAAAAGAAATTTGTAATATTCTGGATGGTCGTTCTCCGCGAACCGCTGCGGTGCTCCGCGAGATCCAAGCTGGGCGCTGCTCGTTTACGTTTTCTTTTCGTTTATTTTCTCTCTCTTGCTAGTTTACCCTATCGTCGCACCAGTCCTAACGGTTTTATCTTACTCAGTGTTATGTTGTTGTTTCCTTTCCTGCTCACTTTCAGGTTCGATCGCAAAGTGCCGGCAGCGCTCTCGATCGGGTGCAACTCCACCACGAAAGCTCCCTCTTCACCACAGAGCTTTCGTGCAGAGTTCAACCCGACCGCTCCCCGCGCTTCCGACAGATGGCGCTGGCAGCATCCCTAAACTCTTATTGCCAAATTATTCGATAACTTAAAAATACTTTAATTCATGATATTCTCTTAAAACTAAATTAACAAACTTTGATATGATCCTAAACAAGGTGGACATATTGGCATTTCAAGAACGCTAACAAAAATTAAAAGATACTACTATTAGAAAAACATGACCAGTCATGTCAAAGAGTACGTACTTGGATGTCAAAAATGCCAAAAATCTAAAATAACAAGACATGTTGAGACCCCAATGACTTTAACAGAACCCCAATACAAGCATTTAATAGAGTGATAGGTTCATTACCACATTCAGAGAATGGAAATGAGTACGCAGTTACGTTAATATGAGATTTAAACAAGTATTTAGTAACCATTCAAATTTCAAATAAAAGTGCAACAACTGTTCCCAAAGCTATATTTGAAAATGATGGTGAAAAATCTCAAATGCTTTTTTTTATAAATTAAAACCAAAGACTTATGGACAACGAATTTACGGAAAGGCAGTGCCCAGTGGCGATGAGCTAAATGAGGTCGGTCGAAATAATGCATTACGTACGGGACGTAAAGTAATGCATTACCTATGAGAATTTTTTTCATCGCATTTGTAATGGTCAAAATAAAAACGACTATCCGTACAAAAGAAACGAGCTGTTGTGAACTTCGTTTTTGTATTCCCCTTCCCCTCTAATCCACAAACGATTTTCGTCTTTCGTTGCGTCGCTGCGCCTGCGGAATTTCGTTTTGGAATTTACCGTTTTTTGTGTGGCACGCGTTCTTCTTTCGTTTGGTTTTTTTTGTCTATGCCTATTCCTTTTGTGTGTATAGTGTTAATGTGTGTAAATACAAGTGTATAATTGCATATGTGTGATGATTAGACCCCGTACTCTAAAAAAGAGTATAGGGGTCTATTAGGTTTGTCAGAAGCGAAATGTGCGTAACAGGCAGAAGGAGGCGTGGCCGACCCCATAAAGTATATATATTCTAGATCAGCATCAACAGCCGAGTCGATATAGCAATGTCCGTCTGTCCGTCTGTCCGTCTGTCTGTCTGTCTGTCTGTCCGTCTGTCCGTCCGTCCGTATGAACACCTGGATCTTTTAAACTACAAAAGCTAGAGACACCAAATTTGGAATGAAAGTCGGTTATTTTCGCGAGCAGATCAAGTTTATTTCAAATTGTTGCCACGCCCCTTACCGCCCCCGCAATGAGCAAAAAACCAGACACACCTCGAAAAAAATTTACTTTTAGGCCAATAACTCAGTAACTATGGCACTTAGGAACACCATTTCTGGTAAACAGGTTGCTAGAGACATCCTTAATGCAATGCCATTAAAAATTTTGAGCTGCCACGCCCCCTTTTCTCCTGAGAGTTAACCAAACGTTTTCACTTTAATGCCATGTTTAAGGCATTTATTCATATAGTAGGGTGTTGTAATTCAACATATGTATAGAGACATATAAAATCAAACTATTCTGAAAGGGGCATCATCATACTACTTTTAACAAAAGAGTTACTGCGTTACAAAGTTTGTTATTTAACTGCAATATCACTTACGCGCGAGAGCGAGACAGAAACATACAAACACATGTTCGAACGTTTTCGATGCTTGTGTGGCGACAGCGCTGCCGGCAGACGCTGTGGCGACAGCGCTGCCGGCAGACGCTGTGGCGACAGCGCTGCCGGCAGACGCTGGCCGCGCCGAATACACACATACATACATACATGCATACATATAATTTCAAACGAATGTGTGTTTGTAAGAATAAAATGTAAATGCTGATTATCGGAGAATTCTTGAAAGTGGCGCGTGGTGCAACTGATAGTTAGTTTAATTGTTAATTCATTTTTTTAAATTTCAATTCTAAATGAACATATAAAATTAAAAATTTTAAATTTCATTCGAATATTTGAATTCAAATTGAATTGCGCACTACCATGGGAGTACGGGGTCTTTTACAGTCGGCTCGATCGACTGTAGCCTTTCTTACTTGTTTTTGCATTCGATTTACCCGCCGCGACGCGTCACTTTTCCGATTTTGTTCTGCTGTGTGGACGTGATTTTTAGGGAAAGTATTTCGCAGTGAGTAAATTGTATCATTATTCGCAGTAAATATATGTGAAATTGGCTTGTTACATAAAATTAATTAAAGTAATTGTAGTGTATATATTATATTTATTAAGTGTATATGTGCAAGCAAATATTTTACGCTCAAACGTAAAACGTTTATGACCACGTGCAATATACACTTACACATATATAAATAAATACATGTGCATAAATATTAATTAAAATTATTGCAATAAAGCCAGTTTTTACAGTCATTTAATAATAAATAACGTTAAAAAAATAAATAATATATTAATATATAATATACATATATAAATAAATATAAAAGCAGCTATAGCGTCAGTGTGGAAATTAGGGTTTTTTAAGAAGGCTCATTTTAAAGTGTTAGTGTCGGTTAGTGTTATTTTTGCAACATGCCTACAAAAAGAGGATTTAGCGATCGCAACATACGCAGACTTATTGCCAGGGAAAGAAACGAAAATGTTAATGTGTTAGTCGATGAGGTTAGTAGTGATAATTGTTCTAGCAATATCGATGTAAATGACATTTTGGAAGATATTGACATGCCCATGCCTGAACATAATAGCCAGCAAGAAGATAGTGAAAGTACAGGGTTAAGCTTAACAGAACAACTTCGCGATTGGTATGTTAAGTTCAGCCCAGCTAGAAGCTGTGTTCGTGCATTATTGAAGATTTTGGTTGGTTCAGGAATCGATGTTCCTGGCTCTGTGGAATGCTTAGTTAACCGTCGAGAGAAAACTGTTTTAAGGACAGTAGCTCCGGGAAGCTACCTACATCTAGGCATCGAGAACTATGTTCAAAATAATAAACACATTTTTGAACAACACCAAAATCTCGAAATGGATGTTGGCATTGACGGCCTACCTCTTTTTAAAAGTTCTCGCATGGGTCTTTGGCCAATATTATGGCACTTCTCAAATGTTCCACATAGTGAGGTCTTCATGATTGGAACATTTGTAGGAATTCAAAAACCCGTTAATCCAAATGTATTTTTAAACGATTTTGTTCAGGAGTTGCAACGCATAGAGTTAGACGGTATAAAGGTAGGAACGAGTGAACTGAAAGTTAAGTGCAAATCATTTATATGCGATGCCCCCGCTAAAGCGTTTATATGTGGCTTAAAAGGTCATTCATCCTTCAAAGGATGTATGAAATGCACGCAAGTAGGCACTCGAATAGGAAATTTTACAGCATATTCTACAAGCAGAGGCGTTCAAATAACAGATAGTGACTACACGTCAAGGAAATATGTGGATCATCACCAAAACTATTTTCTTTCAAACGAAATTGATTTAGAGAAACTAGGTATTGGTATGATTACACAGTTTCCTTTAGATGCAATGCATCTAATAGATTTAGGAGTGACCAAAAAAAATTTTAAAATTAATTTACAGTAATTCAGTCAAAGACTGCAAATTTTCCAATGAGCATAAAGTAGAAATTAATAGACGCAGTCTTTCTATAGCAGCTTTTGTTCCGTCTGAGTTCCACAGAAAACCCCGAAGTCTAGAAGAATTAAGTATGTGGAAAGCCACAGAATTTAGATTGTTTATTTTATACACTTCAATAGTGCTCCTTAAAGATTTAGTACCAGAAGATTTTTATTATAATTTACTCCTGTTGCACACTGGTTATAGGCTGTTATTAACAAAATCCGATTATAATACTAATATAGAAATAATTCAACAAATTTTTGAATACTTTGTAAACACGTTTGCACTTAAATATGGCAATCATAATGTTTCTTTCAATGTTCATAATATATTGCATATTTGTGAGTCTGTCCAAGAAATGGGATATGTTCAGGACTTAACTGCATATAAATTTGAAAATTTTATGCAAGAAGTCAAAAAATCAATCAAGTGTCCGATTAACATTCCGCAGCAAATTAATAATAAATATTCCTTTAAACAAACTAAAAATGCCAAATGCAGTACTTCGTTCCATAGAAACAAAGCAGGGCAAATAACGAAGTGGGTTTCTCTAAAATTCACACTTTCAACTAAAAGTCCCAATAATTATTGCTGCATCCCACCTTGTTGTCCGTCCGCTATAGTACAATTCGTTGAAATTGACAACGAAAAGTTCGCTCAATGTCGACGCTTTGAGGATCCTCAGCCCTTTTACACTGAGCCAATTAACTCTAAAACAATAGGTCTTGTTCAAACAACAACAAAACTTCTAGACGAAGAACTTGTTCCTCTTAGCAAAATAAACTATAAACATACGTTTGGCTATATGTATATGGGTTGATATTACGTTCAATTATCAATATTGTAACGCTTCTAGTTTTCTTGTTTATAGTCCGATTTTAATGCGCCTTTCAGAATAGTTTAATATAGTTAATCTCCACACGAATTATAAATAACAATACTGTACGATACGAACAAGTTCGCAAAAAATGGCATTTGAAGTTTTTTCAAGTGTGGGAAAAAAGGGCGTGGCAGTCCAAAATGTTAAATGGCAATGCAACTATGCTGTCGCTAGAAACTTTCGAACCCAAATTGGTGATCCTAGGTGTCATAGTTACTGAGATATTTGCCGAAAACATCGATTTTTGCGAGGTGTGTCTAGTTTTTTGCTCATTGTGGGCGAATGGGGCGTGGCATCGAAAAAAAAAAAAAAAGATTTTATAGCTTAGTTAACGCAAAAGTTTTTCATACTAATTCATATTTGGAGCGTGTTTTTGACCGATCGGCCCTATGAGACCTATACGATGTAGTTGTCTGATTTGGATCAAACTTGGTCAGTACATGTACTTCCTAGACATATATTTTCCGTGTAAATTTGGTTCAGATAGCATAGCTAAAACATTCTAGTTTTATCTGTACATTTGGCTTTATATGAAGATAGAACGCCCTAAAGTGGGCGTGTCAAAAACAAAAACAATCTTGTACTGCTTTGGTATCGTACCTTTCATTTGCGACCCCTATCATCTTTTTAGCTCTTATAGTCTCTGAGATCCTTTTGTTCATACAGACGGAAGGACAGACGGACATGGCTA
The DNA here is from genome assembly GCA_018151165.1 of Drosophila arawakana. NCBI lineage: Eukaryota > Metazoa > Arthropoda > Insecta > Diptera > Drosophilidae > Drosophila > Drosophila arawakana. The sequence continues at coordinate 168,785 of JAECWX010000719.1, read as the reverse complement.
TATCGACTCGGTTATTAATGCTGATCAAGAATATATATACTTTATGGGGTCTGCCACGCCTCCTTCTGACTGTTACATACATTCTTACGATTACAATATACCCTTTTACTCTACGAGTAACGGGTATAAAAAATATAAAAATATAAAGGACAGCTTCCGCGCTGCTCGATCGAGAGCGTTGCCGGCACTTTGCGATCGAGACTGGAAGGAGACAGATGTGAGCAGCAAGCAAAAGAAGGAAAGAAATAACTGTAAGTAGAAAACCGTTAGGACCAGTGCGACAACAGAGCGAGGTATTCAGCGAAGTGAGAAACAAAAGGAGAAAGAAATCGAAAACGAGCAACGCGTTGTTAGTTAGTTGGGAAGATTAAAAAGCCCAAAACTGGTCAGATTGTGTCCATCGTTTCCCTACTCCCGTTACTTTTCGTTTCGCTCGAGCACAGCAGTGCAGAGCACCTTGGCGTCCAGTTTCGATCTCGCGGAGCACTTTAGCGACTCGCAGAGAACGGTGGCAACACCCCCGCCTTGATCTCGCGTCTCGACACCCCTTCTTTCCTCGTCAGTATCAGCCCCTCCAGATCGGTTAGTTTACCGCGTCTTCAGCGTCTCCGGGAATGTTACATGTATCTCGAAAGATTCGAACACTGGACAGTTTGAGATCTGAACGCTTCCTTACAAGTGCCGCCCGAGCAATGACCCTGGAGACGTAGGGGAGTGCATCACCGGCATTGGGCATTGGGCACATGGAGTCAAAGTGTAGGCAGTGGTATGCAAAACGGGCGGGTGATCGTCGGTCGCAAAGTCAGTGCATCGGTATTTGCTAATGAACGTGCACAAGAGCCAAGCAGAGACGGAATTTGGCATAGCAAAGACGAAATTGGGGCAACCATAAAAGGCGATTAGAGAGAGCGCGCGCTAAGCCAAGTAAACGGTTCGGTGGCCAGCGAGGCCGACGCGATCGGATTCCTCGAAATAATTCGTGTGGAGACTAACTATATTAAACTATCCTGAAAGGCGCAATATCAACCCATAGGTGCAAGCGAGATAGAAACACACAAGCACATGTTCGAACGTTTTCGCTGCCTGTGTGTCGGCAGCGCTGCCCGCGGTCGCTGGCTGCGCCGAATACACACATACATACATACATATTTGCATCATATACATATTGTCAAACGTATGTGTATTCGAATACAAACAAACAGATGTATGTTTGATTATGCTTAGATAATTTTTGTTTTAACAGTTTTTAATGCAAGTAATTCACATTGTAATATCTCGATACCGATTTTAATAATTTAATCGGGACAAATGCAGAGAGTATTATACGGTCGGGCGCGCTCGACTGTACTTTTCTTTCTTGTTTTTTTTATAAAGTATTTATTATGTCTTTAATTTAACAGCAATTTATTTTTTCGTCGTAAGTTTTCATTGATCCTATCATGTCTAAATATTTTTTTGGCAAGACGTAGTCGTTGCAGTATTTGCTAAGTCGTCGCAAGCCATTTTTGTAAATAAATACATTTCCTTATTATCTATGAAATATTAATTTTTTTATTTATTTTAACTGGCGCTTAAAACTGACTTTAGCATGTCAACATTCATTTTATTGCGCAGATTTGTTTTCGCGAATTTGACTTGGCTGCAAATGCGTTCCACTTCTCCGTTGGACCACGGCAACGAAAGCAATGACGTTGCGATAGTGGCCAACTCCTTGAATTTGCCATTCCCCTCCGAATCCACACAAAACTTAGTGGTGTCTTTACAAGTTTCAATGGATAAACCGAAAAATATGATATGATATATGAAAAAAATATATGATTGTTCAATAGACAAAATAGCGGAAAAAAGTAATTTATATTTAAAAAAAGCCAGAATTCCCGCTGACCGTTGTTTTGGAATTTTTCCCGCAATTGGACTTTCAAAAAAGGCAGATTTGACGGGAATAAAGCTGATTTGGCAACACTGCCTAAAATTAACCATATTATGTTGGCAGGAAATAAATATATCGGGGCTGGTACGGTAATAATAAAAACTAATGTTGTGTTGCGAGAGTAACAAACATATATCTTTGTTGAATACTGAATTGTGACAAATGTTAATAAACATTAGGGAATACCTTAGTGTGCTGTATTGTAAACGCATGGAGATGGAATTATAACGGTCTGGAAATACAAATGTATAACACATCTCCTCCATTAATTTACTTCTTGTTAATTGTTTGGCGCTTTCTGAAGTCCGGAGGCTGATGGCGATTATCGTCGTTGCGAGCCCTAGTACTTCTTCGTATTGGAATGACTGAACGACGCTGCAAAAGTGGTGGTTGAACAGTTTGTTGTTGATCGGTGTTCTCATTGGGATCATTACTTCTTGGAGAAGAGGGTGCCCTTGCTATTCATATTTGGAGCGTATTTTTAACCGATCGGCCCTATTGAAGCTATACGATATAGTAGTCCGATTTGGATCAAACTAGGTCAGTACATGTACTTCCCAGACATGTACATTCCATGAAAATTTCGTTCAGATAGCATGGTTCAGATAGAATGGATACTAAAACAATCTAGTTGTACCTATACATTTACCTTTACATGAGGATAGAACACCCTAAAGTGGGCGTGTCAAAAAACAAAAACAAACTTGTACTGCTGGGGTATTGTACGTTTCATTTGCGACCCCTATCATCTTTTTAGCTCTTATAGTCTCTGAGATCCTTTTGTTCATAAAGACGGACGGACGGACGGACAGACGGCCATGGCTATATCGACTCGGCTATTGATGAATAGTGAAATTAAAGAGGAACGGCTAATGTTGATGTGCAAAATAAATATGTTTATTTGTACTAGTTTTATTTATGTATGTTTATTTGATTTGATTTGTGTTTTGCTTCAAATTGCTTTTTAGGAAATCACAAATTTATCAGTGCCGAAACGCAATGTCTCTGTTGTGCAACAAATGGAGCAGTAATTTTATATATATGTACGTTCAAATGTGTTATGTGCCGCTTCTATGCTTGCACTTTCTATATTCTCCTGCACTGACTCGTTTGGGCACTGTTACCTGATCAACAGAAGAGTCACTCCTGGGCTCAATTCTGGGATTATCACTACGATGATTATGTGGAGACTCAAGTGTCTTCAACTCCTGGCTGTTCTAATCCAAACTTCCAACAACGCCAACAGCTCCAGTGAAAATCCAAAATCCAAGTTTATCGAAACCGACACACACCGCAAACCAAGCCTTGAAATGTCTTATAGACCAACGAACGCGATTGAAAGTCCGTGCTCGGGCGCCAATGAAAAATCGAAAACTACTTTAATTAAAACAAATTGCAAGTTCTTAAACTTTACAATTTATTGTTAGACTTATCAATCCCGGAAAGGCTTGGCAGCGTTTGTGTAGCTATTGCGAGATGAAAATTACAATTGGCTGACTGCTCGTGACCGCTGCACTGCCGAATACAAATCGAACTTACATACTAGCTTAATTATAAGAGATTTTATGCGTACATTCTAGGCTACTCCATTAGATTCATATTCATATCTTAGGCTAATACTTTTGCTGCTTTACTTACATTTATACTTTCAATAAAGAATCAGTTAAAAATCTGACAACCATCAAAGCACAACGCTTGTGTTAAACATTTTTACAAATAAAATATTGGGTCATTACAATGCAATGTTGCTGAGAATCTTTTCCTATCGTCCCAATTTGGTGACAGATCATAGTACGCAATAATTTTCCATGCGGATATGGTGAGCGACTCGTTCCTATCCTTTCAAAGTAAAGTCCAGGTTTCCGTAATATTTATAGAATTCGCAAGTACTAGAGGTAGTAACATCAGCATTATCATTACTGTTCTGATTAGTGATGGTAGTCCGGACGTCTTGAGCCTTTTAAATACAATATCCTTGGTGGGAGTGGAGTCCTATTCTGTTTTTGAGGTAATTCAGCTGTGATTTCGTCTTCTGGTAGCAGTGGGCACAGTCTGAGTATGATACCTCGTTGAGTTTTGATATCTGTGCAGGTTGTCTGATGCATAGTATACCTTGATATATAACCCATGGGCCATTGCTAGCTTGGAACGTTGTCTTCCTTGATGAGTACCAGTGTTTCTTCCTTGACATTTTGTCCACTTAGTTATTCCGAATACAATCGAATCCACATTTCTTTTTAAAATGTTTTTCGTGGATTTAACTGCTGCTTCTAATTATATTATGGAATAAAACTGAAGTTGATTTCAATTTATTGAAGCTCTCAGTGATCTCATCCCTTGCCTTTCTTGATAAGATTGCTTAATTCAGTTACTTCAACTAATTGCAACCTCCCATCATCAAGTTAAGTTATGATCAAATTAAAATTTTCAAAAATAAAACCCGTGGAGTACACTAATACATAGAGATCATGTTTAACAATCATAGATACAGATGTTTCATTAATACCGGTTGATTAATACCAATTCCTCAAAAAAAAATTAATGCAATGAAAGAAATTATGTAATGAAAAATTATATGTTTAACAACTGTTAATACCGACTAGATCAACAACATTTAACTAACAAGAAAAAACTGAGCTTTTAAAGGAATTCAAAGACATCCAATACAATGAAAATGATAATTTAACTTTAACAAGTACAATACGTCATGAAATCAAAACCTCACATGGCAATCCAATTTATAAACGTCCACAAGTTAACAAACACATTGACGAAATGTTACAGCAGGGCATAATTCGAGCTAGTGATTCTTCATATTGCAGTCCTTTATAGATTGTCCTCAAAAAGACAGCCGCTTCAAGTAATAAAAAAAAAGTTATGATTGGTAGTTGAATATCGTAATCTAAATGATATAACTGTAAATTATAAATTTCCTATTACTTATATGAACGAATCGCTGTAAATAGTAAACGCAGCGTCACAACAAAAATATATTACAGTTGCTGCCGACCTTGAAGCTTGAAGTTTGCACTGGCTAGAAACTTTGAGATGAAAGATTTAGCAAATTATCCTACTGCCTTGGAATCGAGTTCAAACAGGATAAGAAAAGGGAAATGTTCTTAATGAGTCAACATAAATATAAAAAAGATATATTGAAGCAGTTCAACATGGAGGACTGCAAAACAACAAGTACAATGATCGCCATGAGCATTAAGTTATCAGTGGACATGTGTCCGAAAACAGAAGCTGAAAAGGAAGAGGCCCTGAAATTGCCGTATCAGTCTTTAGTTGGTTCACTGATGTGGCTTGCTGTATCAACATGTCCGGATATTGCACACGCTGTTAGTCTGCTCAGTCAGTACAACGCAAATTATAGACAACAACACTGAGTAGCCGCATAAAGAAATACGTGAAGAAGCAAAAGCTAAATCGGACTTGATTCTAGCAATGTCACCATCGAAATTATAACAAATCAAGTATTGCGAAACATCTAAAGTAATATGGCAGAAGTTGCAGAGCAGAGGAAGTGGTGTTGTATCATTGAAACCAACAAATAAGTTTGCGGCAAATTTGATGAGCCCATTCTACGAACCCGAGTTGATAGCGAACCTTTTATCTGTGTTAAAAATATGTGACCACGGGTTCAACTTACTGTTAAATTTCATTTAAAATTTTAATTTAAATTAAATACGTATGCACGACTATGAGAGTACGGGGTCTTTTACAGTCGGCTCGATTGACTGTAGTCTTTCTTACTTTTAGGTGACGACGGACGCAAGTTCATTTCAAATTGTTGCGAAATGCTAAAAAACTGCGATCACCACACCAAAAACTGTGTTCATAATTGTAGTGTGTGTGTAAGTGTGCCCCCAATGTTAGAGATGCCTGTTATTATTTTTTGTAATTGTATGTAAGCTTCAGGTGTGTGGTTTAAATATCGGCACAGGCAGGCGTGTCATTTTAATTTTAATTTTTCTTAAATAACAAAAAATTTTAAAATGTAAATGCAGATAATCGGAACAATTTTGCAACTAGTAAAATTGATAGATACCCTGGTGTCTGAAGTCGCAGGTTTGAATCCTGACGATAAAATTAGTTAATTTACTTTTTAATTTAAATTTAAAATTTTAATAAAGAATTTTTATTTAGGCAGCTTTTAGGTTTGCTCTTTGTTGTTTGCGTGTATGTATAAAGTCGCTGGCTAGAATCCTGACAGTGAATTAATATGTTTATTTACTTTGCTAAGATTCATTTAAAAATTTACATTTAAAATAAATTTAATAGTATTCAAATAATGTATAATTATATTAAAAGGATTAGAAAATCTAAAAATTTATATAATTCACATATGCATGCATATGAATGTTTTAAATATGAACCACTCTGCTTCTTCATTTTTAGACCCCGTACTCTAAAAAAGAGTATAGGGGTCTATTAGGTTTGTCAGAAGCGAAATGTGCGTAACAGGCAGAAGGAGGCGTGGCCGACCCCATAAAGTATATATATTCTAGATCAGCATCAACAGCCGAGTCGATATAGCAATGTCCGTCTGTCCGTCTGTCCGTCTGTCCGTCTGTCCGTCTGTCTGTCTGTCTGTCTGTCCGTCTGTCCGTCCGTCCGTATGAACACCTGGATCTTTTAAACTACAAAAGCTAGAGACACCAAATTTGGAATGAAAGTCGGTTATTTTCGCGAGCAGATCAAGTTTATTTCAAATTGTTGCCACGCCCCTTACCGCCCCCGCAATGAGCAAAAAACCAGACACACCTCGAAAAAAATTTACTTTTAGGCCAATAACTCAGTAACTATGGCACTTAGGAACACCATTTCTGGTAAACAGGTTGCTAGAGACATCCTTAATGCAATGCCATTAAAAATTTTGAGCTGCCACGCCCCCTTTTCTCCTGAGAGTTAACCAAACGTTTTCACTTTAATGCCATGTTTAAGGCATTTATTCATATAGTAGGGTGTTGTAATTCAACATATGTATAGAGACATATAAAATCAAACTATTCTGAAAGGGGCATCATCATACTACTTTTAACAAAAGAGTTACTGCGTTACAAAGTTTGTTATTTAACTGCAATATCACTTACGCGCGAGAGCGAGACAGAAACATACAAACACATGTTCGAACGTTTTCGATGCTTGTGTGGCGACAGCGCTGCCGGCAGACGCTGTGGCGACAGCGCTGCCGGCAGACGCTGGCCGCGCCGAATACACACATACATACATACATGCATACATATAATTTCAAACGAATGTGTGTTTGTAAGAATAAAATGTAAATGCTGATTATCGGAGAATTCTTGAAAGTGGCGCGTGGTGCAACTGATAGTTAGTTTAATTGTTAATTCATTTTTTTAAATTTCAATTCTAAATGAACATATAAAATTAAAAATTTTAAATTTCATTCGAATATTTGAATTCAAATTGAATTGCGCACTACCATGGGAGTACGGGGTCTTTTACAGTCGGCTCGATCGACTGTAGCCTTTCTTACTTGTTTTTGTTTGTATTGAAAAACTCGCACTACTATGGGATTACGGAGTCTTTCAAAGTCGGGAATTCAACTAAATCAAGTTTAGACAGTGTGCGCAAAACCCAAAAAGAAATTCTGCGAATAGAAAATTTCGATTCTTCAAACCTATTAATTTGGTCATGAGTGTATATAAAGTTCCATCATTAAAGCAGTGGCAAAACAGAGTGTATATCTATTTTTACTTGTTGTAACATAATCATAAGTAGTTAGTCAATATTATACAGAATATAAAAGCACTTGTAGACAAATATAATCCAATCCAATGCAATATTTCAAATTTTAAAAAGATTACTTACTTTTAAACTCGATCCGTATTGATTTAATATTCTCCAAAACGATCGGTTCCAGTTGATGTAGTCGACGTTCTTCCCCTCGATGTGCATCCTCAAGATAACAGGATTCTATGAGTGCACGATTAATTATTCCGGGCTCAACGTCTGGGTAAATAATTTCCTCCAATAAGGGAATATTGTGATCGTCAGTATTTTGCATAATTGTTATTTATGTAAATTATGATAAATTCGAATGTAGAGTTATTCAGCTTTTGCGTTTTGAATGTTCGTTTAAATAATTTGAAAGTCCATAAATAGGATCTTAGCATACTCTGTTTTTTAAAAAATATTTTATTCAAATAGAATAGGGGTGATTATGTTTTCAGATTTTCATGACCCTGCCGCAGTAGCCTTGTTAATGGAGTGCTTCCCCAAACAACTCATTTATTTTCCATTTGTTAATAAAAAACGATTTTAAAAATAACAGAAAATTTTTTACAATTTATAACTTGTATTTTGGGCAATAGATATGGTCGTTGTAACTATTCTCTTCTCTGCTCACTAAACATAAGCTCGTTAAATATTGTACTAAAAGTTATTATTTTGTTTTCAAGCTTAGGTGCTGAATATAAGAATTTCGTCATAGCAATAGAAACACGTGACTCGCTGCCTGAATTCGACATATTTAAAATAAAACTATTAGAAGAAGCAAAGAGTCAACAAGAATTTTATGCTGGCACCAAGAAAAGCGAAACGCGACTCAAGCAAACCGGAAAATTGGACGGACAGTGCTTCAAGTGTGGTAAACGCGAACAAAAAGCAAGTAACTGCAAAGAAAACGTGAAAGACATTATGGCGAAAAATAACAATGAATAAAAATATAGTGATGATCGGAGAATTGCATATTGTGTTTTTGCTGTAATGAACGAAAACACAGTGCAAAACGTACACTACCTTGGACAGTGGCGCAATGTCGAATATGTGTTGTGATAGAGATGTGTTATTTATTTTGGTTTAACGACGATTCAAACGCAAACCTAATATTTTCAATGAATGAAAAGTACATTATGTGGCATAATCTGGTTATTTAAATTATCAAAGTCTCAAGGATTTGTTAGAAACATATCCGCCGATATTAATTGAAACACGTGCAATAAATCAAAAATTGGTGCAAAACCGTTTCCAAAAAATTGTAAAAACAATGCCGATGATCTTTTGAATTCAATTCATACAGACGTGATCCTATAAATGTTGCCTAAGTAGGCGGCACAATGTACTTTATAATCTTTATAGGCAACAAGTCAAAGAGAGTGTTTGTGTACTTTATGAAAACCAAATATCAAGCCCGATAAATTGGGAACCACCAGTAAAGTTGGTGCGTAAGCTAAACCAAAAGTACTTAGTTGCTAGAGAATACAAAGATACAAAATATGTTTACTTGGCATGTGCAAGATATCAGATTACCGTCGGTTGACCCTCACATCTGGGGCGCTGAACTGAACTTTCGCTGATTTTGAAACATGAGCGCAACTGCTTGCTAACATTTGTGCGGAAATAGTGTAGAAAAATATGGAAAAAACAACAAAAACAAGTAACAAAGGCTACAGTCGATCGAGCCGACTGTAAAAGACCCCGTACTCCCATAGTAGTGCACATTTGTATTCAATTTGAATTAAAATTTTTGGATGAAATTCAAAAATGTTAATTATATATGTGCATTTTGAATTGAAATTTAAAGAAAATTAAATTAACAATTCCCATTGCCAGCATTCGAACCTACAACAACCTCAGACCAACGGGCCGCAACTCTATCAGTTGCACCACGCGCCACTTTCAAGAATTCTCCGATAATCAGCATTTACATATTATTCATACAAACACACATTCGTTTGAAATTATATGTATGCATGTATGTATGTATGTGTGTATTCGGCGCGCCACACAAGCATCGAAAACGTTCGAACATGTGTTTGTATGTTTCTGTCTCGCTCTCGCGCGTAAGTGATATTGCAGTTAAATAACAAACTTTGTAACGCAATAGCTCTTTTGTTAAAGGTAGTATGTTGATGCCCCTTTCAGAATAGTTTGATTTTATATGTCTCTATACGAATGTTGAATTACAACACTCTACTATATGAATAAATGCTCAAAATTTTTAATGGCATTGCAGTAAGGGTGTCAGTAGCAACCTGTTTACCAGAAATGGTGTTCCTAAGTGCCATAGTTACTGAGTTATTGGCCTAAAAGTAAATTTTTTTCGAGGTGTTTCTGGTTTTTTGCTCATTGCGGGGGCGGTAAGGGGCGTGGCAACAATTTGAAATAAACTTGATCTGCTCGCGAAGATAACGGACTTTCATTCCAAATTTGGTGTCTCTAGCTTTTGTACTTTAAAAGATCCAGGTGTTCATACGGACGGACGGACAGACAGACAGACGCACAGACGGACATTGCTATATCGACTCGGCTGTTGATGCTGATCTAGAATATATATACTTTATGGGGTCGGCCACGCCTCCTTCTGCCTGTTACGCACATTTCGCTTCTGACAAACCTAATAGACCCCTATACTCTTTTTTAGAGTACGGGGTCTAAAAAATTAAAAACAAGAAAAAACGGTTATCTTCGGCTCGCCGAAGATTAAATACCCTTGCAGTCATGAATATTGCATTAATTTGGTTTTTTTAACCAATTATTTCTATGGTAGTTATATGATATAGTAGTCCGATTTGAAATTTGGTCAACAGATGGGGACAATGAGAAATACATTCTGAGTGAATTTCGTTGAAATCGGTCAATAGACACCGAAAATGTTCATACTAAGCATTTTCAACCGATTGTTCCTATGGGAGCTATATGATATAGTGGTCCAATTTGGATGAAATTTGGTCACCAGATGGTGGACAATGAGAAATACATTCTGCGTGAATTTCGTTGAAATCGGTCAATAGACACCGAAAATGTTTATACTAAGCATTTTCAACCGATTGTTCCTATGGGAGCTATATGATATAGTGGTCCGATTTGGATGAAATTTGGTCACCAGATGGTGGACAATGAGAAATACATTCTGCGTGAATTTCGTTGAAATCGGTCAATAGACACCGAAAATGTTCATACTAAGCATTTTCAACCGATTGTTACTATGGGAGCTATATGATATAGTGGTCCGATCTGGCCGATTTTTACATATGAACTGCGTGCAGAGAGAATACAGGTCTGTACCAAATTTCATTAAGATAGCTTTAAAACTGAGAGACTAGTTCGCATAGAAACAGACGGACAGACAGACGGACAGACGGACAGACGGACATGGCTATATCGACTCGGCTGTTGATGCTGATCAAGAATATATATACTTTATGTGGTCGGAAACGCTTCCTTCAATGCGTTACAAACTTCGTGACAAAAACAATATACCCTCTGCAAGGGTATAAAAAGATACGCGCTAGCTGCAGTCGAACCCGCGGTATTAGACATAGGATTCTCACATGTTGCCACTCTACCATATGCACCACACCTCAATGTTTATATAATATAATAATGTTTTGTTATAGAAAAAGAAAAGAAATGTCTGTCTGTGCTGCGGTTCGAACCGCAGAGCTCATGTTTCTCTAATGCATGTCTTTCACTTGGACCACAGCACTGTTGACAATCAGGACGGCTAAAGTAGATAAACATTGATTTACCACATTTCTTCAAACACGGGTACATAAATTACAATTTTTAACATTTTTGACCAATTTGTTTCATATGTTGTAGTTGTCCGATTTGGACCAAATTTGGTTAGGTTACTTTTAATAATTATGTACACATTCTTTATGAGTTTGGTTGCGATCACTTAGCAAATACTACATGTCTTCATACAAATTTTTTGTGTTTGACCGATTTGTCCTATGGGAGCTATAAGCTATAGTTGTACCTTACCCCTACTGTGTAAATTTGGTTACGATAGGTTTCATAGTTTCAAAGTTGTAGTGCAATGAAAACTGTTTTTTACAATTTGCGGGGGCGGTAGGTGGCGTGGAAAAAATTTGAAATAAACTTATCCTGCCTGGCATATAGACGGACTTTCATTCCAAATTCGGTGCTCTAGCTCTTGTAGCTTAAAAGATCTAGGTGTTCATACGGACGGACAGACAGACGGACAGACGGACATTGCTATATCAACTCGGCTGTTGATGCTGATCAAGAATATATATACTTTATAGGGTCGGCCACGCCTCCTTCTGCCTGTTACGCACATTTCGCCTAACCAAACCTAATAGACCCCTATACTCTTTTTTTAAGTACGGGGTCTAAAAATTAAGTGATCGAAGTCATAATTATTTTGTAGTAGAGTCAATATAAACGGTATTCCAATTCCAAATCGGTTATTTTGTAGTAAAGTCAAAATAAATGGAATTCCAATGGTATTCCAAAAAAAAAAAAAACGTGTTCGAAAAAATTAAAAAAGTTTAAAATCATAATTATTTTGAAGTAGTGTCAATTTAAATGGTATTCTACTTCAAAGTCACTTGAGTTTTGACGGAGACAATTATGATCAAAGCTTATAGTCCGATTTTAAAGCTTAAAATGTAGTGATTTCAAATCAAGGTCTAAAATCGTCTAGGATTACTGGAAACGCCTAAAAATGGAAAAAACCAAAAAGAGTTCGAAATCATAATTATTTTAAAGTAAAGTCAATATAAATGGTATTCCAATTCAAAATCGGTTGAGTTTAAAATGTAATGATTTCCAATTCAAAATTAGGATTACTAGAAACGCCTAAAAATAGAAAAAACAAGAAAGAAATGTACAGTCGAACGCGCATGACCGTATAAAACTCTCTGCATTTGTCCCGATTAAATTATTAAAATCGGTATCGAGATAATACAATGTGTAGTACTTGCATTAAAACACGTTGAAACAAAAATAATCTAAGCATAATCAAATCTGTTTGTTTGCATACGAACACACATACGTTTGACATTATACGTGTGTATATATGTAATACATATACATATTATGTATGTATGTGTGTATTCGGCGCAGCCAGCTTCCGTGGGCAGCGCTGCCGGCACACAGGCAGAGAAAACGTTCGAACATGTGCTTGTGTGTTTCTATCTCGCTTGCACCAATGGGTTGATATTGCGTTCAAATATCAATATTGTATTGCTTATAGTTTTCTTGTTTTTAGTCCGATTTTAAAGCGCCTTTCAGGATAGTTCAACATAGATAGTCTCCATACGAAATATAAACTACAATACTGTACGATACGAAAAAGTTCGCTTAAAACAGCATTGAAGTTTAAAAACTATTTTATCAATTGTGGGAAAAGTGGGCGTGGCAGTCCAAAATTAAATTAAATGGCAATGCAACTATGCCTTCGCTTGGAACTCCCGTACCAGAATTGGTGATCCTAGGTGCCATAGTTACTGAGTTATTTGCCGAAAACACCAACTTTTCCCGAGGTGTGTCCAGTTTTTTGCTTATTGTGGGCGAGTGGGGCGTGGCATCGAAAAAAAAGATTCTTGTATTGACTGACTAAATATGTGATCGTTTGACACCAAGCTTGAACTTGTAGCTTTTATCATCTCTCAAATCTGTTTGTTCATACGGAAGGACAGACGGACAGATTGACATGGCTATATCGACTCGGCTTGTGACGCTGATCAAGAATATATATACTTTATGGGGTCTTGGTTATTTTGTAGTAGAGTCAATATAAATGGTACTCCAATTTAAAATCGGTTGAGTTTTGACGGATATAATCAAGATCGAGCACGCCCGACTGTATAATACTCTCTGCACTTTTCCCGATTAAAATATTAAAATCGATATCGAGATATTACAATGTGAATTACTTGCATTAAAACACATTGAAACAAAAACAATCTAAGCATAATCAAACATACATCTGTTTGTTTGTATTCGAATACACATACATCTGTACGTTTGACAATATATGCTGCATATATGTATGTATGTGTTCGGCGCACCCAGCTTCCGCGGGCAGCGCTGCCGACACACACGCAGCGAAAACGTTCGAACATGTGCTTGTGTGTTTCTATCTCGCTTGCACCTATGGATTGATATTGCGTTCAATTATCAATATTGTAACGCTTCTAGTTTTCTTGTTTATAGTCCGATTTTAATGCGCCTTTCAGAATAGTTTAATATAGTTAATCTCCACACGAATTATAAATAACAATACTGTACGATACGAACAAGTTCGCAAAAAATGGCATTTGAAGTTTTTTCAAGTGTGGGAAAAAAAGGGCGTGGCAGTCCAAAATTTTAAATGGCAATGCAACTATGCTGTCGCTAGAAACTTTCGAACCCAAATTGGTGATCCTAGGTGTCATAGTTACTGAGATATTTGCCGAAAACATCGATTTTTGCGAGGTGTGTCTAGTTTTTTGCTCATTGTGGGCGAATGGGGCGTGGCATCGAAAAAAAAAAAAGATTTTATAGCTTAGTTAACGCAAAAGTTTTTCATACTAATTCATATTTGGAGCGTGTTTTTGACCGATCGGCCCTATGAGACCTATACGATGTAGTTGTCTGATTTGGATCAAACTTGGTCAGTACATGTACTTCCTAGACATATATTTTCCGTGTAAATTTGGTTCAGATAGCATAGCTAAAACATTCTAGTTTTATCTGTACATTTGGCTTTATATGAAGATAGAACGCCCTAAAGTGGGCGTGTCAAAAACAAAAACAATCTTGTACTGCTTTGGTATCGTACCTTTCATTTGCGACCCCTATCATCTTTTTAGCTCTTATAGTCTCTGAGATCCTTTTGTTCATACAGACGGAAGGACAGACGGACATGGCTATATCGACTCGGTTATTAATGCTGATCAAGAATATATATACTTTATGGGGTCTGCCACGCCTCCTTCTGACTGTTACATACATTCTTACGATTACAATATACCCTTTTACTCTACGAGTAACGGGTATAAAAAATATAAAAATATAAAGGACAGCTTCCGCGCTGCTCGATCGAGAGCGTTGCCGGCACTTTGCGATCGAGACTGGAAGGAGACAGATGTGAGCAGCAAGCAAAAGAAGGAAAGAAATAACTGTAAGTAGAAAACCGTTAGGACCAGTGCGACAACAGAGCGAGGTATTCAGCGAAGTGAGAAACAAAAGGAGAAAGAAATCGAAAACGAGCAACGCGTTGTTAGTTAGTTGGGAAGATTAAAAGCCCAAAACTGGTCAGATTGTGTCCATCGTTTCCCTACTCCCGTTACTTTTCGTTTCGCTCGAGCACAGCAGTGCAGAGCACCTTGGCGTCCAGTTTCGATCTCGCGGAGCACTTTAGCGACTCGCAGAGAACGGTGGCAGCACCCCCGCCTTGATCTCGCGTCTCGACACCCCTTCTTTCCTCGTCAGTATCAGCCCCTCCAGATCGGTTAGTTTACCGCGTCTTCAGCGTCTCCGGGAATGTTACATGTATCTCGAAAGATTCGAACACTGGACAGTTTGAGATCTGAACGCTTCCTTACAAGTGCCGCCCGAGCAATGACCCTGGAGACGTAGGGGAGTGCATCACCGGCATTGGGCATTGGGCACATGGAGTCAAAGTGTAGGCAGTGGTATGCAAAACGGGCGGGTGATCGTCGGTCGCAAAGTCAGTGCATCGGTATTTGCTAATGAACGTGCACAAGAGCCAAGCAGAGACGGAATTTGGCATAGCAAAGACGAAATTGGGGCAACCATAAAAGGCGATTAGAGAGAGCGCGCGCTACGCCAAGTAAACGGTTCGGTGGCCAGCGCGGCGACTCGTCCCCGCACAAAACGGAACAGCGAAAACGAAAGCACAAGTGCGTGACGTCAGTGTGAGCAGAGGAAACAGTAACAGTGGGCCGGAGGTCATACAAATGCATACAAATACAAGTCACCGTGGATCGCGCGTTGGCGAAAGGTGACCAATTTGTTTTTTTTTTTATGAAAAAGAAGAGCCAAGGCTTGCCGATATGTGGTTTTTTTTTTTTTTGTTAATAAAGTCAACAATGGACCGCCCAGTGGAGGTGAATAATGGGCCGCGGGTCTGCAAAAGTAGACGAACATTTTTTTTTTGATTAAAACCGTCTAACAGTGTTCCACAGCCCAATCCAAGTGAACAGTTATTGTAGCGAACGATAAAGCAACAAGTCTTACCGGAGTGTTCACAAAGAGAAGTGGCCGACCAAGTGCCAAAAGTGGGAGATGAGCTACAATGGGGAGGCCGACGCGATCGGATTCCTCGAAATAATTCGTGCGGAGACTAACTATATTAAACTATCCTGAAAGGCGCAATATCAACCCATAGGTGCAAGCGAGATAGAAACACACAAGCACATGTTCGAACGTTTTCGCTGCCTGTGTGTCGGCAGCGCTGCCCGCGGTCGCTGGCTGCGCCGAATACACACATACATACATACATATTTGCATCATATACATATTGTCAAACGTATGTGTATTCGAATACAAACAAACAGATGTATGTTTGATTATGCTTAGATAATTTTTGTTTTAACAGTTTTTAATGCAAGTAATTCACATTGTAATATCTCGATACCGATTTTAATAATTTAATCGGGACAAATGCAGAGAGTATTATACGGTCGGGCGCGCTCGACTGTACTTTTCTTTCTTGTTTTTTTTATAAAGTATTTATTATGTCTTTAATTTAACAGCAATTTATGTTCTCGTCGTAAGTTTTCATTGATCCTATCATGTCTAAATATTTTTTTGGCAAGACGTAGTCGTTGCAGTATTTGCTAAGTCGTCGCAAGCCATTTTTGTAAATAAATACATTTCTTTATTATCTATGAAATATTAATTTTTTTATTTATTTTAACTGGCGCTTAAAACTGACTTTAGCATGTCAACATTCATTTTATTGCGCAGATTTGTTTTCGCGAATTTGACTTGGCTGCAAATGCGTTCCACTTCTCCGTTGGACCACGGCAACGAAAGCAATGACGTTGCGATAGTGGCCAACTCCTTGAATTTGCCATTCCCCTCCGAATCCACACAAAACTTAGTGGTGTCTTTACAAGTTTCAATGGATAAACCGAAAAATATGATATGATATATGAAAAAATATATGATTGTTCAATAGACAAAATAGCGGAAAAAAGTAATTTATATTTAAAAAAAAGCCAGAATTCCCGCTGACCGTTGTTTTGGAATTTTTCCCGCAATTGGACTTTCAAAAAAGGCAGATTTGACGGGAATAAAGCTGATTTGGCAACACTGCCTAAAATTAACCATATTATGTTGGCAGGAAATAAATATATCGGGGCTGGTACGGTAATAATAAAAACTAATGTTGTGTTGCGAGAGTAACAAACATATATCTTTGTTGAATACTGAATTGTGACAAATGTTAATAAACATTAGGGAATACCTTAGTGTGCTGTATTGTAAACGCATGGAGATGGAATTATAACGGTCTGGAAATACAAATGTATAACACATCTCCTCTATTAATTTACTTCTTGTTAATTGTTTGGCGCTTTCTGAAGTCCGGAGGCTGATGGCGATTATCGTCGTTGCGAGCCCTAGTACTTCTTCGTATTGGAATGACTGAACGACGCTGCAAAAGTGGTGGTTGAACAGTTTGTTGTTGATCGGTGTTCTCATTGGGATCATTACTTCTTGGAGAAGAGGGCGCCCTGCTTGCTGTTTGTTGAACTTTATTAATTTGCTGATCTGAAATTAGAGTAGAGCTTGGATAATCGGTTGCACACCAATATGCAGCGGATTCATCGGTTATGTTGCTTTCGGCTCAGTTTGTTCTGGGCTTTAACTGGTTGATATAGCGCTTAATAAATCCTTTGCATGTACATAATATGAATAACATTCCACCAACTGATCGGTCGATGGTAGTTTCGATCCACTTTTCTCCCCTTGCGCAGTTTCGATCGTATACCTTTTGGTTTGGTATATATTTGGTCTGTTGCTGCTGAAGATTTTGACTTGACTTCTCGAAAAGTTGTGCGTGCGAGCTGGACGACCATTAAGTAGCTCTGCGGGTGTTCCACCTTCTGCGTTTGGTTTAAAACCATGAGATGCAAGATACTTGTTAACGGCTGTGTTGATTGCGTATCCATCCTTCATGTGCTTCTTCACTGAAGTTATGAATGACTGGATAAATCGCTCTGATAGAGCATTTGAAGCTGGATGGAACGGTGCTTTTGTAATGTGTTTTTTGTTCCATATGTCTAACAGATTTGTGTAAAAGTTTCTGCTTAAATTGTGGTCCGTTGTCGCTGACTATGGTTTTTGGATAACCCTCAATTGCAAATATAGTGGTTAACGCTTTATAGTATTTGTGACCAGCGAAGTCAATGTGTATCCTCTACCAGCAGATGTTGCTTTTGGACAACTGAGAAACTCTTTAGCTGGAGACAGATTGTTTACCTTACATGTGCTGCAAGATTTTGTCAGCTTCTCGATGTCACTGCCAATGCCTGGCCACCAGACATGTTGTCGAGCTAGCTGTTTGGTTTTTACAATACCCCAATGATCATCATGTAGAAGTTTAAGTATATCCTTTCACATGGTACTAGGAATAATGATACAAACGAAGTCTGTTTGTAGACATGGCAATTTCCTGTTGATTGAAAGACCAAATCGGCGATTGAAATATGGCTGTATTTCACGATCTTGTATCTTCTCAGGCCAACCCTTTAAAATGAAACTGTAAACCTTCTTTAGCGTGATGTCATTCTTCAGATGCTTCAGATACTGCGACGATCGATCATCTGTGCTGATCGGTAGACGTGATCTGCGTTTTCGTGTGCTGTGGTAGAACGATATTTGATGTCAAAGTTGTATGACATTAGTATAATTGCCCAACGTTGGAGTCTGTTTGTCGTCATTGTAGCTGCTTGCGATCTGTGATTAATGTGAATTTTCTGCCATACAGATACTGATGAAATTTCTTTACTCCGAATACAATAGACTGTCCTTCCTTTTCAATTTGGCTATACCTTACTTTATGCTTGTCCAAAGTTTTAGAAGCGAATGCAATAGGTCTTTCCTTGCTGTCTGATTCTATGTCAAAAGAAGACGCATCAGTGGCAATAACATGTGGGAGCTCCACGTTCAAATGAGCTAACTCTGTTGCGTAGATTATGTGTGCTATTAGTGTTGTAAAAGCTTGCTGCTGCTGTATACCAAATTTGAATGGAGTATTTTTAATGCGTAGCTGATTTAACGGAAAAGCTAATTGCGAGTAGTTTGGGATGAAGTTGCAATATAAATGACATTCCCCATGAACGCATCTAGCTGCTGAAGATTGTTGGGCGGCTTCAGATCTTTGATAGCTTATCAGCTGGATTGATCACGCAACATTCCTTTCGCGCTGACTCTTCTTCCTAAATATTATATATCCTCTTTCAGAAAGAAACACTTTTCCTTTTTGCATTTTATGCC
The DNA here is from genome assembly GCA_018151165.1 of Drosophila arawakana. NCBI lineage: Eukaryota > Metazoa > Arthropoda > Insecta > Diptera > Drosophilidae > Drosophila > Drosophila arawakana. The sequence goes on along the minus strand of JAECWX010000719.1, from coordinate 149,623 downwards.
ATTCTCTTGTAGAATGCTTAACATTTTTTCGTCTCAAACGTAGTGTTGCTCGATTGTTTGTGAGAGAATAATGTCGTCGAGATAATTTCCACAACCTTCTATGCCACTCAGAAGTTGCTCGAGATACCGTTGGAATATAGCTGTCTAGCGCTCCACCATACAATTCCGTATGGTAGACGCTGGTACTGGTAAAGTCCTAACGGCGTGTTGACAACCATTATCTCCTTTTCATCCAGCTCCATTTGTAGATAAGCTTCTTTTAGATCGATTTTTGAAAAATATTTACCATGTCATATGACGTGGAATAACGATTCACGTGTTGGTAATGGATACTGCTCGATATCTATTTGCGAATTGACTCCTTACTTGAAATCTCCACAAATCCTAATTACTCCACCAGGCTTAGCTGCGAGTACAATGGGGTATGCCCAGTTTTTGTATTTTATTGATGTCCAAATACCTGCTTTTTCGTGACGTTCTACTTCTTCTTTGAATAACGCGAGTTGTGCGTAAGGTATTTGTTGGCTTTTGTAGAATTTCGATGTAAAGTTTTGTTTTAAACAAACGCTTGCTTTTACTTTAGTGATAACACCGATTGCTGACGAATTTCAAAATTGAATGTCTTAAACAAGTCTAATGCAAACAGATTATTTGAATTCTCTACCTTCGCTACGATAATTTTCACACTTGCCTCAATGCTGCCACACTTTGCGTTTGTGTGCAAATCACCCAACACTCGAATTGATTTTTGACCAAATGCATGTAATACTCTATTACATTTTAATAGTTTTGGGCTATTCAATTCTTTGTATGATAACAAATTAATAACCGAAACACTTGCACCAGAATAAATTTGAAATAAAATTATCTTTTTCAAAATTTGTAATTCAATAAAGTTTTATCCACTTTTTGTCAGACTTGTGACACTGTGCAATGATTGAACGTTTTCTGTACTTGAATGTTTGTTTTGATCTCTATTTTCACTCCGCTCCTTGCTCTGCTTTGACATGCAAACTATAGCTATGTGTCCTTTTTTGTCACACTTGTGACAAATAGCATCGCGAAACTTGCATTCGTTTCGAGTGTGAGATCGACCGCATCCAGAGCATGATTTTTGCGTGTCTTTATCCGCTTTCTTTGCTACTCTCTTTTGCTGATGTTTCTTACGCGAATACAGGGTGTTCATGTCAGTAAAAGATTGTTTCTAACATGACACTCGCGCGCTATACCTCGTTGTGTTTGTGAGTCCTTTTGAAAAATTCGTACCGAGCGGCAATTTTTCAGTTATTTGCTTGTAGGTAAAATCGTTTAGCAATAATTCGAAAATTTCTGTACCTATCCACGACAAGAAATATGATATTTTCTTTTCTTCCACACTAACTGTATAAGCAATAAAATGTTGCGATAATTGTTGCAAATAAGATTCAAAATTTTGTTGGTCTTTGTTAAATGCTGGTAGCATTGTTTCGCTTATTTTGCATAAACTCTATTTGTTTTTGTTGATCTTACAACAATTTATTGTCTATTTGTTCGTTCGCGATCATGCTTTAATGATGTGATTTTACACAAAACGTAATAATGTGGCTTTGTTTTAATTGTATTTCGTTCGATCTCCGATGGACTACCGACACGAAATTACGCGAAAAGAACCATACTTCGAGTTGCGGCTTTTTTAATCCTCACCGCCAATATGTTGTGTTCCGAAAGTAACAAACGTATATCTTTGTTGAGTACTGAATTGTGACTGTTTATTAACATTAGGGAATCAAGTAATCTTACAGAGTTATGTAACTTAACATAGATGGAGATGGAAATATAACGATCTGGCAGTATAAATATATAACAACTAAACAAGGCAAGTTGGAGTTACGCGATGTTTTCTATGTGCCATCGGTACAAGTGAATTTTTATTCTGTTAGCAATGCAATGAAATTCAGATATAAAAAATTTTTTTGGTAACAATTTCGCGTCGGTAAAATCAAGAAATGGTGCTGTGCTGCTAATAGCAACCATAAGAGATCATTTATTTTTGTTTAACGATTCAAACGCAATGAAAAGGCCATTATGTGGCATAATCGTTATGGTCATCTAAATTATCGCAGTCTCAAAGATTTGTTAAAAAAAGATCAAGTGCACGTGATGGATGAAAAAAAACAAAGCCGCGGAGATTAATTTCAACACGTGCAATAAATTAAAAATTTGTGAAAAAACAATGCTGATGATTTTTTGGATTTAATGTCGTTTGTGGTCCTATAAATGTTACCTAAGTAGGCGGCGCAAAGTACTTTATAGCATTTATAGATGATAAGTCAAAGAGAGTGTTAATGTACTTTACAAAAACCAAAGATCAAGCGCTTGAAAAGTTCCAACTTTTCAAAATTACCATATTTTTGAAAAGTTGGAACTTTTCAAGCGCTTGATCAAACACAAAGAAAAACAAGAAAGAATGCTATAGTCGCCTTGCGACTTTAGGATACCCGTTACTCAGTTTCAATATGTTATTAGCAATGGTTATGGATAAGATAGTTTGGCAAACACAGAACATTTTCATACAAATTCATGTTTAGAGCATATTTTGTAGCAAGTATTACTGAGCTAGACGGGCGGTTGTAGTAACCATAATTTTGAATTTGGAACTATTCATCTAAACAACCAATGTCAGTGTCGAGTTCAGGAAGCATGGCGGACGGGACCCTTCTGGTACCTTAGCTCTTTCGGTGTGGGGTGGGTTTTTATCATGTCCTGCACTACGCCTACCTACAAATTTTAATTAAAGAGTCCGTACTGAATCTAAATATATAACGGTAGCAAAAACAAATGAAAATTACAGGGTATAAACTATTCGTTACGTTACACATAATTATAAAATAACCAAATAAAATGCAGATTCTTTCATAAAAAGTTAGTCACATTCTAAAGTGGGGGTCTGTGGTGTTGATCAGCCCCATTGCGCTCTTTACCAACCCAAACAATTAGATTTTCAGAGCTGTAAAAAAATTATGAAAATCCCCTAAATTAAATTTCATACATTTAATTAATTCTCCAGGTCCTTAGAAATCAAAGTTTACAAAATCATTGTATTAGTAATATCATGGGTATAAATTTCATATTTAATCAATTCCATATTCGAAGAATATTATAGCAAAACAATTTTAAATAAATTCATTCTTAATTTTAACAATCTATCTTAATGTCTCATTTTTATTTATTGCTTTACTTTCAATTGTAAATCTTTTTACTATCGGTTCTTGTTATTTAATTTAATTTTAATTATATAGACTTTTGATTTTATATTTTATATTGGTGAAGCCAATTTTGCGTTTATAGATAAACTAAAGTAATTTTTTTTTTATATATGTGCATTGCTAACAATTAGTCTATATTTTGTTTCTTTTAACATAGTATCAGGTTGATTTATTCATTGTAGTGTTTATTTAAATCTTTTTTCTTTTCTCACTTGTTTTTTTTTTAATACCGCTGTAAATTTAATGTTATTTAAAATATATAATATAAAAAAAATGTGTGAATATATAGGTTTTAACAAAATTTTTTAATTTTTAACAGGCAAACGAATTTTTATACTCTCTGCAAGAGTATATTGGGTTTGTGCAAAAGTATGTAACAGGCAGAAGGAGGCGTGGCCGACCCCATAAAGTATATATATTCTTGATCAGCGTCACAAGCCGAGTCGATATAGCCATGTCCGTCTGTCCGTCTGTCTGTCTGTCCGTCTGTCCGTCTGTCTGTCCGTATGAACAAACAGATTTCAGAGATGGTAAGAGCTACAAGATCGAGCTTGGTGTCAAACGATCAGATATTTAGTCAGTCAATACAATAATCTTTTTTTTTTCCGATGCCACGCTCCATTCGCCCACAATAAGCAAAAAACTGGACACACCTCGGGAAAAATAGGTGTTTTCGGCAAATATCTCAGTAACTATGGCACCTAGGATCACCAATTCTGGTACGGAGGTTCCTAGCGACAGCATAGTTGCATTGCCATTTAAAATTTTGAACTGTCACGCCCACTTTTCCCACAATCGATAAAATAGTTTTCAAACTTGAATGCCTTCAATGCGTATCGTACAGTATTGTAATTATATAATTCGTGTGCAGACTAATTGTATTAAACTATCCTAAAAGGCGCATTAAAATCGGGTTATAAACAAGAAAACTAGAAGCTTTACAATATTGATAATTGAATTCAATATCAATATATGAGTGCAAGCGAGACAGAAACATACAAACATTTGATCGAATATTTACGCTTCGTGCGTGGCGGCGTAAATATGTGTGTATGTGTGTACGTATATAATACATTGTATATATATACACATATATGTATGTATATACTTGTAAACACATGAATGAATATTTAAATTTATGTTAATTTATATGTTATATATATATATATATATATATATATATATGTAATGCCAAGTAATTGTTTTAATAACCTGAGCCCTAATGCTTTAACAAGCCAAAACATTTAACAAATAACGAATTTTGCTTTTTTTCATTGTTTGTCTCTTTGTTTTTGCTACTTTTGATTTGAAGAATACCAACAAATCATTTGGCACAGCTGATTATCAACCAGATCAAAACAATAACATTGGAGAAGAAGACCAAAACAATTAAAAGAGAAATATTCTCATTTCGCTCTCTCTGGTTTTTGTTGTTTTTGGGTTTCTTTTATTGCTTCGTTTCTATGCATTACCTCTCACACATGCAAACGCATGCAAGAGAGGAGAGTAGCAAAAAAGTCGTTACTTTTGGCGGCCGCTAAGCAAAACAAAACACAACGCTTACCATTAGTGCTACCAGTTAAGCCATTTAATTGCTAGATCTAGATATAAGATGTTATAAGTGATCTTGATGAACTAAACAGCATTATAATTATTCTCTAATTGTTAATTACGATTACGTATATATGTATATTTATATTATAGATGTATTATTTATATTTATATATATATATATATTTATATTTATATTTATTTATATATATAATAAGATGTTTCGACGATTAGCTTATTAAAAAAATATAAACTTTATTTAACAAACTCGAAACTTCGGAGTACAAAACTAGACTGCTTATCCTATGTTCTGATGACGTTAAGCAAACCTCGGTTTGCAGCTTTCATTTATTGGACTTTGGACTCTTTGAGCTTTTAGCTCTTATATAAACAGAGAAAGATCTCGATCTTGAAGAGATTGAGAGTGTTCGGCTAGGATTTGTTTAACGTCAGCAGTTTTAACCCCAATGATGGGAATAACGATTCTGGCAATTGTTTATGATATTTAATGCATTCGTGGGAAGCCAGAATTGTTATTGTCACCATTTGATTTTTTCGAAAGTGTTTACATTAAGTTCTTGTGGTGTTATTGTCACCATTTGATTTTCTGAGAGTGTTTACATTAATCTTTGGTGCGAAAGAAATCTTTGACATAAATAATAAGTGTTGTGTATGTGGTGTATGTGGTGTATGGGTTTAGGTACGTATGTATCTACATATGTCACTATATATATATATATATACCGCGCGCGATTTTCTGAGCGCGTTTGTTGTATTTAAGAATCGCGTTCGGTTTTCGATAAACGCGTGTTAATTGTCGCGTTCTGTTTAGTATCGTAAGTCTGAAGTATTGTCCGATTTTAAATATTATAAAATTATAATTTTTTATATAATTATAACATTTATTAATTTTATATTATTTACATTGATATATTTAATTAATTTAAAAAATTATTTTTAATAATTAATAAATTATTTTATTTTATAATTTTAAATATTTAAATAAATTATATAAAAATATATATTATATTTTTATATATTTTATCTAAATACAATTAATAATATTAAATAAATAAAATATTTTATAAATTTTGTTTATATATACAATTTTTTGAAAATGCCCCGCAGAAGGCAACTATCTGCTGCTGCACAGTCTCAAAGGCGTAGGGAAAGGAATAGGTTAAATAGAGAAGACGCACAGTATGCAGATAGAGAAAGAGAGTTAAATTCCCAATCTCAAAGAATCTGTAGGGCAGTCAGTGAAAATAGAGTAGTAGAACAGATTGGGAATTCTCAGCTTCGCTCACGCCGCACAGTGGGGCAGCGGGCCGAAAAATTTTGCAAAAATCATATCTTTTGAACCAGGGGAGGTATTGAACAAATTAAAAAGCATTTAACAGATAACTTATTAAGCTTAAGAATGAATGTCTGAACAGGGTGATCCGTTAACAGGGTGCTTCAAAATTTAATGTCAAAGTTCATTAATATTTCTGCCCATATTAGACGTATAAAATAAAAATTTAAAATACATATTTTTATCACAAAGTAATATTTTTAATATTGTTTTAACATAAACATAACATATCAATATGTTTTAATTCGTTTTCTTTACTAATTTACTTAATTTTGTTACCAACATTTTTGGTTGAAATATTTTGAGGTTATATTTCAAATTTTTTTTAGTGGCCAATTTTCATTAAAATGAGTTCAAATATTTGTTGTAACATATAATAAACTTAGTATTTTGGAACAGTAACTATTATCTTTAAAATTTTTTGGAAATACGTGCATTTGAAGATGCTGCTTAAATGCTAACGAAGTATACATTTTTTCTAAAACTAATCTCATTAAATTGAGTCAAAATTAATCGAATAAGCTCGCTTCAACAAAAGAAATCAGGGTACTTATATTTACAATGCAGTTAAGAAATCTCATTGAATTATTATACTCTCTGCAAGAGTATATTGGGTTTGTGCAAAAGTATGTAACAGGCAGAAGGAGGCGTGGCAGACCCCATAAAGTATATATATTCTTGATCAGCATCACAAGCCGAGTCGATATAGCCATGTCCGTCTGTCCGTCTGTCCGTCTGTCCGTCTGTCTGTCTGTCTGTCCGTATGAACAAACAGATTTCAGAGATGGTAAGAGCTACAAGTTCGAGCTTGGTGTCAAACGATCAGATATTTAGTCAGTCAATACAAGAATCTTTTTTTTTTTCGATGCCACGCCCCATTCGCCCACAATAAGCAAAAAACTGGACATACCTCGGAAAAAATTGGTGTTTTCGGCAAATATCTCAGTAACTATGGCACCTAGGATCACCAATTCTGGAACGGGAGGTTCGTAGCGACGGCATAGTTGCATTGCCATTTAAAATTTTGGACTGCCACGCCCACTTTTCCCACATTTGATAAAAAAGGCTGGAACCTTCAATGCCGGGTTTGGCGAACTTGTTCGTATCGTACAGTATTGTAATTATATAGTTCGTGTGGAGATTAACTATATTAAACTATCCTGAAAGGCGCATTAAAATCGGACTATAAACAAGAAAACTAGAAGCGTTACAATATTGATAATTGAACGCAATACCAACCCATAGGTGCAAGCGAGACAGAAACACACAAGCACATGTTCGAACGTTTTCGCTGCCTGTGTGTCGGCAGCGCTGCCCGCGGTCGCTGGCTGCGCCGAATACACACATACATACATACATATTTGCATCATATACATATTGCCAAACGTATGTGTATTCGAATACAAACAAACAGATGTGTGTTTGATTCTGCTTAGATTGTTTTTGTTTCAACGTGTTTTAATGCAAGTAATTCACATTGTAATATCTCGATACCGATTTTAATAATTTAATCGTGACAAATGCAGAGAGTATTATACGGTCGGGCGCGCTCGACTGTATTTTTCTTTCTTGTTTCTCCCTCATGGAATCAGCCAAACTCGAAAATCTATGTTTGTACCTTAAAAGAACAATTTATTTAGTTACCTGTAGCCAAAATGTCTCAAGACTGGTAAAACACATAAAAAATAATATTTTTTAGATTTAACTAACTCAGGTATTATTAACAAAATGATTTTACACAATATTTTTATTAAATTCCCACTCAGGAAATACCCATATTTGCATGGGCTCTTCTTCTTCCATACTTAAAACGCGCATTTTTAGCACGAGGTTGCGCTCGTTTTATGACTTTTAATTCTAAACGGGCAAACTAGGGCAAAGGAAATTATATAGGCATATTAGAAGAAGGTTCATTCTATCATATGTATATAGTCTCCTCGTGAACATCGGTGAACATTAGAAGTTATGTCCATGCTAAATTAAAAAAACTGCCCAAAAATAGTATATTTTTTAAACTTTTTGGAATATTCAGTTATAAAACGAAAATTACATTTTTTACTGAATTTAATAAAGAATTAATTATATTTGAATAAAAAAATTACAACTTTAAGATTGATCGATTATTTCTCCCAAAATTCAATTTTAAAGTCGATACTTTGCGCGGAAAATTTATGTATTTTAGGAAATAGGTCAACTTTGAGGGACTCTAGCACCCACAATTTTCAACCGATTTAAAAAAAATTTCGGATTTATCACCCATGATCATTTTTTAACCAAACGCCATTTTTCTTTTTGTCGTACGCTACCATCACAAAAATGATTTTTGCCACGTTTTTCCGCCGGCTGCCCCATTGTGCGCCGTAGGAGAAGTGCGCGTTTAAGAGTTACAGAACAGGCAGTCGATACTTTGAATAGGACAATTAGGAGACAGGATCCTCAGGTTAGGCAGAGCGAGAGGGCTTCAGATGCCCTAAATAGACGAAGTCGTAGGGAAAATGCTGAGGAAAGGAATCGCGAATAGGCAGCTAATACTTCGCGTAGGACAGTTAGGAGACAGGATCCTCAGGTTAGGCAGAGCGAGAGGGCTTCAGATGCCCTAAATAGACGAAGTCGTAGGGAAAATGCTGAGGAAAGGAATCGCGAACAGGCAGCCAATACTTTGCGTAGGACAGTTAGGAGACAGGATCCTCAGGTAAGGCAGACTGAAAGGGCTTCAGATGCCCGAAATAGACGAAGTCATAGGGAAAATGCTGACGAAAGGAATCGCGAACAGGCAGCCAATACTTTGCGTAGGACAGTTAGGAGACAGGATCCTCAGGTTAGGCAGAGCGAGAGGGCTTTAGATGCCCTAAATAGACGAAGTCGTAGGGAAAATGCTGAGGAAAGGAATCGCGAACAGGCAGCCAATACTTTGCGTAGGACAGTTAGGAGACAGGATCCTCAGGTAAGGCAGACTGAAAGGGCTTCAGATGCCCGAAATAGACGAAGTCATAGGGAAAATGCTGAGGAAAGGAATCGCGAACAGGCAGCCAATACTTTGCGTAGGACAGTTAGGAGACAGGATCCTCAGGTTAGGCAGGGCGAGAGGGCATCAGATGCCCTTAGTAGACGAAGTCGTAGGGAAAACTCAGAAGTAAGAAATCGCGAACAGGCAGCCGATACATCGCGTAGAACAATTAGGAGACAAAATCCACAGTTTAGGCAAAGAGAGCAAGCAGAAGACACTTTGCGAAGATCGCAAAGAAGACAGGATACCTTAGTTAGAAGAATAGAGCAAGTACGCAATAGCCAGGCACACTTCGAGAGGAGGCAGAATGTGGAGATAAGAATATTAGAAAGGGAAGTGGATAGAATAGCTAGGTCACAGCGTCGAAATGACCCTGTTCGTAGGTTAGTAGAAAGAGCTCGTAATACAGCTCAAAGAAGAAGTGCTCGGATAAGAGCACGCCAGATAGCAGTAGATTTAGCTAGAGGTGTTAGTCAGAGAGTTAGTGAGTATAGAAACGATTCTCAGAATAGAGCAGCAGAAAATGAGCGTAATGCTGCACGTAACGAGCAGGCACGAGCAAATGCCATTGCATGACAGGCACAACCCATTAGGAATAGTTTAGAACGGCTTATAGCCACTTTCAACAAATTAATTAAACAGGGCCCCGACCATGTTTGCATTTGTTGTAAGGGATTGTGGTTTCCTCACCAGATAGAAAGGATAAGTAGGGAATTTATTTTAGAAAATAATGAGTTTAGCGCAGACATTCTTTTTTTGTCCGATCAATTTCCTCCTGTGAGCGGCATGCATTCATTTTGCAAATCTTGCAGCCGTTTAATCAAGGATGGAAAAAAACCTAAAAATTCCATTACAAATGGCTTAGACTTCCCAGAACTTCCAGAATGTCTGAAAGATTTACAGAGCTTAGAAGAAAGATTAGTTTCACCGAGGCTGCCGTTCATGATCATAAAATCTTTAGATTATGATCGGCAAAATAGCATAAAAGGAGCTGTAGTAAATGTGCCTATTCCAGTTGAGAATGTCGTAACTTCCCTTCCAAGGGCTTTCAGTGACGCAGAGGTAGTTCAGCTCCACCTCAAACGTAGATTAGAATATCGTCACAGTTTTATGGTGGAAACTATATCTCCATCTCGTGTTGTTGCTGCAATTAGGTATTTAGTAGGTACTGAGCTTTATAGAAAGCATGAAATTAGTATTAATGAGGAATGGTTGGCTTCTCACACATCTGAAGTCATTCCATTTATTGCATCAACAGAAGATATAGACTTAGTTAGAGAAATGGGTGATAGAGCTGCAAACCCAAATATAGACGAGAATGCTCCAGTAGAAGAGCAAGAACTAAATCCTGGAGGTGAGGAAACCCTTATGGAGAATATTCCAGTAGAGAATTTAGATGGTAGTAGTTTAGCTGTAGCACCTGGGGAAGGACAACGGCCTCTGGACATGATAACTGATTGTGATTCAGAGGAGTTGTCTTTTCCCACTATTTATGCAGGAGTGAAAAGGAATTGTGTAGAAAGCTACACAAAAATCATTAGATCAGAGCTTAGGAATTTTGATAGAAGGGCTTGTAGGGTAGATAAGCTTTTTTTACAATCTTAGGAAAATGCAGCTTATTAGTATGCGGAATAATTATTCCATTTGCTTGAGAAAGCACAGCGCTTCCCGCGGCGTTACAGCTAGGACAGCCCTTAATGATGATGAAATAGATAGGTTAATTCAGTTTGATGAGGGATTTAAGATATTAAAAGGCATTCGCTCGTCTCCTGCGCATTGGGAAGCAGAGAAGAAGAAGGTAATGGCCATGATTAGGCAATTTGGCATACCTTCTTTCTTCATAACGCTCTCTGCTGCAGAAAGTAAATGGTTAGAACTTATAGTTATTTTAAAGAAAACAGTTAGGAAGGAAGTTCTAACCGAAGAAGAGGCAGCTAGCTTGGAAAGGTCTGAAGTTGTAGAACTGATTAGGTCAGACCCAGTTACATGCGCTAGGTATTTTGAATATAGGTATAGGCAGCTTTTAAAAGTTATGAAAAAGGATGGAGGCATTTTCGGCCAACATTCTGTGTATAAATATTATTGGGGAGTAGAGTTTCAACATCGGGGTTGAAAGACGCCCCTTTATTTGATGCTAGTAATCCTTCCACTTGTCCGCCTGTCGTACAGTTTGTTGATCAGTTTATTTTAGATCCATATGCGTGCTGTAGTTATGTTATCAATTATATCAATAAGTCGCAAAGAGGAATGTCTAAGCTTATGCGAGAAGCTGTAGAAGAAGCGCGTTCAGGAAACTTTAGCATTAGGCAGAAACTGCAGCACATAGGTCACAAGTTTATAAATGGCTCAGAAATATCTGCACAGGAGGCAGCTTATTGCTGTTTAGGGATGTCGTTGTCAGAGAGCAGCAATGCAGAAGTTTTTATAATAACTGGATTGCCTGACAAACGAGTTCAAATGCTCAAGTCGCGGGCACAACTCAGAAGTTTGCCCGAAGACTCAGAAGATATTTTCGAAGTAGGCCTATTAGATCATTTCGTTCACCGTCCAGATGATCTTAATAGTTTATGCTTAGCAGATTTTGCGGCATTTTATACATTCTCTAAAACTGCAGGTAGGACTCGCCAAGAATCACAGGATGAGGTAGGAAATGAAGGATTCGGTAGAACCGAAGTTTATCCTCTTCGCAATGGTAGCGGATTTGTTAGAGAAAGGCGTAGTCCACGGATAATACGTTATAGGAGATATAATGTTAGTCACGATAGAGAAAATTATTTTAGGGAACTAGTAATGCTGTATTATCCATGGAGAAATGAACAAGAGGAGTTGGTTAGTAAAAATTGCGAAGAGGTTTGTAATCTGAATAGGGACTTTATTGAGTCTAATCGTAGGAGATTCAATGTTTTAAATGATAGTGAGTTAGAAGATGCTCTCAGTAGAGTATTAAACGATAATCAGGAAGACGAGTTAGGTAATGTAGATGATCAGGATAATGTAGACAATAGATTTAGAGTGTTAGGTGTAGCAGCAATAGATCCTCAAGTCCACATTTTAAATATAGGAAATGACGAGAATGCAGATGGGCCAAGCAGCAACACTGTTCAGTTTGTTAAGTTGCCTGTTTTAATGACTTCGTCATGTTTAGAGGAAATAGTATGTTCCCTAAACTTAAAACAGAGAACTTACCTAAACCACGTGTTGCACAATTTTAAGATAGGCAAAAAGTTTTATGAATTTGTAGGTGGTGGAGCAGGTGTCGGCAAAAGCCGACTAATTTCGGTATTATATCAAGCCCTTACAGCTAGATTTAATAATAGAAGAGGCTAAAATCCTGAGTCAATTAAAGTTCTTTTGTCCGCTCCAACAGGGAAGGCAGCATTCGGAATAGGAGGTTGTACACTCCATTCAATGTTTAGCCTTCCTGTAAATCAGTCCGATCGAATTGGGACCTTATCCGCAGACTTACTTAATACGTTACATTCGAGATTGATCGATCTCAAACTATTAATTATTGACGAGATTTCAATGGTAGGAGCCAAAATGTTTGGCTTTATAAACGTGAGGCTACAGCAAATTTTCAAAAGTAATCACTTTTTTGGAGGGATACCTGTCATCGTGTTCGGCGATCTCAGACAACTGAGGCCTGTGGGCGACAGGTGGATTTTTCAGCCATCCTCTAGGGAAGACTACAGTGAACTTCATGGCACACTGTGGGAAAATAATCTAATTAGATTTGAATTTTTCGAGTTGACGGAAATAATGCGTCAACGAGATGACCAACCATTTGCTGTAGCCCTTAATAATATGGCATCCGCTCATATGACAGACATTGACATTGAGCTTCTTAGATCCAGAGTAGTAAGGGAAGATACGATACCAGAAGATGCTATTCATCTCTTCCACTCCAACGCCGCAACAAATTCATACAACACTTTAAAACTGAATCGAATTGCGACCATCCAATATTGCTCTAGTGCAGAGGATTATGTAAAGGGTAGTAATATAGGTGAGGCAAACAAGGCCCGAATTCTTGAATCTGTAAAAGGAATCAAAACTTCAGAAACCCAGGGTTTGTGTAGTACTCTTATTTGAAAGACTACAGCAAAATATATGATGACTGTTAACATAGATACTTCAGATGGCTTAGTTAATGGAGCAACAGGCATACTTAGGCAAATAGATTTAGATTCAAACAGTCATCCAATTATTCTATGGGTAGATTTCCTTGAGGAAAGAGTAGGAAAAGAGTTACGATTAAAGTATAGAAATCTACCCAATCCATTGTGGACCCCAATAGCAAAAACTGTTCGAAGTTTTCAGTTTAGGAAAAATGAAAATGTTACGATAGATCGCAAGCAGTTTCCGATCGTACCTGCAGAAGGTATTACCATTCATAAAAGTCAAGGAGCAACCTTCAATAAGGTGGTGGTCCACATTTCCGATAGCTTAGATCGAGCAGCTTTATATGTTGCTTGTAGTAGAGCGACAAGTACAGCTGGACTGTTCCTAGTAGGCAACTTCAACCCTCCGAGGCCCATCCAAGGTCGAAATGTAGTTCAGGAAGAATTAGAAAAATTACGCTCCATTAAGTTACTTAGTACTCATTTCGACTATATACTTAACAGTTCCAATTTTGAAATCATTTTCCACAATGTCCAAAGTCTGCACTGTCATATTAAAAGTGTTCAGTTAGATAAGCTGATGCTTCAGGCATCAATGCTTTGTTTTGTTGAAGGCTCGACCTTCCCAAATGAGACTTATGAAGTCCCAGGGTTTAGAATTGCTGTACGTTTAGATTGTTTAGGTGAAGGTAGGACTCGATCACAAAGAGGCATTCTCGTTTTTGTCAGGAACGAACTTTTTGAGAATGTTAGTCTTTGTTCCACAGGTCGCAAAATTGATGGTTCGCACGTATTCGAGTACTCAGTTTTAAAGTTTAAGTCTATAGGAGTTTTAGTTATTTATAAAAGCCCCCATTACTCGTTACCTAAATTTAGAAGTGAATTTGAGAATTTATTTGTAGAATATAGCGAAATTTTAGGTAGGGAAGCAGTAATTTTAGGAGATTTTAATTTATGTTTAAGCGCTCTCACCCAGGCTAGGGAAACATTTGAAAGTTTGGTTAGGAAGGGATTTAGATCCCTTTTAGATTTGAAAATGTCCACAACACGTGACGATTCACATATTGATTGGGCATTTTCAAATGTGTCGCTTGGCCAAGCCAGCGCAAAAACCTATGAGACAGTGCACAGCATTCATGACGCGATTTCCGTAAGCATTTCAGGTAGTCTGTAAGTTGATAGGTCGGGAATTTTTTTGTTTTTTTTCCGCGCGGGGAACATGGAAATGCGTAATTTATTTAAACAATTACACATTTCAAGTCGACTCGAAGATCTCTTTAAAAGATCTAATTGCATTGCAATGACCTCCACGTGGTGTTCCCTGGATATCGATTTAATTTATTTATTATTATTTAAATCGGTAACGAACTCGAGCGGCGAATTTTACTAGTAATCGGGCGTTTTCGATTATAATTTGTTATTTTGTAATACCCAAAAACCGATTTTAATCATATTATTATATAATCGGTAATAAAATGCAGAGAGTATTATACGGTCGGGCGCGCTCGACTGTACTTTTCTTTCTTGTTAATATTAAAACTGTCATATAAATGCATAAAGGTATTTCAGCTGTGTGGTTCATACTTAATTTTAATGCTATTTATTTTTTTCTCATTTTCATTTTTATTTTATTCTTGTTTCATTTTATTTGTTTAATTTTAATTTTATTTGATTTTTATTTAATAGAATTTAATTTTATTTATTTTATGGTAGTTCGTTTTACTTATTTATGTATGTTATGTACGTATGATGTATGTATGTGATGATGCATGTAATAATACCATTTATGTTAAGTCCAGAGTCTGTTAACTCCCAAACAGCTGTTACCCTTTCGGTACTTATGGGACAACAAAACTTTATAATTTGATATTTTACGTTATGTATGTATGTCTTTCAGCACAAAAACAAACGCTTTTGCTATTGCTTTTGCGCAATAAGCTTTACAGTGCTTACTGTAGCCACAGTGAGTATTTGATAGACTCACCAGAGGATCGACGAAGGCCTTCGAGAATTCTGCTGTGTGTGTGTGTGTGTTGTGTTGTTGGTGTTGTGTTTGCATGCCAGATTATTGGTTAGTGGTGTGTGTGTTTTGTGTTGTGTGAGAGTGTTTTGATTAATTGTGTATGTGTTTTATGTTGTGTGAGTGTGTTTGTGTGCAACATTTTTCTCTTTGGCTTTCTCTTTGAAATCAAAATTTAACGTTTGTTACAAATGCAGTGCAAATAAACACTGAGAGAAAAAGATTTGAATATTCACTACGCACATTTTTTAATGAACAAATAGTTTTTTTCGTTTTCAGTACAAAATTAATATTTTGATACATGTATATATTTATTATATATACATATAATGTATTCTTGTTAAGCATACACATAAATGACCGAGACGGCGGAGGCTCTGCTGAGGCTGATCTGCTTGAGATAAGCCTCAGTGGCAGCTGAAGCTTTGCTTGGCAAAGCGGCGAGAAGAGTCCGCGATGTGGCTCTTTTCAGCGAGGGTTTTCCCTACATCTGTAGGCATTGGCAATAACGGCTGAGACTTCTTGGGGCAGCCAAGATGAGCAGCAGATATAACTGTGAGCAGCAGATGCTTCAGTGGAGACTTCGGTGAGCACTAAGGCTTCTATGGGCAGCAAATTTCGCTGCGAACAGCAGATGCTGCAGTGGGCAGCAAAGCTGAGCAGCAAATGTAGCAGTGGAAACCTTTGTAAGCAATCGATGCTTCTGTGGGCAGCAAAGACTGCTGGGCAACCACAGAGGCTCTCCTGTGACGGCTGGGGCTGCGCTGGACAGCGAGGGTTTTCCCTGCAGCTGCAGCGATAATATTACTCTTTCCGGTGATCCTGGGGCAACAGAACGTTCCAGTATTGAAAGTGGCTTTGATAGCCAAAGGCGGCTGCACAATATGCTGGCACTGTTGTCCACTGATCACGTTCCAGGCGTGAACATTTTTCTATTTTTTTCTTTTGCGTCCGCACGAGGCGGAAGAGAGTGAAGCCTGCTGAACGAGCTACCTTCAGTCGTAAAGGCTCTGCTCTTTAACATCAGCTGTTAAAGCTGCTAAGATCAGAAACTCTGGGTTGCAGCATATTTAGCTAAAGCTTTATGCACTTTAAGCTCGCTTAAAATGAAACAGCTGCGTAAACAACGTTATGCAGATGTTCTCAATTAAACTGAACGAAACTTGTTATACTCAATTAATAACAATAACTACGTTTTCTACATTTACTTTACTTGATAATGGATTTTAATTGCAACGACGTATATTTGTATCGCATGCCATAGAGATATTTGCAACCCAAAACTGCGATAACAAATAAAATCGGTAGTACGCCCAAAAGTTTTTCATACTAATTTATATTTGGAGAGTATTTTTGACCAATCGGCCCTATGGGAGCTATACGATATAGGGCGATTTGGATAAAACTTGTGAAAATTTGGTTAAGATAGCATGACTAACAAAGTTTTCTATTTTAAATCATTTTAGTTTTACCTGTACATTTACCTTTATATGCAAATAAAACGCCCTAAAGTGGGCGTGTCAAAAACAAAACATTTATTTATGCTGATCAAGGATATATATACTTTATGGGGTCTGCCACGCCTCCTTCTCCCTGTTACACACATTCCAGCGATTACAATACACCCTTTTACTCTACGAGTAGCTTGTATAAAAATTAGCTGATATCATTTGCATTTTTTTTTGTAAAGACAGCCTATTCTAAAAATTAGTATTAAAACCTACTGAAAAATCGAGAACTACTTTAATTAAAACAAATTGCAAGTTCTTAAGCTTTACAAATTATTGTTAGACTTAGCAATCGCGGAATGGCTTGGCAGCGTGTGTGTGGCTATTCCGAGACGAACATTACAACTGACCGCCCGCTTGTGACCGCTGTACTGCCTAATACAAATCAAACTTACATGCTAGCTTAAGTATAAGAGATTCCATGTTTACATTATAGGCTACTACATTAGGTTTAATTCATTACTTAGGCTAATATTTCGTTTTCTTTGCTTATGCTAACTACTGCTATTCATGATCCAACATTCCGGCCACCTTAAAGGGATCGCCTTCAATCCCTTGGTAGCCCTGGCAGCATTAGCGCCGGCCTGCAGCATGTCCAGTCCTCCGATGAGAGGGCCGCTCCGAGAAATGAGCCTCCACACCATCCTTCGTTCCGCGAAGAGCTGAAGGTTGCACTGCTTCCGGCAGAATGAGTCCAGGAACTCCTTCCCCAGGTTCCTTTCGAAAATACGTAGCCTTCTTCGGGTAACGCCGGACTGGTATTCCACGTCGAGCGAATAAGCTGTTCAATGTGAAAGAAGCATTAGTGGGCACGTTTGCTATACATTCAAGAGGAACAGCCTTTGATGCAAAACACACTAACACCGCAATATACACTTTTAGCGGGGCTCGTCCTCTTTTCCATATGAAGCCAATCAAAGAGACACCTTCACAAATTAACGAGATTCGTCTTCCAAATTCGTCTGACTTTCCAATTTATAGAATCAGCGATCGCAAACCTGCTAAGCAAACGAACAACGAGTGTTCTTTTGAACCTTGAGGGCAATGTCTTAGACTTGCAACGAAACTAAATAAGCTGAACGAGTATCTGAACGTCACACCCTCTTGACGACAAATCGGCTGGATTTGCTGATGTTGGTCCATGTCTCCAAGATATATTATTGCCCATCTCTGGGATACCTGCAACTCGATTGGCTACAAGTGTTGCGAGTAGTGAAGGGGAAGTATCCATATAATGTAGTGCGGTTTCTGAATCATTCGAGGAACTCGCAGTCTCGATTCAACATCGGTCCAACGCGTACGTCTGGGCTAACATACACGCGAAAGATTCTAACAATGTTTTTCGCTTGGTGGGACTTAAAATACCAAGTGATACCGAACAGTATGCAGACCTGGTGTCCACCTCATGCCAAGCGATCTTGTCGAATCGGCATCATTGGAAATACAAACTTTCTCATTTCCGCCTTCTTCCAATACTTTAGAATGGTTTGAAAACCATTTTGCCAATTCAAATTCGCCCGTTATGTAATCTGCCGTGAGGGCAGGTCGGTTCAGACGGCACCTACAAAGAGAATGAACTATATACCTCTGAATAGTAGGTCCCACTAGTAATTCCTTGAGAGAATGAGACGACGTTTTCTTATACGACTCGATCACTACTACTCGAAGCTTGGTGGAACTGCCAGTCCAGTCGGAAATTTACGAACGCTGTCCCGAGAGCTTTGTTTGCAAACGATGTGCTCCGCAGAATAATGTGCAGTAAAACTTTGCTCCGGGACAGCTTCAACCTCACAGTGTAGATCTACACTATCTTCTAAACTGACATCTTGCCTATGTTGCATCACTGAGCAATATATTGGGCTATTGGCAAACATTTCTTGCACCGCCTGATGCCACCCAACCAAACAACGTCCTTTGTAACAATGAACCACTCTTCTCCAATCTAATCTTCCAAGTGCAAAGCATGTCGAAGAAGGAGTCGGCTCCTAGAACTATATCTATTTGCTGGGGTTTGTGGAACTCGGGGTCAGCGAGTTCGATATTTGCTGGGATCTTCCACTTATTAATGGGATCACCATCTGGCTGCCTGCTACAAATTGACATCAGCACCCAAAACTCGGCACTGAACTGGTGTCTCGATACTTTGCATTTTGCAGTCAAACTCGACTGTCCAACCGACTTTACGGTTAAGCTCTTGCTCTTACGTTGAAGACTTTCCGTCATAAAGTTTACTTGTGATCCAGAATCCAACAGGACTCTAGCAGTTCGATTCTGACCGAAACTGTCCGGAACTTTGACAACTGCCGTTGCAAGAATTACTTGATCGACGTCGCTAGTAACACGATCAACATGGGCAGGATGAGCAGAAGCTTGTGATGTTTCTACCGGTGTGAATTTGTGAAGGAGAGTGTTGTGAGGACGAGAACAAACTCTACACTTCGACGCAGTGCAGTTGGACACTCTGTGCTCTGAATGCAAGCAGTTTATGCAGAGTTGACTAGATTTTACGAAATTAAATCTATCGTCAACCGGCAGTGCTGCAAACCCTAAACAATTTTCAATCATATGGTTTGCACTGCAAAACTGGCATGTGGGTTCAACTTCTCTTTCAACATTTGTACCCGCAAAAGACTATTTTTTAGCGTGTTTCATTTCGAATGTTTGCTTCATCCTAGACTTTGAACTTTCTTCAGCAGACAAATGCTGATATCGCCTGTTCAAAGCCGCAGCACATTCGGTACATTTCGACAATGTGTTGTAATCCAGCTGTTCCTCATACTTCGACTTAGTATGAGGATCTACCTTCGACATAACTATATTAATCAAGATTGCATTTGAGAAAACTTGCTCATCTCCAACGGACATTAGCGAACCAAAAATTGCCGGTATCGAGGCAACTATTGTTCTAATTCCAACTGCCGATGGCTTAGACATCGGCTCAATGTCAAACAACTGGGCAAGAGTGTCAAAAAAGACAAGACACTTGTTGTCGTATACTCGACTTAGACTTTCTAATGCCTTCGGGTAATACGCATCAGATACTTGGAAATGGTTGAATTTCTCAATATTTGACAGCGAGCGATCTGAGTCTACCAAGCTGTTAAACAGACCGATAAATTGTCTGTATTCCGAGTGTTTACCACTAAATTTGGGCAACTTCAGTTTGGGTAAGTGAGAATGGTGAGAAGGCTTAGGGACGAATTCTGCTGCCTGATGCGCACTTAGGGCTGATATGTATGAAGACCGTGCCAAAATACATGTTTCCTCAAGCATTGCACGGCTAGTATTGTCAGGATCTATTGCATCAATCTCTGACTGCAGATCCATAGCTTTGGAAATTTATGAATTTAGTATGTCTAGCCGGCACTGGATCTCAAATTTACTGGAGTCACCATTTTATTATTGAGTCAACTCCTTTGACGCTTTATGTCGCTCTCTATTTTTATACTCTCTGCAAGAGTATATTGGGTTTGTGCAAAGTATGTAACAGGCAGAAGGAGGCGTGGCAGACCCCATAAAGTATATATATTCTTGATCAGCATCACAAGCCGAGTTGATATAGCCATGTCCGTCTGTCCGTCTGTCCGTCTGTCCGTCTGTCCGTCTGTCTGTCCGTCTGTCTGTCTGTCTGTCTGTCTGTCTGTCTGTCCGTATGAACAAACAGATTTCAGAGATGGTAAGAGCTACAAGTTCGAGCTTGGTGTCAAACGATCACATATTTAGTCAGTCAATACAAGAATCTTTTTTTTTTTTTCGATGCCACGCCCCATTCGCCCACAATGAGCAAAAAACTAGACACACCTCGGTAAAAATCGATGTTTTCGGCAAATATCTCAGTAACTATGGCACCTAGGATCACCAATTTGGGTACGGAGGTTCCTAGCGACAGCATAGTTGCATTGCCATCTATAAATTTGGACTGCCACGCCCCCTTTTCCCACATTTGATAAAATAGTTTTCCAACTGCAATGCCTTTTTTAGCGATTTTTTTCGTATGGTTATTTATATTTCGTGCGGAGACTAACTATATTAAACTATCCTGAAAGGCGCATTAAAATCGGACTATAAACAAGAAAACTAGAAGCGTTACAATATTGTTAATTGAACGCAATATCAACCCATAGGTGCAAGCGAGATAGAAACACACAAGCACATGTTCGAACGTTTTCGCTGCCTGTGTGTCGGCAGCGCTGCCAGCGGTCGGTGAATACACACATACATACATACATATTTGCATCATATACATATTGCCAAACGTATGTGTATTCGAATACAAGC
This sequence comes from Drosophila arawakana, assembly GCA_018151165.1. Taxonomy (NCBI): domain Eukaryota; kingdom Metazoa; phylum Arthropoda; class Insecta; order Diptera; family Drosophilidae; genus Drosophila; species Drosophila arawakana. The sequence continues at coordinate 128,539 of JAECWX010000719.1, read as the reverse complement.
AAACAGATGTGTGTTTGATTATGCTTAGATTGTTTTTGTTTCAACGTGTTTTAATGCAAGTAATTCACATTGTAATATCTCGATACCGATTTTAATGATTGAATCGGGACAAATGCAGAGAGTATTATACGGTCGGGCGCGCTCGACTGTACTTTTCTTTCTTGTTTCAAATAATTGACTTAAACGAGCACTAAGGCAAGTTTCCGCGTCAACCAGAACTATGTCATTAGGCTCTGTTTTGTGTGCCATATTGACTAGTTAAATTTTGACTCTATTCGAATGCACGTAAGTGTACTATATTTAACAATAATCAGCTGATCAAAAAAATTGTCTGACGAAGATAGTGAAATGATTAAAGATATTCAGTTGATTAACAACAGTTGGCGATCAATATACTTTAAGAAAATCGGAAGATTAAAGATAATCAGCTGGCTAACTAAACTTCTCGCATAACAGCAACTAACAAAACGCAAGCGTATGTAGATAAGCAACGACAGTTGTCAACAACAACAAAGTAACAATCTACGAAAACGCACCAGCGCAACAATAATCAGCTGTTTAGCGATTTTTGAATTATTCGACTGACTAGACAAACGATGCAACGATGCGATCTACCAACAACGACTAAAAGGCTTGCCGTTTATCAGCGTACGTTTGTATGCTTGCTAACGCCTACGGGTTGACAAACAAGCAAAGTAAAGCAAAATCAAAGCAAAGCAGAATCGAAGTGAAGCACTAACAAAGTACAAGCTAACTACCGCAAGCCAAAATCCAAAACCTGTATGTATGTAAAAGCGCACTGCGCTTTACTTATGTGTAAATGATGTGCAAGAACAAAGGTCAAAAAACCCACCACTGAGCATATGTAGATATTGGCGACTAGCGAAATTAAAGAGGAACGGCGAATGTTAATATGCACATATATATGTTTATTTGGACCAGCTATTAATTGTTTGTTTTAGTTATGTGTATAATTTAATTCGATTTGTGTATTTTGCGTCAAATAGCTTTACAATAAATCACATATATATCAGTGCAGAAATGCAATGTCTCTAATGTGCAATAAACGGAGTAGTACTTTCTACTACTATGTACTATGTACTTTCAAATGTGTATTGTGCCGCTTCTATGCTTACACATTCTATATTATCTTGCACTGTTACCTGATCAACAGAAGAGTCGCTCCTGGGCTCAACTCTGGGTGTTATCTCCAAGATGGGTGCCTTCAACTCCTGGCTGTTCAAATCCAGAATTCCAATACGGTCAACAGCTCCAGGGGAAATCCAACAACAACAATAAAAACCGATACACACAGCAAACCAAAGCCTTGAAATGTCTAATTGACCAAAGAACGCGATTGAAAGTCCCTGCTCGGGCGCCAATGAAAAATCGAGAACTACTTTAATTAAAACAAATTGCAAGTTCTTAAACTTTACAATTTATTGTTAGGCTTAGCAATCGCGGAAAGGCTTGGCAGCCAACACCTACGAATGGTTATCTTTCGATTGTATATTCCAAAAATCGTAGTGAATTAAATTATCCTGTGTAATGGGCACCTGAGATAAATATTGTTGCATTGACATAAGGGGAAAAGCCATGTAGTCTTTACAGGTTGGCAGGGTAAAGAAGAAGAACATTAACATTAACTTCTCTAAAGATTTTGGCCGTTATTCTGCTCGTTTAATGGTTATCATATATTCCTTATTCTCTGTCTACAATTTTTAGTTATATGGAACAGCAGCTTACTAGTTGCTAAAGTACCCACACCACTTTCCCTGAGCTCAAGTCGACACCGTTGGCAGAGTACGCCTCCAGTCTGCTGCACACTTCACGTGGTCGTTACAAAATAATAGCATTCACTGATATAAAAAAAACTAAAAAAATGTGAAGTAGCTAGGTGTTAATTATAATGAAACATTCTCACCAGTAAGAAGCGCGAAGCAATCAAGTGGACACTTGGAATGCGTATTTGAATAAAGAGCTACTAGAAAGTATTTTTACGAGGCAATCCGATCATTTTGTCAGCGGCGTATGTTCTCAACGCGTTTTAAAGCTAGAAAAGGCACTATATGGCTTAAAAAACTCGGGTAGGACATGGAACCTTAGGCAGTACTCTAAAGAAAATGGGATTCGAGTCATCAAAGAACGAGCCGTGTCTATATATGAAAATATCAAAGAGCTTCTACAATCTGATTGCAGTCTATTTGGATGACCTCATTGCTTGCCGTAACAAAATCGATATGGATGATATTAAAGAAAACCTAAAGAAATGATTTAGCATACATAATAATGGTCTACAACATCACTTCTTGAGCATGGGAATTTGTCGCAATGGAGAAAAAGGTGCTATATCTGTGTGTCAGAAACAGTGCATCACTTGTCGGAGAAATACAAATTGAACGTAAGTGAGCTGGCACAACGGAATACGAACGAACACACCGAGTCAAGCGCATAACACGTTCTTCGGTACTTGCCGAAGATACTGGAGTTCAAGCTCCATTACTCCATTGACAGAAAATCGAACTCTGGGTACGCGTTCCATCTTGCAGCAGCAACAAGGAAGCAGTATATTTAAGCCGGCTACTTGAAGAAATTGGATACGATAGCCAATCCTCGCCAATTCAAATCAACGACGATAATTCATCATAAGCTCACCAAACAAATAGACATTAAGTATCACCACACAAGAGAAGTAATCGCTAATAATGAATGAACGAATGATAATGTTGCTGACATTTTTACAAAGAATTTACAAAAAGAACAGCATAGTAAGCTTTCAAAAATGTTAGCCTTAAATCAAAAAACATTGTAAATTTTTGAAGTTTGCAAGTTCAATTAATCTAAATTCATTTATCAATGTTTAAGTTTAATATGTTTAATATGAACAAGAAAGAAAAGTACAGTCGAGCGCGCCCGACCGTATAATACTCTCTGCATTTGTCCCGATTCAATCATTAAAATCGGTATCGAGATATTACAATGTGAATTACTTGCATTAAAACACGTTGAAACAAAAACAATCTAAGCATAATCAAACACACATCTGTTTGCTTGTATTCGAATACACATACGTTTGGCAATATGTATATGATGCAAATATGTATGTATGTATGTGTGTATTCACCGACCGCTGGCAGCGCTGCCGACACACAGGCAGCGAAAACGTTCGAACATGTGCTTGTGTGTTTCTATCTCGCTTGCACCTATGGGTTGATATTGCGTTCAATTAACAATATTGTAACGCTTCTAGTTTTCTTGTTTATAGTCCGATTTTAATGCGCCTTTCAGGATAGTTTAATATAGTTAGTCTCCGCACGAAATATAAATAACCATACGAAAAAAATCGCTAAAAAAGGCATTGCAGTTGGAAAACTATTTTATCAAATGTGGGAAAAGGGGGCGTGGCAGTCCAAATTTATAGATGGCAATGCAACTATGCTGTCGCTAGGAACCTCCGTACCCAAATTGGTGATCCTAGGTGCCATAGTTACTGAGATATTTGCCGAAAACATCGATTTTTACCGAGGTGTGTCTAGTTTTTTGCTCATTGTGGGCGAATGGGGCGTGGCATCGAAAAAAAAAAAAGATTCTTGTATTGACTGACTAAATATGTGATCGTTTGACACCAAGCTCGAACTTGTAGCTCTTACCATCTCTGAAATCTGTTTGTTCATACGGACAGACAGACAGACAGACAGACAGACAGACAGACGGACAGACAGACGGACAGACGGACATGGCTATATCAACTCGGCTTGTGATGCTGATCAAGAATATATATACTTTATGGGGTCTGCCACGCCTCCTTCTGCCTGTTACATACTTTGCACAAACCCAATATACTCTTGCAGAGAGTATAAAAATTGCTCATCTCTTATTACTACTCTGTTTAAGTTTATTCCTGAATAAACGTTCTCTGTATATGCACGTATTCGGTTTCATATTCAATGTGTACGGAGTCATTACTTTCTCCACAGATTATCCAAAATTATCCCTAAATTAATTTATTTTAACACCCTAACATTTCATAGCCCCTTATACCAAACTCAAACCTTTATTTCAATTTTCACATTTACATTAAATTTATTTTACATTCAACATGGTTTCTATTTGTATTTTTTTAGAAAATATATTTATGAGTGCCAAATACTAAATAATTCATTTATATATTATAAGTTTACATTTGTATTATTTATTATTTTACTGTATTCAGTGGGTGAACGTTGTGGTTTTTTTTAAGATTATTATTTAAAAATGCTTCTCTTTGTTTTTTATTATGTTTCTATTTAGCGTTCAAATAAATTTTAAATTTTTTTTAAATCCATTTAATTAAAATTTCTATAAAAATGTATTTTTTGCACATTTTTTATTTTATTTTTTTTATATATTATCTTTAAAATTTTAATAAAGTTTTTTTTTTAAATTATATTTTGCTATGTTTAGATAAATTTTATGTAAAATTGCATTAATTTTTATTTTTTATTTTTCCGTGCATAAAATTTTCCTATATTTTTTAAATTTTTATATTAAATTTTAAATTCCAGAAAAATTTTTATTTATCGAAAAGAAATGCATAAATCGGAAACTCAATATAAAATAATACATAATCACTTTGGAAGCAGCTCCTTCGCACGGTCATATCTTGGATGCAGACTAATGATAGTCGGGCTAGAAGTAGAAAACGTCTCAAAAAAGTCACCCCAATCCAAAGGAGGAACAGTAAATGCGCATGGATGCATGGTCGAGAATGTGCTTGATCGCGAATATGCGGACTCTGGGAACCTGCCGACCACCAGTTTCAATCCAGACTTATCACGTCAGAGCAGGCTATGGCTTGGCGGACCTTCGCTCCCACAACACTCGTGGGACTCAAAATGAATTTAATTAAACAAACACAAAAACTGCAACGGAATGACAAGAAAGCTACAGGGGCCGGCACTCCAACATCAAGCTGAAAGGGACAAGACAATCCCTGTTCAATTGTACATATGGACAAGAAACTCCATAGCACTCCCAAACATGATGGGGAGGGGTTTCCGGCAAGACAAGAAGAGGGCGGCTTTCATGATGTCTAAACAGGCCGATAACACCGCTGAGAGTGCAGAGTTGATTAGCTCGGCAAGGTCAATCTTGCCTAACTACCAGCCGGCCAAACTGACGGTCAAAAAGAACAAAGTAAACAATAAGAGGCAAGAGAAGGACAAGGTTCGCAACCTGTGAGATGATCATGACAAGTTTTACTCACACGTGATGAGTCCTCAGCAGAGCTCCTGACAAGGACGGATAGATGAAGGTATCCGAGGAAGAGCTGGTTGATCTGTCCGACACAATGAATCTGGAAGAGGATATCTTAGACGGATGTATCTCTGAGAAGAGCGACCTCGCCAGAGGGCTTCGTAAGGTTTGTGGCTGAGTTGGATGAATTGGAGGAGGATGACTCAGTCATCGACGTCACAGTTTTGAAAGTGAAATCTCAGGATGTCCCTAAACATCCTGCAGATAAGCCTTCATTACTCATTAAGCATACGTGGTCCTCATCCAAGAGCCATGGACGTATCTCTGGTTTGAGGACCTCCAATTTCAAGCACGTAAAGATATGCCAATCTACTTACTGCCTAATTTCAGCGACGAAGATAATACCACAGTCAGCTTAGAACGAAGCGAGTGCTCTGTCGTCCTCTGTTCCTTCTACATGGGTCATGATCAGACTGATCCCACGTCCCCTAACATTCTACAAGAGGTACAATGATCTAATAATCGGTTGCGACGCCAATTCACATCACAATAAGTGGGATACACTGACATAAACGACAGGGGTGAGTCAATACTTAATTTATTCCTCTTGCTAGGCTAGTTATTTCAAATCGTGGCAACGAGTCCACTTTCGTTATCAGTAATACACAAGAGGTTTTGGACCGGGCCCTTTTATTCAACTCTCTTGAATCCCGTATTCTATCTTGGAAAGTCCTGGAGGAGCACTGCTTCTCCGATCACAGATATATAGAGACTATTATAGCAATTACGGTAGAAAAACCCATCCGCTACAGTAACCTAAAGAATACAAACTGGATCCTTGTCAAGTCTAAGGTGGAACGACTGATCCCCCCGGCTCCGCCCAGGCCCAATGACACAAATAAAACTGAACTACCAGTATTTTCTCTGACCTCTACGTTACAACAGGCTTTAATAAACGACTGATGCGCCCGGCTCCGCCCAGGCCAAATGACACAAATAAAACTGAACTATTAGTATCTTCTCTCACCTCTACGTTACAACAGGCATCAATTAAAGCCTGTCGCTTTAGCAGAAAGTCATGTCGCCCCAAGCCCCCATGGTGGACTCCATTGTTGTATGAGCTCCGTACAAAGGCCAGACGTCTCTTCAACTAAGCGAAGAGAACTCGCTCTGAGAAAGTTTGGCAATACTATAAAAATTCTCTCTCTTCCTACAACAAGGAGCTGCGCAATGCCAGGTTTTGCTCAAATATAGAAGATAGCTCTGAGGCAGAAAGACTCAGAAAAGTACTCTCCAAATCCACAACCACACTGGCCTTCCTTCCAAAGTGACAACTCCTGGACTTCGACAAGTGAAGAGTCACTCGTAATGTTAACCGAGGCTCACTTTCCTGGATGCACAGTCAACTCTGCGACATCCCCCCCTGCTACTACCCATAGGGAGGTCTAGCACACCACCTTCCCTTTTCAGTAGAAGCTACATTCTTGGGGCCTTAAAGAGCTTCAAGCACTTCAAATCCCCCGGCCCTAATGGGACCATCCCTGCCCACCTGGTATACTCTGGTGATTATGCAACAAGCTGTTTGCAGAAAATTTACAAAAACATTGCCTTATCAGGTAATATCACCAAACGCTGGCTGCGAACCAGGGTCATCTTCATTCCCAAAGCCGGGAAACCCTCCCACTGTAATCCGAATGACTTCAGACCCATTAGTCTCTCATCATTTTTTCTCAAGGTTCTGGAACGACTCCAAAGCTAGCACCTTAAAGACAGAATAAGGAATTCGATCTGGTAGCTTTCCCCGATATTGCGGGGGCTTTCAACAACATTCTCTCAGAGCCAATCGTTGAAGCTCTGACTAACTTGGGTACTGATGACCTAACTGTTAACCAATGTCAGCTGCTCCGCAGTATTTCGTGCTCTTACGGGACACTGGTTAGTGGGAATCCATGGCTCTAGACTGTCCATTACCTATCACGACTTCTGTAGAAGCTGTGAAATCGAGGATGAAGAAGAGACAGTAGTGCACTTTTTCTGCCAATGTCCAGCTCTCAGTCATTATAGAATGAGATTTCTAGGGGTATACTTCTTCAACAACCTCTCGGAACTGTCCATATTGCAACCCCAACAGCTCTCGAGTTATATCCGTGCCATGGGATTAAATTAATATGTGTGCGGCTCACTGGCGGACCTGTCCACATAGTTTCTGTCCACATGCTTTGCTTAAACGAAGCCTTGGCCCCTACATAGTATCACAACGGGCCGAACCACGGCTCATGTGAGTTGGTGCTCCTTGGGTACCAACAGCCATTTAATCTAACGTTACCTACATGACTTATCCCGCGCTGGAAAGATTTCCATTGTATGTGCAAAGTACCAAAGGTTGTGTATTTTTAGACCCCGTACCCTGTCCGTCCGTTCGTCCGTCTGTATGGATCTTCTAAACTACAAAAGCTAGAGACACCAAACTTGGAACAAAAGTCCGTTATCTTCGCGAGCAGATAAAGTATATTTCATTGTTGCCATGCCCATTACCGCCCCCGCAATGAGTACAAAACCATACACACCTCGAAAAAATTTTAGTTTTAGACCAATAACTCAGTAATTATGGCACTTAGGAACACCAGTTCTAATGTGAATGTTCCTAGAGACAGCATTTAAACTTCAATGCCGTTTTTAAAAGTACTCTGTTGTATTTCAACATTCGTTTAGATACATATGTAAGAGATGCCCGAGTTAGAAGGCTTGTAGGCGTTTAATAAACTACATTAATTATTTATTCAATAGTCAAAATTAAAGGAAAATAAAGGAAACTTGACGATCGGTGTACGTGCGTATTCACTGCCGTTGCTCAACATCATTCGTTCCGCTTCGTTCATCTGATTCATCGTTCATCTCATTCATCTGAACGAGCTCTGGTCTGTAGAGTTGCCAGACGCTCACAGTCGGCTGTCCTGACTACTCGAGGCGTCCTCGCTCGAAAGTTGTGATGGAGAATTCAATTCATTCTCATCGTCGTCATCCGGTTCATCGTATTCGTCTGGCGGCAGTTGACACCAGGGCTTCAATTTGTCGGAAGAGAATACAGATTTATAATGGCGCTGCTTGCGTTGGGATTGTGGCAAGTCCTCAATCACATATCGATCCTTTGGTAGCACTTGCGTTACTACAAACGGTCCCTTATAACGAGGCTCCAATTTACGAGACGTACCGGTGCTATAAGGCTCATTTTCGGCTAGAACAAGATCACCCTCGTTGTATACTTTTGGTCTCGCATGTTCTGCATCAAAACGCAGTTTGGCTTTAGCTCGTTGATCGTTTATTTGTCCGGCAGAGGTGTTACGTAGATCTTGTAGTTCGGCCTCAGTCAAAATCTGATGGCAATCATCCTGGAGTACTTGAATTAATTCTATATGAAGGATATCTCTTGGTTCAAAGCCATAAAGAAGTTGGAACGGTGTGCAGCCAGTCGTTTTGTTAACCATGGTATTAATGCTCCATTGAACTAGTCGAACTTTCTCGTCCCAGTGGCGTTCATGTTCAGTTACAGGCAACAACATACCCAAAATGATACGATTGGTTCGTTCGACGTGTCCATTGGCACGCGGAGTGAGTACAGCGTTTAAAATATGCTTGATTCGATTGTCGTCGCAAAATTTCTTGAAGTCCTTCGAAGTAAATGCGTTACCTCGATCGGTTACAATTCGTCCGGGCATACCCAAATAGCTCGTCATTTCTAACAATACGGCAATGACATGTTTGGTCGCTGTGCTCTTAACGGCTCTGACGATGGTGAATTTAGTAAACGCATCAACGATCACCAAAATATGCTCATTTTGTTTCGAACTTTTTGGAAACGGGCCTAAATGGTCGATGTGTATGGTTCCAAACGGGATTGGTTTAGCGTCATCGTAATAGTAACTTCCTTCATGCTTGCTCCTGGCTTTTTGTTGAGAGCGCAACCAATGCAAGACTTAATGTATCCTTTAACAAAATTTCTCATTCTTGGGAACCAGAAAAACTTTAAAATACGACTTATGGTCTTTTCAACGCTCATATGACCTCCTTTGTCGTGACATTGTTGGAGCACATGAAATCGCAAAGCTTTTGGCACGACCCACAGCAATTTGTCATGGTACTGTCTGAACAAGCGTCCGTTTTCGATTTTATAATCAGCTGCGTTCTTTGATTTACTCACTTTCATATCCTGCAGTTGTAAAGCAAATAACCAGTCTGCCTCATCAACTAACGCCTTTGATATTTGCATATGTGCTGTGTCCAACTCACGAGCGTCTTCTACTGGTGCTCTACTTAGGGCATCCACGTGTTCCATCCGTGTAGCTGCTCGATGTAATATTTCGATGTCGAACTCTTGAACTCTTAACCACCATCTAGCAATCCTTGGAATTAACTCTCGCTTTTCCATCGTGGTCCGAAGCGCACTACAATCGGTGACAACACTTAGTTTCTTGCCGTAGATGTAGTATTTAAATCTTTCCAATGACTCGACGACAGCTAACGCTTCAAGCTCGTAGCTATGGAACTTTTTCTCATGTTCGGTAGTAGATCTGCTAAAATATCCAACGGGCCTCCATTGGTCATCTTCTCGTTGCATGAGGACACCTGCAAGTCCGATTGAACTGGCGTCCGTATGAAGCTGATGTTCGGCATTAAGGCGATAACCAACAATTACTGGTTTTGACGATAATTTTTGTTTTAGCTCGTTGAATGCGCTGTCCTGTGATGTTTCCCATTTAAAGATTTTGCCTTTTCGCAGCAATTGACGGAGCGGTGCGGAGATTATTGCGTATCCAGCAATAAATTTGCGGAAGTAGCCACTCAGGCCAAGGAACCTACGCACATCGGTAACGTTTGCTGGTCGTGGAAATAGTCCTAACGCATTTGCTTTTATTTCTCCTGGACTAATGCATAGAGAATGTAACTCGTGACCAAGGAATGATATTGTTTCCTTAAAAAGTTCACACTTATCTGTGTTCAGCGTAACTGCACACGACCGTAGCGCTTCCAGGACTCGTTCCAGCTTCTCGTACATTTCGTTCAATGAATTACTGCCGATTAGAATATCGTCCATGTAATGTAACATATCATTTTTATTGACACGGGCTTGAATTTCTGCCATTAGACGATTAAAAATAGCAGGAGCGTTCTTCAAGCCGAAGGGCATTCGTTTAAATTCAAACAAGCCTTCAGTCGTAATGAAAGCTGTATATATTTGACTTTCTGGTGACATAGCAATTTGGTAGTATCCGCTATTTAAGTCTAGAGACGAAAAGTATTTATATTGCTTTGCTTCCTGAAGACGTTCTTCGATGTTCGGAATTGGGAAATTTTCTTTTTTAATGAGTTTGTTAAGTCGACGATAATCGATACACAGGCGATCGCTTCCATTCTTTTTCTTTATGAGTACGACTGGGCTAGCGTAATTAGATGTGTTCGTTTACTATGCTATTCACTACATCTTGCTTTGGTTGACTCACGCGGTATGCTGAATCAGTAACGACTTTATTGTCCTCCAGTTCGATCTTAGCTTCAACGACATTTGTCTTGCCTATTCCTTTCAAACCCGTAGCGAAAACATCATCGTACTTCTCCAATAGCGTTAACATTTGAGCTTTATCAGTTTCTGTGCTAAGATTACATAAAAAGTTTTTGAATTTATCCATACGTTGTTCACTCGTTTGCTGCTGCACTCGTTTGCTTTGAAAATTAAGTCGTCCGTTGTCCAACGTGAAACGCAAGCTGGGATTTACATGCACATCCTGACCAAGAAGAAAGTCCTCGTTTATGATCTCATCATCGACGATATAAACTTGAGTAGGGACGGATACATTGTCAATCACAATATTTAAGATGATGGATTCTTTCAGAATACGAACTCCACCACAAATTCCTTTTATTTGCATTAGACATTTGCTTCGTTCAACGTTGATCCTTTTAGCAACAGACTGGCGCACCATACTGCACTGACTCCCAGTATCTATGAAAGCATTGTATCGAATCGAATTGATCTCAATCACTTTGCTAAAACAATCATCTCGATTTGCTGCTCCGAGGCGACGAGTATTGACATCGTTTGGTTTACAATTCGTTCCGGTCGGGTGAATTTTGTTGCAGGCTGCGCAACGTTGGCGTTTCTGTGGATGTGGGCAATTGATCGAAATGTGCCCGACAGCGTCGCAGTTATAACATTTGACTTGCTTTTTCATATCCACTTTGAGTGAATCGTCTCGTTTTGATTTTAGATCATCCTTCTTGCATTCTGATTCAGGCTTTGAATCACGTAATCCTTGACGATTTGCGAAAAAGTTCTCCGCTGCATCTCGCATCTCCTTAACGGTAGAAAATGCGAACACAGAAATGCACTGTTGAAACTCTCGATGTTTCAGGCCAGCTCGTATATAACGTATTATTGCTGCCTCGCTTATACCAAATCGATTTCCTAAAGCTGTCATTCGGAAGCAATATTCCCTTATGGTTTCCTTCGGACGACGTACTGCAGCGGCCATGGCATAATGTTTCTCTGCTTCATCTGGAGTCGATCCAAATTCATCGCGTAAAGCATCAGAAAAATCTTTCCACGTTGTGTGCAGAACAGGTGAGGCATCCAGCCACATTTTCGCAGCACCTTTAAGACAGGAATTGTTGGCGATCAACAAATAATTATCTTCCCATTGGTAAGCTGCAACAACTTTATTGACTCGATCAATAAATTGGTCCACATTGATTCCTTCAGCGTTTGTTGGATTGAATTCTGGCAATGTACCGGCTATTTCTTTCACAGACACTTGGCGTGTGCCGATGTTTGAGTTTGATGACGGGTTGGGGGACGGAAACGTTTCGCGTTCACTCTCGCTGGCGTTTCTGGCATTCGACTGAGCGGTCCCATTGGATACGTTTTGTGCTTCTAATACCTGCATTAACAACCCACGTAGTTGGTTAACACTTTCCTTAAGATCAGCCAATTCCGTTGCGTGATCTTCGTTGAGCGGCATTTCGATATCTTCGGATTCCTCGTGTTCGATAAGGCGTTGCATTAACTGGCTTCGTGACCCAGTTGTGGCTAATTGTCGTTGGCGAAGAAGGTACTTTAACTCGTCTACCTTTAGATCACCTATCCTTCGTAATTCGTTGATCATTGCGTTTTATCGAATTGCGTTGATTGAATGGATATAAGATAAACGTTTTATATATCCACCAAGCGCATTTTATTTCATCATCTTTAATTTTTCAAGCTCCTCCATTCCATACGTTCGTTCTCTTGTAAATTTTTTCGGCGAGTATCTCTTGACGTGCGAAAGAAAGTGACGGATATAGCGTTCCACGAATTTCACAACTTTGGCAAATTGTCTGCTGCATGTCTAAGTTTCAATTGTCGGCGAATTAATGTTTTTATCTATTATTTATCTCACTTCTGAACTGAAAGAGATGCCCGAGTTAGAAGGCTTGTAGGCGTTTAATAAACTACATTTATTATTTATTCAATAGTCAAAATTAAAAGAAAATAAAGGAAACTTGACGATCGGCGTACGTGCGTATTCACTGCCGTTGCTCAACATCTGTTTGTTCCCTTTCGTTCATTTGATTCATCGTTTATCTGATTCATCGTTCATCTGAACGAGCTCTGGTCGGTAGAGTTGCCAGACGCTCACACATTTATTATTATTTTTTTGTCTAAATACAACCCTTTTGCAGTTAGCAAATTATAAATTTCTTTTAGTTCCGCACCAGTTTTTTTTCGCGGTAGAACAAGTGTATCAGGTATTTTGTCTTTAATGTAACTAATTTGCTTTTTTTAGCTGATTTGGTTTTAATATATTAGTGTTTAATTTTCCATGATTGACGTCAATAAGCAAGCTGATTACTCCAGCTTGAACCTTTTCACATTCATCAATCAATGAGTTCAACTGTTTTGTTATCATAAATAACTTTATTGATTCTTTATATACAAAATAGCTTTCCTTAAGAAGTTCGGTCATGTTGTCTACTCGTAGATTCATACTGTAAAAGTTTTTATTTACTTCGTCTATTGTTTGTTTCAGAATGTTTTCAGTGGAATCAATTACGGAAGCCTGTTTTTTGGCTAGATTGTCTATGTTATGTTGATTTTCTAACAACACAATCATATTTTCTTCCATTTGAGTTCGATCATCTGCATCCATGAGCCCAAATACCATATGATATAAAGATCCTACGAAATCGAAGTGTGACCTTTTCTGTCTTGGAGTTCTCTGCGTCATAAAAAGGCTATTGTTTTCCTCTATATCATCAATTTGTCTTTGCATGTTGTTCAGCACCAAATTACATTGCTCCTCAAAATCATGCAATTTTCTACAAATCATTCGCATCTTTTGTATAATTTCTTTCCCTTTCTCTATCATAACGAAGTAAGTGTCCATATCATAAAATACAACTAAATCCCATGATGACGTTATTACTTCTACGTCACCCATTGGATCCAAGTATATTGATGCTGTACTGTTGACTTGTTTAACTGTCCATTTCTTTATTTCGGTCTTAATTGGAACCGCATTAGATACTTGACAAATCAGCATTAACATCACCATGGCTAAATACAATCCGATTTTTGAAAGCCTACCTCCTCTAGTTGAGCGTTCCTCATTTTTAGATTCTTCTATTGACTCTTGGACTGCAATTAGAGGACATATTTTACTAATAGGACGCGTTACCAATCCTTCTTGTACTCTTATCTTCGCTACTCTAACTTTTTCATCTGCGCCTTTATGAACTTCCTCAATTTTCCCTAGGGGCCATCTCGCTGGATGACAATTTTCGGATTTAATTAACACTATTTAAAGTATGTAAATAGTCTTCTTTCCATTTTAACCAAAATTCATTTTTAATCCTTTTAATTAATTTCCGTCTGTCTAAATTGTTTATCTTCTCCTCATTTATAGACTCTATTGCTTCCAAATTAGGTCTACCAATTAGAAAATGTCCCGGCGTTAATATCTCCATGTCCTCAATATCTTCTCCAGTAGTGTATAGGGGACGAGAATTTAACACTCCTTCAATCTGGCATAACAGAGTTGCCAACTCTTCATAAGTTAAAATCGTATCACCAATTGTTCTTTTTAAGTGATATTTCACCGATTTAACTCCCGCTTCGCAAATGCCACCGAAATGCGGTCCTGCCGGCGGGATAAAACGCCAACTGATCCCTTCGCTTTCTAAAATTGGAGCTACTTTTTCGTTATCCATAACAGCTTTTTGAAAATCTTCATTTAATTTTCGTGACGCACCCACAAAGTTTGTTCCATTATCGGAGTAAATATTGGCACATTTTCCTCTTCTTTCCTCCTATGGCCGTGCGTAATCTACTCCAGTATTTAGAAATGGGTAATCTGGTGTAATTATATATTTTGAAAGGTCTCCCATTATCTGTTCTGCTGTCGTCTGCCGATATATTGAACACTTTATACATTCTTTCAACTGTTTCTTTAAACTATTTCTAAGTCCAAAAATCCAATATCGTCTTTGAATATAAGTTCTCATCAGGTTGAGTCCACCATGCAATGTTTCTCTATGTGCCTTTTTTATTATTAAGTCCGTAAAGTGACTTTTGTTTAAAATTAAAGGATGTTTTACCTGAAAACATGCATTAGAGTTCCTTAATCTTCCACCAACTCTGAGTAACCCGTTTTCATCTAAAAATGTGTTTAAACTTAGTATCTTGCTTTTTATGTCAATATCTCTTTTATGAATCATACATTTAATTTCTGCATCGAAATGAATAATCTGCTATTGTTTAATTACTAATTGACTTCGCAAGCCAATGAGGTCCAGTCCACCAAATGTCACAGTATTTTAACTTATCGGCATCTATTCCTCTTGACGCAATATCTGCTGGGTTGTCCTCTGATTTGACATGCCCCCATTCTACTTCTTTTAATTTTTTAATATCATCTGTTCTACGCCTAATAAATTTATTTTTATTAGCTCCATTTTTGATCCAAGCAAGAGTAATCGTTGAGTCGCTCCATGCATAAGATTTTGTAGTTATTCCTAACGTTTCTTTTACTCTTTCCATTAGTTTTGCTAACAGATGAGCTGCACATAACTCTAACTTAGGGATCGTTTTTCTATTCTTTTTGGGATTAACTTTACTTTTACTTGTAATTATCCTTACTGAACTTCCGATTTTTGCATACACAACTGCCGCATATGCTTTTTGGAGGCATCTGCAAATCCATGTACTTGAGCCAATACATCATTGTGCATTTTTAGCCATCTAGGAATTTTGAGATTTTCTAATGTTATTAATTTTTCCATAAATATTTCCCAGTATTCTAAATCGTCTATTGATAATTCTTTATCCCACTCTAGCTCACCTAACCAAAGTTTTTGCATAAACATTTTACCGACTATTGTTACAGGAGATAGCCAACCTAAAGGGTCATAAATTTTCGCTAATGTGGACAATACTGTTCTTTTATTAATTTTCTTTTTTTGTTCACAATGAATATTAAATTTGAATTCGTCTTTTACAGGTGTAACCTTCGACCATCTATATTTTGAACGACGTTCCAGACGTACAATAAACCAACATCGTCCGACGTTCGGGCGAGAGCGGTAGCGGGGCAGGATCCTCTGGTTCCCTAGCTCATTCGGGAGTGCGAGGGGGTTCGTTGCTACTTCTCGTCCTTGGTACATAAATTTTAAGTTAGGATCCCTACAAAAGTAAAAGAGGAGCTCTACTCCCAAACATGGCAAAAATCATCATGACCAAACAAAAAAAAGGAAAACCCATCCTATTGCTAAAAGAGGCGAGGTCTATGGTGTCAGTTGACACTCGCATTCTCTACCCTACCCAACCATGATCCTTCCAAGACAGTTGAGAAAGATCCCCAAAGAGAAAGGCTTTCTACCCCATCACGTTAACAAGTCACAGGAACGTAAAAATCTAACACATCATACAATTCATCGCAGAACAAAATAAAGACAGAATGATTTGTAAAACATTATAATCTTGAATTTATTACTAATTTTAAATCAGAAACAAGGGAGCCTTCGACAGTGAATTCTATAATGTTATCATCGTTGATCGACAGTGTGTCTTTTAGTGGACATATTTCTTTCAGATTACATTTTTTGTTCTCTTAAGAATTCATTGTGTTGTTTCGTTTTTGTTTTCGATATATATCAACCGTAATTATTTGTACATACATATAGGTTTTGTTTTTAGTTTATGACATTAATTCTTATTCAATTTTTTTTTCGAAAAGTTTACAATAGATTTCATTTAATTTTTTTAATTTATAATAATTTTTCAGGAAAATGAATGTATCTTGAAATGTTTGTTTTATGTTCTTTCTAATCTCTACATATTTTTGTTTCCTTTCTTTAGGCCATTTAATTTTCTTTTATTTGATCGGTGCATAATAAGTTTCATTTTTTTGTGTATATTGATATATTTTTCCTAAATTTTTACAATTGTTTTTTTTTTTTTGATTAAAAGAGACTTTTTCTTCGTTCAATTGTCTTTGTGCACTGTTAATTCGAATCGTTTTCATTACATTTTATTTATTTTTTTTCTTTTTGTTACTTTTTATATCTGTACAAAAAATATCGCTTGTACGTTAGTATGCAATATTGGAAAAGATTAGCAAGGTGACTTAGGTTAAGTCCACAGGTATTTCAGATTCACTGAAATCATTGTTTTTATGCACTTACATGACAAAATTCCAACGTTGAAAGGCCTTCCATCGGTGGTGTCGTTTGCTTTAGCAGGTTAGGTTAGTATGTTGTATTTAAATGTACATGCGATATTACAGAACGGTTCGGTGCGCAAAGAACACATTTGATTTTATAATAATATATAATTTTTTCAATTTTCTCTTTTTTTTTTTTAGACAAACATCTCAAGCAAAATTCAATTCAACTAACTTTAATTAATCTTGTTTTTCAATTACTTTTCGTTTCTTTCTATCATTTTACGTTAACAGGTGGCACCAATATATGCAAAATTTTCAGTTTTCAGTTCAATTGTAAGTTTTTTTCAGTTTAGGGTTATTGCCAAACTTTAGGCGGTTCGTTTAGATTGTCTTTCTTGTTCTTTTTTTTTTTTTTTATTGGGTTAAAGCACTAGCACGACACTTGGAGCTTCGATCGATGGTACGATGGTAAAGGGCACTTTAAAGGGGACAAGCCTGTCCTTGGAGTGGCTGGCAGAGTCACTGTGTACTCCAAGATCGGGTTCCGCATCAGATATCCAAGACAGACAATGATGGTGCGCGTATAACGCACTCCAAAGAAATAATTATGCCCGCACCAATTGCTGGCAATATCAGGCTTTGATTGCCAAAAGCAATGATGCGGGAGGGGGAACGTATTATGCTCAACCCCCGGCTGAGAAACGAAAAAACCGATTAATATGACTGATATTTGCTAAAGAAATATTCAATCGATGGCATACCTTTTATTAAGCAAAACTCAATATGCTTAAATTGTGGGCCTCCTAAGGTCCAAGTACGTCGATGGCTGCGGATTACTCCAACGCAGCTTACAGATTGGATTGCACCAATCTAACCTTTAATACAACACTTCGAACTTTAATACCGACACTAGCACTGACTTGGCTGGCTTCAAAGGCGGAAAAGAACGATTTTGGCCTCCAATTAAAATTTATAGCGTCCAATTCCAATGAAAAATACAAAGCTCTCTCACCAATGTGCAAAGTTAGCTGCGCTGCTTAGCAACATAATTAGCATGCGTGCGCAGCTTAGAAGCTTTTATGCAGCAACTCAAGCTTATGCTGCGGTTGCAGAACTGGGTCAAAGCTCTCGGATAAAGCTTTCGGATAATGTGCAGCGAAATCAAAGCTTTTGGATAATTATTGCTATTGATCAACCGTTTTGCATGTTTTGTATCTATAGGTTGCATCTTTGAAATTCTTTGACTATATGACGACCATTACACCACCCGATAATATACCACCGTTAGACAGAATATTAGCGGGAAATCGCTTTGCTTTCTAAAATTGTTTTATTGCTTTATATCTTTAGCATGGAAAGTACCAATTTCACGACCTTGTAAATCCTCCAGTAAATAAAAGGAACTACCTAGTTTCTTTTTAACTCTACACTTTACAAATTGAGGTGCAAGCTTAGCATTATAGTTATGGGCAAATTTACTGAGTGTAAAGTTGCGGCGGAAAACTTCTTGACCTTCTGTAAAGGAGACTGGCTTACAGCGCAAATTATATTGTCGTTCATTTCGTTCATGAGCCTTTTTAATGTTAGATTGGATGTCCTTCCTTAACAAAGCAAGGCTATCCGATCTAAATAGGGGTACTAGAGGTTCTTCCAATAGGGACAATTGCTTTAAGAGTTTATAGTCGGAACCATGGGTAATCATATCCAATCCAAAAAGAGCACGATAAGGTGAACAACCTAACGACTGGTGCAACGAGGATCGTAATGAGCAAGATATACTCGTAAGATTTTCATCCCAATATGTTTGATCTTGCTTTAAATAGGATCGAATCGCGGCTAGTAACGATCTATTTACACGCTCAGCAGCATTGCTTTGTGGAGAATATAGAGCCGTATAGACATGTCGTATTCCTAGCTCTGTCAAAAAAGCATTGAATTCGTTAGCCTTAAATTGTGTTCCATTATCACTAACAATTGTTTCGGGGACACCAAAGCTGTGAAAAATCTGTTTAAGCAAGAATTCTCTAACAGCATCAGAGGTGAACTTTTTCAAAGGCTGCAGCCAATGAAATTTGCTAAAATGATCTAGCACGATCAACAATCCAACATGACCTTGCTTACTCCTTGGATACGGTCCTAACAAGTCTATGTATAATCTCTGGAAAGGTCTAAAAGTAGGACTTTGAGATCCCATCGGAGGGCGAAGTGTATAGTTTGGAGCTTTGGACTCTTTACAAACAACACAGTTTCGAACATAGTCTCGCACATCTTTAGCTAAACCAGGCCAGAACAAATTTCTGCGCAATTTTTCAATGGTCTTTTGCATACCCGAATGGGCGGACGTCAGACTATCATGCGCTTGTTTCAGCACGTCGGCTTTAAGTTGATCAGGCACCCAAAGTTTCCATGACAATTTCTCTTGTACTTCGTCTCCTGACGAATGCTCAGTACGAATGTACAGGTATGAGTCAATAATTTTTATATCCGGAAATCTGGCACTGTTTTGCTGAAATTTGTTTTTCAGGTGTTCATAACTTTCCTCCTGAAAAGCAGTGGACTTCAAATCGATTACAGGGCTCATCTCTAAAGATGCTATATCGTTTTCTGGCAATCTAGATAAAGCGTCTGGCACTATGTGTTCTTTGCCTTTGCGGTGCGAAATGGCAAACTTAAACTGCTGCAACCGAAAAATCCAGCGGGCTAAGCGGCCTGAAACATTTTGTTGTCTCATCAACCAAAGAAGGCTCGAATGATCCGTTACAACTTCGAACTCCTGGAGTTCTAAGTAACAACGAAACTTTTCAATTGCTAATATCACCGCTAAACATTCGCGTTCTGTAACACTATAGTTTCGTTGGGCTCTACTCAGTTTTTTGGACATGAATGCGACTGGTTTCTCTTCCTTTTCGGGAGACAGCTGTACTAAGACGGCACCAATTCCATAATCACTGGCATCGCAATGCAAAAAAAATTTTTCATCAAAATTGGGATTTTGTAGCACTGGTGAAGACGTTAAGACCGACTTCAGTTTTTCCATGGCCACTTGAGCTTCCGGTGTCCAAACAAACTTTTTCTTGGACGACAAAACATCGGTTATTGGACAAGCTAAATCAGCAAAATTATTTATAAAGCGACGATACCAACCACAAACGCCTAAAAAACCTCTTACTTGTTTAAGATTTCTTGGAGATGGCCAATTCTGAATACACGCAACCTTATCAGGATCGGTACATATCCCTCCGCTACCAATAACATAACCGAGATAGTTAACTTTAGTAACGGCAAAATGGCTTTTTGCGACATTTAACGTCAAGTTGGCTTTTCTTAACTGTTCGGCTATTCTAATCAATATCGATAGATGAGTCGAAAATTCTTCTGAAACTATACAAAGATCATCTAGATACCCAAATACGCAGTGTCGAAGATCTGGCGGAATTATTTCATCAATTAGCCTACACATGGTTGAGGGTGCATTGCACAGACCAAATGGCATGACCTT
Source organism: Drosophila arawakana (assembly GCA_018151165.1). Classification (NCBI taxonomy): domain Eukaryota; kingdom Metazoa; phylum Arthropoda; class Insecta; order Diptera; family Drosophilidae; genus Drosophila; species Drosophila arawakana. Next base: position 108,112 of record JAECWX010000719.1, on the reverse strand, counting down.
AAATTGATAAAGCGGCCTTCCTGGAACAGTAAATGCAGTGAGCGGCTTTGATTCTTCAGAAAGTTCAATCTGCCAATAAGCATCTTTCAGATCAAGTTTTGAAATGATATTTGCCTTCGGCAACCTAGAAAATATACCATCGATGCTTGGCAGTGGATAGGCATCTTTCTTGGTTGCATCATTAAGTTTTCGTGCGTCCAAACAGAGTCGAACTTTATTTGGTTTTACAACAAGCCTCATTGGAGAACTCCAAGCGCTGGTGGATGGCTCGATGACACCAAGATCTAACATACGATCGTTGCGCTAAGTTGTTGCAATTGAGCGCTACTTAACGGATATTTATCTGGGTCTATATTATTTGTGTCGACCTCCAAAGTATTAATGACGTTTGGAGCTAAAGCGAATATTTTCCAAAAATCATGGCCAAGAATTAATTCTTGCTTGATTGTGGGTATGACATGCAATGTCATGGGTTTAGAAATAGATTGGTATTTCATATCAATTTTTAAAATTCCAATTACTGATTGAATATTACCATCAGCAGTTTTCGCCCTCGATTTGATAGGCTTAAAGAAAGGACAATTAGAAAAATCGGTTTGTGCCAATGTAGATCCTATACAACTTATATTTGCACCAGTATCTAACAAACCTAATTTGGTAAATTCCAAAAACGATACTTCTGCATAGGTGCGCATATCTTTGGGATCACTAAAGATAGTAGAAACTAACAAATTACGACTTTTCTTAATATTACTATAATACTTTTTCAACCTCATAATACGCTTATTTTTTACAGAACCTACTTCATTAAATATTCTGTTTCTTACATCTAAATATTTTTCAAGTTTTTCTTCAGGACGAAGAAAACGTAAATCTACTCTAGGTGTGCCTTGTTGATTGGAACACGTTCCCTTTTTAGCAGTGCTATGTTGTAAACAAACTTTTTCTGTCACTGTGTCTACATCTTTGGGGGCATCCGGCTGTTGTTGGATGCTCCCTTCTGTCGGTTTTCCGTCTGCCTACGGATACATTTTGTACACTGTGGCTTATATACATTGGGAGTACCACATCCATAACAAAAAACTCTCCTATCTTGGAGACAGTTTTCCCAAATATGCCCTTTTTCGTCACAATTTCAGCATGTAAAGTTTGCAAGGGCTTTCTGTAAATCGGAAATTTCGGATTCATATAAATCTGAATAATCCTCTACATTTACTTCAGGGCAGACATTTTCTAACTCGCATACTTGACGACGAAGAGCGACAGGCTTCGCACGAGAAAAAGTTTCCTGACTACAATTTAAATCCTTTGTTAAGTTTTCGCTCATTTGAACTAAACGACGTAACTGACCAACCGAACCGATAGATTGGTAGAGCAAATTCGCATTTCGGGCAACAGGTTATTTTGTAAAATCTCGACTAACTCTCCTTCCTCGATTTTGAGACCATACTTGTCTATCAAGGATGCTACCGAGTCATGAAACTGTACAAAAGATTCTCCCAGTTGTTGCTTTCTAGCTCTGACTAGTTCTTTACTCATAAACTCAGAACGATAGTCTTTATATTGCTGACGAAGAGCAGCACAAAATTCTGACCAAACAATACGATCAACTTGCTTGTGAAATCTCCAAAACCAATCTCGGGCTTTACCAATAAACAAGATATGCAAATGCTTACAAAGGCCCATAAAATCGCTGTCCAAAGTTTCCTCAGTTAGAATTTTGACCCGGTAAACAAATTCTTCAACTCCAAGTCCTTCGGGGGATCCATCAAAGTGTAAATTCCACTTTTGGATAATGTCAGCCGTTTTGCGGTTGTGAATCGTCGAACTACTGGGCGAATACGCAACGGGAGTTGGGGCGAAAGATCGTTGTTCCATTATTGTAGGGCGAGAATTGATTTGCAAAGACGATATAACTCGTGTGACGGTTATTTCGATCATTTGTTGAATAGCAGAGTAATCCACGACAGGATATTGACTAGCATTGGCAGATCGAATCGGCCTACCTCTACGACGAGTACTATTATTTCTGGGAGGAGCATTGGCATTTTGATTCGAACTATGACTTGCATCTAACCCAGAAATCACTACATCACTACCTTCCATTGACCTTTCAGGGGGATTAGGAATGATAACGTTACGATTTTGGTTCAAGGATTTGGATAAATTTCGGGTAACCATTCTTGAACTTGATGGCGCTGCTGATGCAGCAGTTTGCTTTGGAGCCGGCGAGCAGTTGCCAATAACCAATTTTATATTTGCAGGATTTATTTCTGCATTACATTCAGGACATTCTAAATGGTGTTCAAGCCACTGTTCCAAACAAAGTTTATGGAAGTTATGTGTACAAGGCGTGCAATAACACTGCTGAGTGTTGTTCATGTCTTGCTGACAAATTCGACATAAGCTTGAACTGACGAGTTTGGTGGACTTCGAGAAACTAGAGACATTATTTTATTTTCAAAAACAAAGAAATTACTTTCTTAAATTCCTTGTGTGACTTATATGTTAACATAAAGTGGTGAAAGCTATTTGATTTTAAAAACAATAGGAAGGTTTTTAAATTGGGCTATTGATACTAAAATGGCTATAGAATTATTATGAGAAAATGTTTCATACGACATAATTAATCCGCAAGGATACGCAACTTTCGGCATATGCACAAGTTCCAGACAAAAATTCAATCATACTTTACAACTTTACTCAAACAATCCGATTAAAACCACAGGGTATGACTTGATAGCTTTTATGGATCATTTCGATTGTGGTAGCAACATCTTTCCGAGGAACAATCAGTACCGATATTGCAGCTGGGCCAAATATTCAGTATTCTGCAATTGTATCTGACAGATTCACCAACGACAATTAAAATAAATACCACATACTAAAAACCATACGAAAAACAAAAATGAGCCTGGGTGTGGAGCATAACATATCCTTATATAGCTGATCTTAGCGCTATATTCTATTACTTTTATATTATTTTTTTTTTTCCCATTCATTTATAATTAGTTAAGTGCAGCATGGAAAGTTCGGCATGGAATTCTTTCTTAGAATCTCCAGCATCGTTAACCTGTTAACAGACTTAAACCATTGTATTACTATATGCGGCAGAACGACCAAATCAATCAGTTCAACATCAGCATAAGCCTTACAAAAAAATAAAGTAAATATCACTCAAAGGGCAGTTAAACTAACTCACGTTGCAGCTAACTGCAATTCAGTAAGTTAACAATAACACAGCTAAAACTATACCCAATCAATGAGAAAATTTAATAACTAATGATCAATGCTAAGCATTAAAATGGATGTTATGTTAAGCTGCCCCACGTTTTGGGCGCCAAAAATCTATGTAACCTTCGACCATCTATATTTTGAACGACGTTCAAGACGTACAATAAACCAACATCGTCCGAGGTTCGGGCGAGAGCGGTAGCGGGGCAGGATCCTCTGGTTCCCTAGCTCATTCGGGAGTGCGGGGGGGTTCGTTGCTACTTCTCGTCCTTGGTACATAAATTTTAAGTTAGGATCCCTACAAAAGTAAAAGAGGAGCTCTACTCCCAAACATGGCAAAAATCACCATGACCAAACAAAAAAAAAGGAAAACCCATCCTATTGCTAAAAGAGGCGAGGTCTATGGTGTCAGTTGACACTCGCATTCTCTACCCTACCCAACCATGATCCTTCCAAGACAGTTGAGAAAGATCCCCAAAGAGAAAGGCTTTCTACCCCATCACGTTAACAAGTCACAGGAACGTAAAAATCTAACACATCATACAATTCATCGCAGAACAAAATAAAGACAGAATGATTTGTAAAACATTATAATCTTGAATTTATTACTAATTTTAAATCAGAAACAAGGGAGCCTTCGACAGTGAATTCTATAACGTTATCATCGTTGATCGACAGTGTGTTTTTTAGTGGACATATTTCTTTCAGATTACATTTTTTTTTCTCTTAAGAATTCATTGTGTTGTTTCGTTTTTGTTTTCGATATATATCAACCGTAATTATTTGTACATACATATAGGTTTTGTTTTTAGTTTATGACATTAATTCTTATTCAATTTTTTTTTTCGAAAAGTTTACAATAGATTTAATTTAATTTTTTTAATTTATAATAATTTTTCAGGAAAATGAATGTATCTTGAAATGTTTGTTTTATGTTCTTTCTAATCTCTACATATTTTTGTTTCTTTCCTTTAGGGCATTTAATTTTCTTTTATTTGATCGGTGCATAATAAGTTTCATTTTTTTGGTGTATATTGATATATTTTTCCTAAATTTTTACAATTGTTTTTTTTTTTTTTTGATTAAAAGAGACTTTTTCTTCGTTCAATTGTCTTTGTGCACTGTTAATTCGAATCGTTTTCATTACATTTTATTTTTTTTTCTTTTTTGTTACTTTTTATATCTGTACAAAAAATATCGCTTGTACGTTAGTATGCAATATTGGAAAAGATTAGCAAGGTGACTTAGGTTAAGTCCACAGGTATTTCAGATTCACTGAAATCATTGTTTTTATGCACTTACATGACAAAATTCCAACGTTGAAAGGCCTTCCATCGGTGGTGTCGTTTGCTTTAGCAGGTTAGGTTAGTATGTTGTATTTAAATGTACATGCGATATTACAGAACGGTTCGGTGCGCAAAGAACACATTTGATTTTATCATAATATATAATTTTTCAATTTTCTCTTTTTTTTTCCTTTTTAGACAAACATCTCAAGCAAAATTCAATTCAACTAACTTTAATTAATCTTGTTTTACAATTACTTTTCGTTTCTTTCTATCATTTTACGTTAACAGGTGGCACCAATATATGCAAAATTTTCAGTTTTCAGTTCAATTGTAAGTGTTTTTCAGTTTAGGGTCATAGCCAAACTTTAGGCGGATCGTTTAGATTGTCTTTCTTGTTCTTTTTTTTTTTTTATTGGGTTAAAGCACTAGCACGACACTTGGAGCTTCGATCGATGGTACGATGGTAAAGGGCACTTTAAAGGGGACAAGCCTGTCCTTGGAGTGGCTGGCAGAGTCACTGTGTACTCCAAGATCGGGTTCCGCATCAGATATCCAAGACAGACAATGATGGTGCGCGTATAACGCACTCCAAAGAAATAATTATGCCCGCACCAATTGCTGGCAATATCAGGCTTTGATTGCCAAAAGCAATGATGCGGGAGGGGGGAACGTATTATGCTCAACCCCCGGCTGAGAAACGAAAAAACCGATTAATATGACTGATATTTGCTAAAGAAATATTCAATCGATGGCATACCTTTTATTAAGCAAAACTCAATATGCTTAAATTGTGGGCCTCCTAAGGTCCAAGTACGTCGATGGCTGCGGATTACTCCAACGCAGCTTACAGATTGGATTGCACCAATCTAACCTTTAATACAACACTTCGAACTTTAATACCGACACTAGCACTGACTTGGCTGGCTTCAAAGGCGGAAAAGAACGATTTTGGCCTCATCATTTTCTTCAAAACTGTAATGGTGCAAGTGTGGTATTGGTGGGGGGGGTGGTACAAATGTCCTTATCCACAAAGGGATTCGAATTTTCCAACCTCATAAGCATGGCGAGATTTTGAATAAATGTGTACCTCTAGCTATGCTCTATCTAGCTCGACTGATTGTCGGGGTTCTTCTCTAATCTCTCGTTGATTCCATGAAAACACACATTAACATAATTTTTTTAGGTACACTTTGCGATATTTAAAAGAAATGGTCTCCCAGTACACATGAATCCAAAATAGCGAGGGTGGCAGAAACAAAAACCACTATAAAAGGGTCAGCATGAACAACATTTTGAATGGTAGATTAATACTGATTCAGCTGGCGACTTATCTTTCTCCTTGAGGTGTCGCTTGGTGTTGTCTCTTGGGGACTAGGCGACAAGACGGCTTCCAAGTCTAAGTAGCCCTGTTCATTCTTTGGTTAGGATGAACCAACAACTACGAGAGGGAATTTACTTCTCTCTAGTCTCCCTCGAAGATGAATACTTTCTCTTGGAAATCCAACCCTCAATTATAAACATTCCCAAGCCTCACTTGAGAATAAATTCAACAATTGTAAACAAAGAGCCGTCTAGCCGCGCATCTCCCCCAATCGATCAGCATCGATTGCAAATCACATAGTCAGCATAATTTTTGTTCCCAGCTTAAGCCGAGATAACGAGCAACGCTTGGTTCCCAGCAACCAGCGGTGCCTTCCATAATGTAAACATTCAACAGAGCTTTCTTTATCATTTATTAAACCAATATCTGTTAGTCTTAAGTTGATATTGAATAAAACAAGTCGTGAATCTAAAATCTCGCTTCGTCTTTTATTTTTACATCAACGTTGTCGTTAGAGTGTGTAGCGACATTTATTCGATTCGATTAAACACATTAAATATTTAATTATATATCACTTCGGAGCCGTATTTGTGAAATACATCTGTGGAAAAGGCACTCGGACCTTTTCCAAGAGAAAGTATTTATCTTCGATTGAGACTAGAGAGAAGTAAATTCCCTCTCGTAGTTATATATATATAGTGACATATGTAGATACATACGTACCTAAACCCATACACCACATACACCACATACACCACATACACAACACTTATTATTTATGTCAAAGATTTCTTTCGCACCAAAGATTAATGTAAACACTCTCAGAAAATCAAATGGTGACAATAACACCACAAGAACTTAATGTAAACACTTTCGAAAAAATCAAATGGTGACAATAACAATTCTGGCTTCCCACGAATGCATTAAATATCATAAACAATTGCCAGAATCGTTATTCCCATCATTGGGGTTAAAACTGCTGACGTTAAACAAATCCTAGCCGAACACTCTCAATCTCTTCAAGATCGAGATCTTTCTCTGTTTATATAAGAGCTAAAAGCTCAAAGAGTCCAAAGTCCAATAAATGAAAGCTGCAAACCGAGGTTTGCTTAACGTCATCAGAACATAGGATAAGCAGTCTAGTTTTGTACTCCGAAGTTTCGAGTTTGTTAAATAAAGTTTATATTTTTTTAATAAGCTAATCGTCGAAACATCTTATTGGCGCAGCCGGTAGGATATTGATAATAAATATCCTCGTAATAAAGTAATCGTCCTTTATTTTCAATCCATTGAAAAGGAATCCTTGTACGACCAAGGAATTTCTAGGATTTGAGCTCGCGAATTTTCCGCGGCAAGGAAACGGTTAAAACATTACAATTTTGGAAAAACTATTATCTTAATATCCGCCAAAGAACCTAAGCGTGTGTGACTCATAACCCAATTATCAGTCGTGGCCCATATTTAAATGTGCGACCGCCACCAAAGATAATTGCTATTAAAAGAAAAACCGCGCAAAACACCAAACAGTGTTCAACCAAAAAATAGATCCTCTGGACTATTTGAACAACTGTAATTAAAGAGCTTATATCTGGGCTTTACACATCAATTTATTGATCCCTGTAAACGTAAGTCTCTTATAATTCAACAAAACAATTCAACAAAAGTGACAATTAAAACAAAAAGTGACAGTTAAACAAAAACCTGAAGTGACAATTGCCAACAAATAAAACAAATCTACAACAACACCATGGCAACCAACCCACCAATGGAACTATCAGAAATACATCTGAAACAAGCGCTTGGACAAATTCGACAAGTGCCAGTGTTCGACGGAAAAACCGTGGAACTAACTGCATTCATAAGGAGGATTGATTTCATCATGCAGTTATATCCAACACAGGATGTGAGACAACATAGTGTCCTATTCGGAGCAATCGAGATGCAGACCACCGGATCCGCACAACGAGTGTCGCAGCTGACAGCAGCCACAACCTGGGGAGAGTTGAGGAGCGCCCTCATCGACGAATTCAAAACACAGACCCCTTATGAAGAGCTTCTACGACGTCTCTATAACACCAACTTTAATAATAGTATCCGTAAGTTTGTTGAAGATCTAGAGTATAAATCCTTTGTAATATCTAATAAGTTAATGTTAGAGAATCAGGTCCAGAACACTCTATTGTACACTAATGCAATGAATAATACTATTAAAGACGTTATTACCAAAAAATTACCGGACCGAATTTTTATGACATTAGCACGATATGACATTACAACAGTCTCAAAATTAAAACAAGTAGCTCAACGCGAAGGATTGTACGAAAATGGTTATAACGAACGTAATAACCAAAGCAATGACAATTCTAAGACAAATAAAACACAAAGCACTGAAAACCGTGGAAAGGGAAGTAATCAGAATTATTACCCTACTCCAAATTATCCAAATAACGCTAATTCAAATCATAAACCAAAAGAAAATGCTGAGGCATTACATAAAGAATTCAAACAAAACCTCGACCAAGCTAGATCACAAAACCCAATGAATCATCAAACTCAGAGTCAAAGACCCCCCAATCATTCTCATAAAAGACAGAGAGAAACTAGTGGCCATTCTAAAATGGACACATCAGAAAATTTTCATCAAGAAGCCTCGGACAACGAAGAACCAATCCCTTCATCAGATTAATTATGAATGGACAAAATTTTAACTGTGTAATTGACACAGGTTCATCCATAAATCTAATTAAAGAAAACTTTTTAAAATTCCCAACAAAAACTTGTCAATTGAACGTACAAACAATAAATGGTATTGTTCAATTAAAGAATTGTGTATCTTTTGCCCCTAGTAAACTATGCCCTACCCATCAAACATTTTACTTACACAACTTTTCTGATAAATACGATATCTTATTAGGTAGAGAATATCTGGAATCTTGTGAAGCAAAAATTGATTATAAACAAAAAACAGTTATTCTAAACGATCATCTATTCTCAATGAGATATGACCGTGAGAATTCTGTCAAGGACAAGACCGCATTTCAATGCCTTGATCCGCCCCAAACAAAAGACATAGCAATAAATTATGCTATCAACAATGAATTAAATGAAACAAATCAATTTCGATTAGAACATCTAAACGATGAAGAAAAATGTAAACTAACCAAAATTCTTTTCGAGTTTAGTGACATTCAGTACAAAGAAAGTGAAAATTTGACTTTCACCAGTACAATTAAGCATGTCATCCAAACTAAACACGAAGACCCAATCCAAAAGCGTCCATACAAGTATGCGCAAACATTCGACGAAGAAGTCGAAAAACAAATCAAAGAAATGATTGAACAAGGTATAATACGTAAATCAAAATCACCTTATTGCTCACCAATTTGGATTGTGCCAAAGAAACGTGACGCATCGGGTAAAGAAAAGTTCCGTATAGTTATTGACTATCGAAACTTAAATGAAATAACAATCGATGATAAATATCCTATCCCAGTCATGGATGATATACTAGACAAACTTGGAAAATGTCAGTATTTCACTACAATTGACTTAGCGAAAGGATTTCATCAGATACAAATGGACCCACAAAGTATACCAAAAACAGCTTTTTCAACTAAAAATGGACATTACGAATACACTCGAATGCCTTTTGGATTGAAAAACGCCCCAGCAACATTTCAACGTTGCATGAACAATCTATTAGAAGATCTAATTTACAAAGATTGTTTAGTATACATGGATGATATAATAGTGTATTCCACTTCATTGGAAGAACATTTATTATCATTAAAAAGGGTATTTACAAAACTGCGCGAAGCCAATCTAAAATTGCAATTAGATAAATGCGAATTCATGAAAAAGGAAACTGAATTCCTAGGTCACATAATAACAACAGAAGGAATACAACCAAACCCAACTAAAATCTCTGCCATACAACATTTTCCCATTCCAAAAACACCCAAAGAAATAAAATCGTTTTTAGGTCTTTGTGGTTATTACAGAAAATTCATTCCTAATTTTGCACACGTTGTAAAGCCAATGACTTTAAAATTAAAGAAAGGTGCAACTATAAATATAAAAGAACCCAATTACATTTCTGCTTTTGAAAAATTAAAAGTACTTATAACATCCGATCCAATATTAGTTTATCCAAATTTCGAAAAACCATTTTGTCTTACAACTGATGCCAGTAACATAGCTATTGGAGCTGTTTTGTCTCAAAATCAAAAACCAATTTGTTTCGCAAGTAGAACCTTAAACGAACATGAAATTAACTATGCAGCAATTGAAAAGGAACTTTTAGCTATCGTTTGGGCAACCAAATATTTCCGATCTTATCTCTACGGTAGAAAATTCGAGATTCTCAGTGACCATAAACCACTTGTTTGGCTTAATAATATTAAAGAACCAAATATGAAATTACAACGCTGGAAAATAAAATTAAATGAATTTGATTATCACATTAAATATGTACCAGGTAAAGAAAACTATGTTGCAGATGCTTTGTCTAGAATTAAAATTGAAGAAAACCTGTTAGGAGAAACTTCCGATGTAACAGTAGCAACAATCCACAGCGCTCAAGAAGATAACCAATATTATATTTCAATCACAGAAAGACCAATCAATTATTTTAAAAGACAAATAGAATTTGTAAAAAGTAACTCAAACAACGCAAACGTTATTAATTATTTTCATAAAACAAAAATCTTAATAAATTATGTCGAAATGACACACAACCATGCAAAAGAATTAATTAAAGAATACTTATGTTCAAAAAATAGTGTTATATACTTCAGCAACGAAGCCGACTTTCTTACATTCCAGAATGCTTTCGTTGAAATAATTAGTCCCAATAACATTACAAAAGTAATGAGATCAACCAAAAAACTAATAGACCTTCAGACATATGCCGAATTCAAAGAATTTATTATTAATACACACGAAAAGTTATTACATCCAGGAATAGAGAAAATGACATTATTATTTAAAGAAAAATATTATTATCCAGATTATCAAAACTTAATACAAAACATAATTAACGAATGCAAAGTTTGTAATATAGCAAAAACAGAACATAGAAACACTAAGTTAGCTTTTGAATTAACTCCAGAAAATCCATAATCCAAGAGAAAAATATGTCATTGATTTTTATATGGTAGACAAAAAACAATTTCTATCTTGTATAGATTTATATTCCAAATACGCAACTTTAATAGAAGTAAATGGTCGAGATTGGCTAGAAGCCAAAAGAGCTCTTTTAAAAGTATTTAATGACATGGGTAAACCAATAGAAATAAAAGCAGATAAAGACTCAGCTTTCTTGTGCTCCGCACTACAAATGTGGTTAAAGTCAGAAGACGTAAATATATCCATCACAACTAGCAAAAACGGTATATCCGACATAGAAAGATTCCATAAAACAATAAATGAAAAATTAAGAATTGTTAATTCTGACACTAACCAGGAAAATAAATTAACCAAATTTGAAGTAATACTTTACACTTATAACCATAAAACCAAACATAATTCAACTGGTAGAACACCAGCAGACATTTTCATTTACGCAGGAACACCTGAGTATGATACACAGCTAAATAAGAAAAGGCAAATAGAAAGACTTAATGAAAAAAGAACCGAATTTGAAATAGATACTAGATATAGGGAATCACCTTTAGTAAAATCTAAATCCACAAACCCATTTAAACAAACAGGAAACATAACACAAATAGATGAAAAACATTATGAAGAAGTAAACAGAGGTAGAAAAATAACACACTATAAATCAAAATATAAAAGAAAGAAAGTAACTAATGAAAGTAAATATGATAATTCCAGATCAACTAATAACCCGAATCAAGATGATAACCCATCATAATTTAACAGCTATAATTATAACACTCATGCTACTCAACTTTGTATGGCCAATAAAAGGTCAAAATTTGGAAATCAACCCAATTAACTCCAAAAACGGATATCTTATATTTCAAACAGGAACAATCAATTTACCTATAAAATACGAATACCACTATTTAACTATTAATATAACAAAAACTGAAGAAACTTATAATAATTTAATGAAACAAACAAAAGAATTTGAACCGTTAGTAAAAATACAGTACTTAACAGAAAAACTGGACAGAGAAATGAACGGCTTAAGACTAGTAAAACGAAATAAAAGAGGACTTGTAAATTTCATGGGCACATTTTATAAATACCTTTTCGGAACTTTAGATCAAGAAGACAAAGAAGAATTACAATCAAAAATAGATAATCTTTCAGAAAATAGTGTTCAAGTCAATGAACTAAATGAAGTAATAAAAGCTGTTAACAAAGGAATAGAAGTAATGAACAAACTAAGTATGACACATGAGGCAGAGCAACGACTCGAATTACTAATTTTTAACTTACAAGAATTCACAGAATATGTCGAAGACATTGAGTTAGGTATGCAATTAACCAGGCTTGGTATATTCAACCCTAAATTACTAAAATATGAATCACTAAAACATTTAAACGTTGAAAAAATAATAAATATTAAAACATCAACTTGGCTAAAAACAACTACTAACGAAATTTTAATTATTTCCCATATTCCACGCGAAATTATAAATACTGCACTATACGACATTATTCCATACCCTGACGAAAACAAAGACATTTTGACCGAAACTATACATGACACTTACTACTTACAAAACAACAAAGCATTCACAGCAACCAATAAAAATATAGTTATGAACAAATGTATTACTGGAATATTAAAGCAAGATAAAACAGAATGTAGATATTCAAAATCCCATAAAAATTATGAAATCAAGTATGTAGAACCAAACATTATGTTAACATGGAACTTACCAAAAATTGTATTAAACCAAAATTGTATCAACCGAGAAATTATTATTGAAGGAAACAATATGATAAAAGCTATAAACTGTTCAATCCAATTAGATGAAATTCAAATAACTAATACTATGTTAGATTACACACAAACAGTCTACATAAATAATAATATAACCAAACTAGAACCATTGTCATATGTCCAAACCAAAGAAATTATCCAACAACAAACAAAATTGTACAACACGTTCCAAATTATAACTATAACAACTTTAACAATTATTTTAATCATACTTATATTATACATTATCTTTAAATATAAAAATATCCCAAGAAAAATTATTGTTAATTATAAGAATAAAAAAGAATTAACCCCAAACATACAATCAAATATTCAAAATGATACAGAAATATATCCAAATGTAATTGAAAACGATATCGAAGAAATTGTAATAGATCCAACACTATATCCAAAATTGACCGCCTGAGGACAGGCTCATTTCTTAAGGATGGGGAAGTGACATATGTAGATACATACGTACCTAAACCCATACACCACATACACCACATACACCACATACACAACACTTATTATTTATGTCAAAGATTTCTTTCGCACCAAAGATTAATGTAAACACTCTCAGAAAATCAAATGGTGACAATAACACCACAAGAACTTAATGTAAACACTTTCGAAAAAATCAAATGGTGACAATAACAATTCTGGCTTCCCACGAATGCATTAAATATCATAAACAATTGCCAGAATCGTTATTCCCATCATTGGGGTTAAAACTGCTGACGTTAAACAAATCCTAGCCGAACACTCTCAATCTCTTCAAGATCGAGATCTTTCTCTGTTTATATAAGAGCTAAAAGCTCAAAGAGTCCAAAGTCCAATAAATGAAAGCTGCAAACCGAGGTTTGCTTAACGTCATCAGAACATAGGATAAGCAGTCTAGTTTTGTACTCCGAAGTTTCGGGTTTGTTAAATAAAGTTTATATTTAGACCCCGTACTCTAAAAAAGAGTAGAGGGGTCTATTAGGGTTTGTCAGAAGCGAAATGTGCGTAACAGGCAGAAGGAGGCGTGGCCGACCCCATAAAGTATATATATTCTAGATCAGCATCAACAGCCGAGTCGATATAGCAATGTCCGTCTGTCCGTCTGTCTGTCTGTCCGTCTGTCCGTCCGTCCGTATGAACACCTGGATCTTTTAAACTACAAAAGCTAGAGACACCAAATTTGGAATGAAAGTCCGTTATCTTCGCGAGCAGATCAAGTTTATTTAAAATTGTTGCCACGCCCCTTACCGCCCCCCGCAATGAGCAAAAAACCAGACACACCTCGAAAAAAATTTACTTTTAGGCCAATAACTTAGTAACTATGGCACTTAGGAACACCATTTCTGGTAAACAGGTTGCTAGTGACACCCTTAATGCAATGCCATTAAAAATTTTGAGCTGCCACGCCCCTTTTCCCCACATCAGCTAAAAAAACTTTTACGCTTTAATGCCATGTTTAAGGCATTTATTCATATAGTAGAGTGTTGTAATTCAACATTCGTATAGAGACATATAAAATCAAACTATTCTGAAAGTGACATCAACATACTACCTTTAACAAAAGAGCTACTGCGTTACAAAGTTTGTTATTTAACTGCAATATCAATTACGCGCGAGAGCGAGACAGAAACATGCAAACACATGTTCGAACGTTCCCGATGCTTGTGTGGCGACAGCGCTGCCGGCAGACGCTGGCCGCGCCGAATACACACATACATACATACATACATGCACACATATAATTTCAAACGAATGTGTGTTTGTATGAATAAAATGTAAATGCTGATTATCGGAGAATTCTTGAAAGTGGCGCGTGGTGCAACTGATAGAGTTGCGGCAATGCGAATTGTTAATTTAAAATTTTTTAAATTTCAATTCAAAATGTACATATAAAATTAATGTTTTTAAATTTCATTCGAAAATTTGAATTCAAATTGAATACAATTGCGCACTTCTATGGGAGTACGGGGTCTTTTACAGTCGGCTCGATCGACTGTAGCCTTTCTTACTTGTTTTTTAATAAGCTAAGTGTCGAAACATCTTATTGGCGCAGCCGGTAGGATATTGATAATAAATATCCTCGTAATAAAGTAATCGTCCTTTATTTTCAATCCATTGAAAAGGAATCCTTGTACGACCAAGGAATTTCTAGGATTTGAGCTCGCGAATTTTCCGCGGCAAGGAAACGGTTAAAACATTACAATTTTGGAAAAACTATTATCTTAATATCCGCCAAAGAACCTAAGCGTGTGTGACTCATAACCCAATTATCAGTCGTGGCCCATATTTAAATGTGCGACCGCCACCAAAGATAATTGCTATTAAAAGAAAAACCGCGCAAAACACCAAACAGTGTTCAACCAAAAAAATAGATCCTCTGGACTATTTGAACAACTGTAATTAAAGAGCTTATATCTGGGCTTTACACATCAATTTATTGATCCCTGTAAACGTAAGTCTCTTAAAAATAATTCAACAAAACAATTCAATAAAAGTGACAGTTAAACAAAAACCTGAAGTGACAATTGCCAACAAATAAAACAAATCTACAACAACACCATGGCAACCAACCCACCAATGGAACTATCAGAAATACATCTGAAACAAGCGCTTGGACAAATTCGACAAGTGCCAGTGTTCGACGGAAAAACCGTGGAACTAACTGCATTCATAAGGAGGATTGATTTCATCATGCAGTTATATCCAACACAGGATGTGAGACAACATAGTGTCCTATTCGGAGCAATCGAGATGCAGACCACCGGATCCGCACAACGAGTGTCGCAGCTGACAGCAGCCACAACCTGGGGAGAGTTGAGGAGCGCCCTCATCGACGAATTCAAAACACAGACCCCTTATGAAGAGCTTCTACGACGTCTCTATAACACCAACTTTAATAATAGTATCCGTAAGTTTGTTGAAGATCTAGAGTATAAATCCTTTGTAATATCTAATAAGTTAATGTTAGAGAATCAGGTCCAGAACACTCTATTGTACACTAACGCAATGAATAATACTATTAAAGACGTTATTACCAAAAAATTACCGGACCGAATTTTTATGACATTAGCACGATATGACATTACAACAGTCTCAAAATTAAAACAAGTAGCTCAACGCGAAGGATTGTACGAAAATGGTTATAACGAACGTAATAACCAAAGCAATGACAATTCGAAAACAAATAAAACACAAAGCACTGAAAACCGTGGAAAGGGAAGTAATCAGAATTATTACCCTACTCCAAATTATTCAAATAACGCTAACTCAAATAATAAACCAAAAGAAAATGCTGAGGCATTACATAAAGAATTCAAACAAAACCTCGATCAAGCTAGATCACAAAACCCAATGAATTACCAAAATCAGAGTCAAAGACCTCCCAATCATTCTCATAAAAGACAGAGAGAAACTAGTGGCCATTCTAAAATGGACACATCAGAAAATTTTCATCAAGAAGCCTCGGACAACGAAGAACCAATCCCTTCATCAGATTAATTATGAATGGACAAAATTTTAACTGTGTAATTGACACAGGTTCATCCATAAATCTAATTAAAGAAAACTTTCTAAAATTTCCTACAAAAACTTGTCAATTGAACGTACAAACAATAAATGGTATTGTTCAATTAAAGAATTGTGTATCTTTTGCCCCTAGTAAACTATGCCCTACCCATCAAACATTTTACTTACACAACTTTTCTGATAAATACGATATCTTATTAGGTAGAGAATATCTGGAATCTTGTGCAGCAAAAATTGATTATAAACAAAAAACAGTTATTCTAAACGATCATCTATTCTCAATGAGATATGACCGTGAGAATTCTGTTAAGGACAAGACCGCATTTCAATGCCTTGATCCGCCCCAAACAAAAGACATAGCAATAAATTATGCTATCAACAATGAATTAAATGAAACAAATCAATTTCGATTAGAACATCTAAACGATGAAGAAAAATGTAAACTAACCAAAATTCTTTTCGAGTTTAGTGACATTCAGTACAAAGAAAGTGAAAATTTGACTTTCACCAGTACAATTAAGCATGTCATCCAAACTAAACACGAAGACCCAATCCAAAAGCGTCCATACAAGTATGCGCAAACATTCGACGAAGAAGTCGAAAAACAAATCAAAGAAATGGTTGGACAAGGTATAATACGTAAATCAAAATCACCTTATTGCTCACCAATTTGGATTGTGCCAAAGAAACGTGACGCATCGGGTAAAGAAAAGTTCCGTATAGTTATTGACTATCGAAACTTAAATGAAATAACAATCGATGATAAATATCCTATCCCAGTCATGGATGATATACTAGACAAACATGGAAAATGTCAGTATTTCACTACAATTGACTTAGCGAAAGGATTTTATCAGATACAAATGGACCCACAAAGTATACCAAAAACAGCTTTTTCAACTAAAAATGGACATTACGAATACACTCGAATGCCTTTTGGATTGAAAAACGCCCCAGCAACATTTCAACGTTGCATGAACAATCTATTAGAAGATCTAATTTACAAAGATTGTTTAGTATACATGGATGATATAATAGTGTATTCCACTTCATTGGAAGAACATTTATTATCATTAAAAAGGGTATTTACAAAACTGCGCGAAGCTAATCTAAAATTGCAATTAGATAAATGCGAATTCATGAAAAAGGAAACTGAATTCCTAGGTCACATAATAACAACAGAAAGAATACAACCAAACCCAACTAAAATCTCTGCTATACAACATTTCCCAATTCCAAAAACACCCAAAGAAATAAAATCGTTTTTAGGTCTTTGTGGTTATTACAGAAAATTCATTCCTAATTTTGCACACGTTGTAAAACCAATGACTTTAAAATTAAAGAAAGGTGCAACTATAAATATAAAAGAACCCAAATACATTTCTGCTTTTGAAAAATTAAAAGTACTTATAACCTCCGATCCAATATTAGTTTATCCGAGTTTCGAAAAACCATTTTGTCTTACAACTGATGCCAGTAACATAGCTATTGGAGCTGTTTTGTCTCAAAATCAAAAACCAATTTGTTTCGCAAGTAGAACTCTAAACGAACATGAAATTAACTATGCAGCAATTGAAAAGGAACTTTTAGCTATCGTTTGGGCAACCAAATATTTCCGATCTTATCTCTACGGTAGAAAATTCGAGATTCTCAGCGACCACAAACCACTTGTTTGGCTTAATAATATTAAAGAACCAAATATGAAATTACAACGTTGGAAAATAAAATTAAATGAATTTGATTATCACATTAAATATGTACCAGGTAAAGAAAACTATGTTGCAGATGCTTTGTCTAGAATTAAAATTGAAGAAAACTTGTTAGGAGAAGCTTCCGATGTAACAGTAGCAACAATACACAGCGCTCAAGAAGATAACCAATATTACATTTCAATCACAGAAAGACCAATCAATTATTTTAAAAGACAAATAGAATTTGTAAAAAGTAACTCAAATAACGCAAACGTCATTAATTATTTTCATAAAACAAAAATCTTAATAAATTATGTCGAAATGACACACAACCATGCAAAAGAATTAATTAAAGAATACTTATGTTCAAAAAATAGTGTTATATACTTCAGCAACGAAGCCGACTTTCTTACATTCCAGAATGCTTTCGTTGAAATAATTAGTCCCAATAACATTACAAAAGTAATGAGATCAACCAAAAAACTAATAGACCTTCAGACATATGCCGAATTCAAAGAATTTATTATTAATACACACGAAAAGTTATTACATCCAGGAATAGAGAAAATGACATTATTATTTAAAGAAAAATATTATTATCCAGATTATCAAAACCTAATACAAAACATAATTAACGAATGCAAAGTTTGTAATATAGCAAAAACAGAACACAGAAACACTAAGTTAGCTTTTGAATTAACTCCAGAAATCCATAATCCAAGAGAAAAATATGTCATTGATTTTTATATGGTAGACAATAAACAATTTCTATCTTGTATAGACTTATATTCCAAATACGCAACTTTAATAGAAGTAAATGGTCGAGATTGGTTAGAAGCCAAAAGAGCTCTTTTAAAAGTATTTAATGACATGGGCAAACCAATAGAAATAAAAGCAGACAAAGACTCAGCTTTCTTGTGCTCCGCACTACAAATGTGGTTAAAGTCAGAAGACGTAAATATATCCATTACAACTAGCAAAAACGGTATATCCGACATAGAAAGATTCCATAAAACAATAAATGAAAAATTAAGAATTGTTAATTCTGATACTAACCAAGAAAACAAATTAACCAAATTTGAAGTAATACTTTACACTTATAACCATAAAACCAAACATAATTCAACTGGTAGAACACCAGCAGACATTTTCATTTATGCAGGAACACCTGAGTATGATACACAGCTAAATAAGAAAAGGCAAATAGAAAGACTTAATGAAAAAAAGAACCGAATTTGAAATAGATACTAGATATAGGGAATCACCTTTAGTAAAATCTAAATCCACAAACCCATTTAAACAAACAGGAAACATAACACAAATAGATGAAAAACATTATGAAGAAGTAAACAGAGGTAGAAAAATAACACACTATAAATCAAAATATAAAAAGAAAGAAAGTAACTAATGAAAGTAAATATGATAATTCCAGATCAACTAATAACCCGAATCAAGATGATAACCCATCATAATTTAACAGCTATAATTATAACACTCATGCTACTCAACTTTGTATGGCCAATAAAAGGTCAAAATTTGGAAATCAACCCAATTAACTCCAAAAACGGATATCTTATATTTCAAACAGGAACAATCAATTTACCTATAAAATACGAATACCACTATTTAACAATTAATATAACAAAAACTGAAGAAACTTATAATAATTTAATGGAACAAACAAAAGAATTTGAACCATTAGTAAAAATACAGTACTTAACAGAAAAACTGGACAGAGAAATGAACGGTTTAAGACTAGTAAAACGAAATAAAAGAGGACTTGTAAATTTCATGGGCACATTTTATAAATACCTTTTCGGAACTTTAGATCAAGAAGACAAAGAAGAATTACAATCAAAAATAGATAACCTTTCAGAAAATAGTGTTCAAGCCAATGAACTAAATGAAGTAATAAAAGCTGTTAACAATGGAATAGAAGTAATGAACAAACTAAGTATCACACATGAGGCAGAGCAACGACTCGAATTACTAATTTTCAACCTACAAGAATTCACAGAATATGTCGAAGACATTGAGTTAGGTATGCAATTAACTAGGCTTGGTATATTCAACCCTAAATTACTAAAATATGAATCACTAAAACATTTAAACGTTGAAAAAATAATAAATATTAAAACATCAACTTGGCTAAAAACAACTACTAACGAAATTTTAATTATTTCCCATATTCCACGCGAAATTACAAATACTGCATTATACGACATTATTCCATACCCTGACGAACACAAAGACATTTTGACCGAAACTATACATGACACTTACTACTTACAGAACAATAAAGCATTCACAGCAACCAATAAAAATCTAGTTATGAACAAATGTATTACTGGAATATTAAAGCAAGATAAAACAGAATGTAGATATTCAAAATCCCATAAAAATTATGAAATCAAGTATGTAGAACCAAACATTATGTTAACATGGAACTTACCAAAAATTGTATTAAACCAAAATTGTATCAACCGAGAAATTATTATTGAAGGAAACAATATGATAAAAGCTATAAACTGTTCAATCCAATTAGATGAAATTCAAATAACTAATACTATGTTAGATTACACACAAACAGTCTACATAAATAATAATATAACCAAACTAGAACCATTGTCATATGTCCAAACCAAAGAAATTATCCAACAACAAACAAAATTGTACAACACGTTCCAAATTATAACTATAACAACTTTAACAATTACTTTAATCATACTTATATTGTACATTATCTTTAAATATAAAAAATATCCCAAGAAAAATTATTGTTAATTATAAGAATAAAAAAGAATTAACCCCAAACATACAATCAAATATTCAAAATGATACAGAAATATATCCAAATGTAATTGAAAACGATACCGAAGAAATTGTAATAGATTCAACACTATATCCAAAATTAACCGCCTGAGGACAGGCTCATTTCTTAAGGATGGGGAAGTGACATATGTAGATACATACGTACCTAAACCCATACACCACATACACCACATACACCACATACACCACATACACAACACTTATTATTTATGTCAAAGATTTCTTTCGCACCAAAGATTAATGTAAACACTCTCAGAAAATCAAATGGTGACAATAACACCACAAGAACTTAATGTAAACACTTTCGAAAAAATCAAATGGTGACAATAACAATTCTGGCTTCCCACGAATGCATTAAATATCATAAACAATTGCCAGAATCGTTATTCCCATCATTGGGGTTAAAACTGCTGACGTTAAACAAATCCTAGCCGAACACTCTCAATCTCTTCAAGATCGAGATCTTTCTCTGTTTATATAAGAGCTAAAAGCTCAAAGAGTCCAAAGTCCAATAAATGAAAGCTGCAAACCGAGGTTTGCTTAACGTCATCAGAACATAGGATAAGCAGTCTAGTTTTGTACTCCGAAGTTTCGGGTTTGTTAAATAAAGTTTATATTTAGACCCCGTACTCTAAAAAAGAGTATAGGGGTCTATTAGGTTTGTCAGAAGCGAAATGTGCGTAACAGGCAGAAGGAGGCGTGGCCGACCCCATAAAGTATATATATTCTAGATCAGCATCAACAGCCGAGTCGATATAGCAATGTCCGTCTGTCCGTCTGTCCGTCTGTCTGTCTGTCTGTCTGTCCGTCCGTCCGTATGAACACCTGGATCTTTTAAACTACAAAAGCTAGAGACACCAAATTTGGAATGAAAGTCCGATATTTTCGCGAGCAGATCAAGTTTATTTCAAATTGTTGCCACGCCCCTTACCGCCCCCGCAATGAGCAAAAAACCAGACACACCTCGAAAAAAATTTACTTTTAGGCCAATAACTCAGTAACTATGGCACTTAGGAACACCATTTCTGGTAAACAGGTTGCTAGAGACATCCTTAATGCAATGCCATTAAAATTTTTGAGCTGCCACGCCCCCTTTTCTCCTGAGAGTTAACCAAACGTTTTCACTTTAATGCCATGTTTAAGGCATTTATTCATATAGTAGGGTGTTGTAATTCAACATAAGTATAGAGACATATAAAATCAAACTATTCTGAAAGTGCCATCATCATACTACTTTTAACAAAAGAGCTACTGCGTTACAAAGTTTGTTATTTAACTGCAATATCACTTACGCGCGAGAGCGAGACAGAAACATACAAACACATGTTCGAATGTTTTCGATGCTTGTGTGGCGACAGCGCTGCCGGCAGACGTTGGCCGCGCCGAATACACACATACATACATACATGCATACATATAATTTCAAACGAATGTGTGTTTGTAAGAATAAAATGTAAATGCTGATTATCGGAGAATTCTTGAAAGTGGCGCGTGGTGCAACTGATAGTTAATTTAATTGTTAATTCATTTTTTTTAAATTTCAATTCTAAATGAACATATAAAATTAAAAATTTTAAATTTCATTCGAAAATTTGAATTCAAATTGAATACAATTGCGCACTACCATGGGAGTACGGGGTCTTTTACAGTCGGCTCGATCGACTGTAGCCTTTCTTACTTGTTTTTTAATAAGCTAAGTGTCGAAACATCTTATTATATATATATCCTATGTTCTGATGACGTTAAGCAAACCTGTGTTTTGCGCTTTCATTAATTGGACTTTGAGCTTTTAGCTCTTATGTAAATAGAGAAAGATCTCGATCTTGAAGAGATTGAGAGTGTTCGGCATGGTTTTTTTTAACGTCCGCAGTTTTTAACCCCAATGATGGGAATAACGATTCTGGCGAATTGTTTATGATATTAAATGCATTCGTGGGAAGCCAGAATTGTTATTGTCACCATTTGATTTCTTGATAGTGTTTACATTAGTCTTTTGTGCGAAAGAAATCTTTAACATAAATAATAAGTGTGGTGTATGGTGTATGTGGTGTATGGGTTTAGGTACGTATGTATCTACATATGTCACTTCCCCATCCTTAAGAAATGAGCCTGTCCTCAGGCGGTTAATTTTGGATATAGTGTTGGATCTATTACAATTTCTTCGATATCGTTTTCAGTTACATTTGGATATAATTCTGTATTATTTTGAATATTTGATTGTATGTTTGGGGTTAATTCTTTTTTGTTCTTATAATTAACAATAATTTTGTATGGAATATTTTTATATTTAAAGATAATGTATAATATAAGTATGATTAAAATAATTGTTAAAGTTGTTATAGTTATAATTTGGAATGTGTTGTACAATTTTGTTTGTTGTTGGATAATTTCTTTGGTTTGGACATATGACAATGGTTCTAGTTTGGTTATATTATTATTTATGTAGACTGTTTGTGTGTAATCTAGCATAGTATTAGTTATTTGAATTTCATCTAATTGGATTGAACAATTTATAGCTTTTATCATATTGTTTCCTTCGATAATAATTTCTCGGTTGATACAATTTTGGTTTAGTACAGTTTTCGGTAAGTTCCATGTTAACATAATGTTTGGTTCTACATACTTGATTTCATAATTTTTATGGGATTTTGAATATCTACATTCTGTTTTATCTTGCTTTAATATTCCAGTAATACATTTGTTCATAACTAGATTTTTATTGGTTGCTGTGAATGCTTTATTGTTCTGTAAGTAGTAAGTGTCATGTATAGTTTCGGTCAAAATGTCTTTGTGTTCGTCAGGGTATGGAATAATGTCGTATAATGCAGTATTTGTAATTTCGCGTGGAATATGGGAAATAATTAAAATTTCGTTAGTAGTTGTTTTTAGCCAAGTTGATGTTTTAATATTTATTATTTTTTCAACGTTTAAATGTTTTAGTGAGTCATATTTTAGTAATTTAGGGTTGAATATACCAAGCCTGGTTAATTGCATACCTAACTCAATGTCTTCGACATATTCTGTGAATTCTTGTAGGTTGAAAATTAGTAATTCGAGTCGTTGCTCTGCCTCATGTGTGATACTTAGTTTGTTCATTACTTCTATTCCATTGTTAACAGCTTTTATTACTTCATTTAGTTCATTGGCTTGAACACTATTTTCTGAAAGGTTATCTATTTTTGATTGTAATTCTTCTTTGTCTTCTTGATCTAAAGTTCCGAAAAGGTATTTATAAAATGTGCCAAGAAATTTACAAGTCCTCTTTTATTTCGTTTTACTAGTCTTAAGCCGTTCATTTCTCTGTCCAGTTTTTCTGTTAAGTACTGTATTTTTACTAATACTTTTTTAGACCCCGTACTCTAAAAAAGAGTATAGGGGTCTATTAGGTTTGTCAGAAGCGAAATGTGCGTAACAGGCAGAAGGAGGCGTGGCCGACCCCATAAAGTATATATATTCTAGATCAGCATCAACAGCCGAGTCGATATAGCAATGTCCGTCTGTCCGTCTGTCCGTCTGTCTGTCTGTCTGTCTGTCCGTCCGTCCGTATGAACACCTGGATCTTTTAAACTACAAAAGCTAGAGACACCAAATTTGGAATGAAAGTCCGATATTTTCGCGAGCAGATCAAGTTTATTTCAAATTGTTGCCACGCCCCTTACCGCCCCCGCAATGAGCAAAAAACCAGACACACCTCGAAAAAAATTTACTTTTAGGCCAATAACTCAGTAACTATGGCACTTAGGAACACCATTTCTGGTAAACAGGTTGCTAGAGACATCCTTAATGCAATGCCATTAAAATTTTTGAGCTGCCACGCCCCCTTTTCTCCTGAGAGTTAACCAAACGTTTTCACTTTAATGCCATGTTTAAGGCATTTATTCATATAGTAGGGTGTTGTAATTCAACATAAGTATAGAGACATATAAAATCAAACTATTCTGAAAGTGCCATCATCATACTACTTTTAACAAAAGAGCTACTGCGTTACAAAGTTTGTTATTTAACTGCAATATCACTTACGCGCGAGAGCGAGACAGAAACATACAAACACATGTTCGAATGTTTTCGATGCTTGTGTGGCGACAGCGCTGCCGGCAGACGTTGGCCGCGCCGAATACACACATACATACATACATGCATACATATAATTTCAAACGAATGTGTGTTTGTAAGAATAAAATGTAAATGCTGATTATCGGAGAATTCTTGAAAGTGGCGCGTGGTGCAACTGATAGTTAATTTAATTGTTAATTCATTTTTTTAAATTTCAATTCTAAATGAACATATAAAATTAAAAATTTTAAATTTCATTCGAAAATTTGAATTCAAATTGAATACAATTGCGCACTACCATGGGAGTACGGGGTCTTTTACAGTCGGCTCGATCGACTGTAGCCTTTCTTACTTGTTTTAAATACTTTTGTTTGTTTCATTCAATTATTATAAGTTTCTTCAGTTTTTGTTATATTAATATTTAAATAGTGGTATTCGTATTTTATAGGTAAATTGATTGTTCCTGTTTGAAATATAAGATATCCGTTTTTGGAGTTAATTGGGTTGATTTCCAAATTTTGACCTTTTATTGGCCATACAAAGTTGAGTAGCATGAGTGTTATAATTATAGTTGTTAAATTATGAGGGGTTATCATCTTGATTCGGGTTATTAGTTGATCTGGAATTATCATATTTACTTTTATTAGTTACCTTCTTTTCTTTATATTTTGATTTATGGTGTGTTATTTTTCTACCTCTATTTACTTCTTCATAATGTTTTTCATCTATTTGTGTTATATTTCCTGTTTGTTTAAATGGGTTTACTGTGTATCATACTCAGGTGTTCCTGCGAAAATGAAAATGTCTGCTGGTGTTCTACCAGTTGAATTATGTTTGGTTTTATGGTTATAAGTGTAAAGTATTACTTCAAATCTGGTTAATTTGTTTTCCTGGTTAGTGTCAGAATTAACAATTCTTAATTTTTCATTTACTGTTTTATGGAATCTTTCTATGTCGGATGTACCGTTTTTGCTAGTTGTGATGGATATATTTACGTCTTCTGACTTTAACCACATTTGTAGTGCGGAGCACAAGAAAGCTGAGTCTTTATCTGCTTTTATTTCTATTGGTTTACCCATGTCATTAAATACTTTTAAAAGAGCTCTTTTAGCTTCTAACCAATCTCGACCATTTACTTCTATTAAAGTTGCGTATTTGGAATATAAGTCTATACAAGATAGAAATTGTTTATTGTCTACCATATAAAAATCAATGACATATTTTTCTCTTGGATTATGGATTTCTGGAGTTAATTCAAAAGCTAACTTAGTGTTTCTGTGTTCTGTTTTTGCTATATTACAAACTTTGCATTCGTTAATTATGTTCTGTATTAAGTTTTGATAATCTGGATAATAATATTTTTCTTTAAATAATAGTGTCATTTTCTCTATTCCTGGATGTAATAACTTTTCGTGTGTCTTAATAATAAATTCTTTGAATTCGGCATATGTCTGAAGGTCTATTAGTTTTTTGGTTGATCTCATTACTTTTGTAATGTTATTGGGACTAATTATTTCAACGAAAGCATTCTGAAATGTAAGAAAATCGGCTTCGTTGCTGAAGTATATAACACTTTTCTTTGAACATAAGTATTCTTTAATTAATTCTTTTGCATGGTTGTGTGTCATTTCGACATAATTTATTAAGATTTTTGTTTTATGAAAATAATTAATAACGTTTGCGTTATTTGAGTTACTTTTTACAAATTCTATTTGTCTTTTAAAATAATTGATTGGTCTTTCTGTGATTGAAATGTAATATTGTTTATCTTCTTGAGCGCTGTGGATTGTTGCTACTGTTACATCGGAAGTTTCTCCTAACAAGTTTTCTTCAATTTTAATTCTAGACAAAGCATCTGCAACATAGGTTTCTTTACCTGGTACATATTAAATGTGATAATCAAATTCATTTAATTTTATTTTCCAGCGTTGTAATTTCATATTTGGTTCTTTAATATTATTAAGTGGTTTGTGGTCACTGAGAATCTCGAATTTTCTACCGTAGAGATAAGATCGGAAATATTTGGTTGCCCAAACGATGGCTAAAAGTTCCTTTTCAATTGCTGCATAGTTAATTTCATGTTCGTTTAGGGTTCTACTTCCGAAACAAATTGGTTTTTGATTTTGAGACAGAACAGCTCCAATAGCTATGTTACTGGCATCAGTTGTAAGACAAAATGGTTTTTCGAAATTCGGATAAACTAATATTGGATCGGATGTTATAAGTACTTTTAATTTTTCAAAAGCAGAAATGTAATTTGGTTCTTTTATATTTATAGTTGCACCTATCTTTAATTTTAAAGTCATTGGCTTTACAACGTGTGCAAAATTAGGAATGAATTTTCTGTAATATCCACAATGACCTAAAAACGATTTTATTTCTTTGGGTTGTGATGGTCAGTTTTAAAGAGCGACATAATTACATATTCTAACTCTCTTAAATTACATTTGGAGTTCTGAGCTTGTAATTCTCTTATCTCACATCGCCAGCTCTAAGCATAAAACGTTTGTAAGTTATATGTTAGACTCAAAGTTTCGCATGCATGCATAAAGCTTTTACACTATGCTTGAGTTCGTTCCGGATAAAGCTCATGTGGCAAAAGATCGTACGATAATGCAGTTATTTGAGAGGTCGCTATGTCTGCAAGGGAGAGTGAATGAGTGGAATATTTTGGATAGGTATTTTGTCTTGTTCTATTTTTCAAAAAGCAAGCAATTGAGTGGTCAGCAGCTTTTGGACATTGATACCTTTTGATCATTTAAGAAAAGTGATCGGCTCAAACCAGAAGTGTGCAAAGTGGTATATATAATTATTAAAAAAAGTGCGGAAACGTGGTGTCTTCAATAAATTATTTTATACATTATAGTTCCGCTCGTTTGGTTTGCATTCAACGCATAAAGTTGATTGCAATAAAAGTTGCAAATATATATATACATATATATTTGTACTGTCTTTGAGTGCAGAGTTCTCATCGCCCGTCGCCTGTAGTGGTCAAAATATATTTATATATATATATATATATATATATATATATATATATATATAGTGACATATTCATCCCGATTATGTCTACAGAGTTCCATATCCCCAATTATAAACATTCCCAAGCTTCACTTGAGAATGAATCCAACCCCCAATTATAAACATTCCCAAGCCTCACTTGAGAATAAATTCAACAATTGTAAACAAAGAGCCGTCTAGCCGGCGCATCTCCCCAATCGATCAGCATCGATTGCAAATCACATAGTCAGCATAATTTTTGTTCCCAGCTTAAGCCGAGATAACGAGCAACGCTTGGTGCCCAGCAACCAGCGGTGCCCTCGATAATGTAAACATTCAAACAGAGCTTTCTTTATCATTTATTAAACCAATATCTGTTAGTCTTAAGTTGATATTGAATAAAACAAGTCGTGAATCTAAAATCTCGCTTCGTCTTTTATTTTTACATCAACGTTGTCGTTAGAGTGTGTCGCGACATTTATTCGATTCGATTAAACACATAAAATATTCAATTGGCGCAGCGGGTAGGATAACAATAAATAGATCCTGAAGCAATTCTAATACTTTTTTGTTGTTATCCGAAAAAAAAAAACCAACGCGAAGGCAACCCAAGCGACGGTAAATATCGCGTCAAGTTTTATAAGAAAAACCTCGACAGTGACGTGTAAACCAACAATTCGCATTTTTGCCAAAAACCACGGATGTTCACAACTTGAAATTAATTCAAGAAGACGCGATAGAATTCGGAGAGAACATAATTCCAGATACCTGGTTATCTCAATAAAATTCGAAATAGCTATCTGTGCAAACAAACAAAAACAAACTCAATTGTAATTAAGCCTAAAGTGAATTATAAGTAAAACTAAAAAACTAAATTAAGTGAGACTTTTAAATAAAATATTGGTTAAGTGAAAAAAAAAAAAAAAAGAACAGAACAATATAAAAATAATCAAAACAACAACCAACCGTAACAAAAATTTTACAAAATGGAAGGAGGAGCAGCAGCAGCAACAACCCTTTCTGACGCCAGCATGTCACAAGTAATAAATCAATTGAAAGACGTCGAAAAATTCAATGGAAACAAAAATACCCTGTACACCTTTGTTAACCGTATCGACTACATATTGGCCCTGTACACGACTAATGATATACGGCAACAAGCGATTATTTTTGGACTTGTGGAACGTTGCATCAGTGCTGATGTTATGCTATCCCTTGGCATAAATAATCTCAACACCTGGACAGATCTTCGGAAGCAATTGATACTCAACTATAAAACCCAGACGAACAATCACATCCTTCTAGAGGACTTCAGGAACACACCTTTTAAGGGGAACGTTCGCGAATTTCTGGAGGAAGCTGAACAGCGCAGGCGTACTTTAATGAGTAAGCTAGAACTAGAGAATAATATCGATGAAAAAACACTGTACTCGCGGCTAATTAAATCTAGTATTGACGATTTGATTCAAAAGTTACCTACTAACATCTGCATTAGAATTATAAATTGCGAAATTCCCGATTTAAGATCGCTTATAAATTTATTGCAAGAAAAAAATCTTTATGATCAACCTTGCCAAAATTTTAATTCCACTAAAACAAAACAAGAAAAAGAATTAAAGCCACTCCCAACCAATTCCAATTTTCATAAATTTCCAACATTTCTCCAACCAAACAATACACCATATGTTTCATATCCAAATCATCCACCATATTATCAACAACCATTTCATCCATTACAACAACATTACAATATGCCTCATACTAACAACTACTTACCTCGACCATTACCACCCGTACCAAATCCGACAAGACCAGTACAATTTCCACCTCGACAAAATTTTCGTCAAAATTTATTTGACCAAAACCGTTTTGGACAAATTCAGAGTGCCACTTTACAAAAGGCTCCAGTTAATAATACACCTGGTGTTCCACATCCACCAATGAAACGCTCTAGACCAGCAGAAAGTGGACAGAGTAAAATGAGCACAGATCAAGAAGCTAGGTATCAAGAAGAATTGAATTATCAAGAATATTTACAGCAAGAATATTACAATCAATTAGCTTCAAATCCACAATCCTATCAAGATTACGGATATCCTCAAAGCTTTGATTATGCCGAAACTTCGACACCAGTAGCCGAAAATTTAACTGAACAGTGTAACGAGATAGAGCTCGATCAAGCCGAAAATTTTCCGTTACCAGCTTCGGAAACCAACAATTCATAAAACTTACCCATAAAGGAAAAGTTTTAAAATGCCTTATAGATACCGGTTCAACAGTAAATATGATGACATCCAATGTTTTCAATCTAAATGTTTATGATACTGAATGTCTCATTCACACAAGTAACGGGCCATTAACAATCACAAAAAAGATTATTGTTCCCTCCAACAACATATTCATGAGTAGTAGTGAATTCCTTTTACACAAATTTTCTTCAGACTATGATTTATTAATTGGCAGAAATTTGCTTTCACAAGCCCAAGCAATAATAGACTACAAATTTCAAACAGTAACTTTATTCAACAAAAAATATAAACTAATTAATGATTCTCCAATTAAAAATCAAACTCATTTTTTAGCTAATCCAACTTTTGAAGCTAAAAAATATAATAATAGCCCACAGTCTTCAGACAATGTAAAAACAGAATCACTTGAGAATTCAAATCTGTATCGATTAGATCATTTAAATAATGAAGAGAAATCAAAATTAAAACATTTATTAAAGATTTATCAACATATTCAATTTCAAGAAGGAGATCAACTCAGTTTCAGTAATCAAGAAAAACATAATATTAACACTACTCATAACTCCCCCATTTACTCTAAACCGTACAGTTATCCTCAGGCCTATGAACAAGAAGTTGAAAACCAAATCCAAGAAATGTTAGAACAAGGTATCATAAAACCCAGTAATTCCCCCTACTGCAGTCCAATATGGATTGTTCCAAAAAAACAAGACGCATCGGGTAAACAAAAGTTTAGAATAGTAATCGACTATAGAAAATTAAACGAGGTAACTATTAATGACAGATACCCAATACCGAATATGGACGAAATTCTAGGAAAACTAGGTAGATGCAATTATTTTACCACAATTGACCTTGCAAAAGGTTTCCATCAGCTGGAAATGCATCCAGATGCAATACATAAAACAGCTTTTTCAACCAAAAATGGTCATTATGAATATCTTCGTATGCCATTTGGTTTAAAAAATGCTCCTGCAACTTTTCAACGTTGCATGAATAATGTGTTGCGACCATTATTAAACAAGCATTGTTTGGTGTATTTAGACGATATTATCGTTTTTTCCACATCCCTAGAAGAACACCTACATTCACTACAACTAGTTTTCGAAAAGCTTTCTGAAGCTAATCTTAAACTTCAACTTGACAAATGCGAGTTTCTTAAACAAGAAACTACTTTTCTTGGACATATCATAACTAAGGACGGAATAAAACCCAATCCTGAAAAAATCAAGGCTATTCAAAAATACCCAATTCCAAAAAAGACCAAAGAAATTAAAGGTTTTCTTGGGTTAACCGGATATTACAGAAAATTCATTCCCAATTTTGCAGACATAGCCAAACCGATGACAACAGTTCTAAAAAAAAGATTCCAAAATCGATATACAAAATCCAGAATACGTAGAAGCCTTTGAAAAATTAAAACAACTAATTTCCAATGACCCCATTTTAAAAATACCAGATTTTAACAGTAAATTCGTATTAACTACAGACGCAAGTAACATAGCACTTGGAGCTGTACTTTCACAAAACGGACACCCACTTAGTTACATTAGTAGAACCCTAAATGATCACGAAACCAATTACAGTGCCATAGAAAAAGAACTTTTAGCTATTGTATGGGCAACAAAAACCTTTCGACATTACCTTCTAGGACGACATTTTGAAATTAATAGTGACCATCAACCGTTATGTTGGTTATACAAAATGAAAGAACCAAATTCAAAATTAACTCGATGGAGAGTTAAATTATCAGAATATGACTTTGACATTAAATATATAAAAGGAAAGGAAAATCACATAGCAGACGCTTTATCTCGAGTAAAAATAGAACAAGCTTATTTTGGAGAAGAAACACAACATAGTTGTGATGAAGACAATAGTAACTTAATTTTTATCACCGAAAAACCAATTAACACATTTAAAAGACAA
Organism: Drosophila arawakana; assembly: GCA_018151165.1. NCBI lineage: Eukaryota > Metazoa > Arthropoda > Insecta > Diptera > Drosophilidae > Drosophila > Drosophila arawakana. The sequence continues at coordinate 76,088 of JAECWX010000719.1, read as the reverse complement.
ATAATATTTTCTAAAGGCATTCCAAATATAAGAAAAGAAAATTATTTCAAAAAACTAATAATCCACATCACATATGATAATATGACAACAGAAAAAGCTAAACAATATTTGATTGATCATTTTTGCACCAAGTCTAGTGCGCTGTTTATAGATAGTGATGCCGATTTTGAAATTATCCAAAACGCACACAAAGACATTATCAATCCAAACCATACTAAAATTCTCAGAAGCCTTATTCTTCTGAAAAATATAAGTTCATACGCAGAGTTCAAAGAACTCATTCTCAAGACGCATGAAAAACTCCTACATCCAGGCATTCAAAAAACAAACAAACTTTTCGGTGAAACTTATTATTTCCCCAATAGTCAATTATTAACCCAAAACATTATTAATGAATGTCATATCTGCAATTTAACGAAAACCGAACATAGAAATACAGAAATGCCAATGAAAATTACGCCCAAACCAGAACATTGTCGAGATAAATTCGTAATAGATATTTATTCATCAGAAGGTAAACACTATCTAAGCTGCATAGACATTTATTCAAAATTCGCTACTCTCGAACAAATCAAAACTAAAGATTGGATAGAATGCAAAAACGCATTAATGCGCATATTTAATCAGTTAGGTAAACCAATATTATTAAAGGCAGACCGAGACGGAGCATTTACCAGTCTAGCACTCAAAAGATGGCTTGACAGTGAGGGAGTAGAAATTCAGTTAAATACTTCAAAAACAGGTATAGCGGACATAGAAAGATTACACAAAACTATCAATGAAAAAATTAGAATCATAAATACTTTAAATGATGAAGAGAAAAAACTTTGCAAAATGGAAACTATCCTTTATATTTACAATCATAAAACTAAACATGACACCACTGGACAAACTCCCGCACACATATTCTTACATGCAGGACAACCAACTTTAGATACACAGGACAAAAAAGAAAAAATTATAAACAAAATTAACAGTGACCGACAAGAATTTGAAATAGATACTAGATACAGAAAAGGACCGTTACAAAAAGGAAAATTAGAAAATCCATTTAAAGCCAATCAAAATGTTACTCAAACAGACCCCGATCATTACCAAATTACTAACAAAAATAGAACCACACATTATTACAAAACACAATTTAAAAAGAAAAAAAAAGATTAACCAAATTCAAACTCCACAGGTCCCTTCCTCATGATCATATTGTCATCCATACTCTCTACCATATGCCATGCTCAACAAATTCAAATAAATAACTTGGATACAGACCACGGATACTTATTGTTTTCAGACAAACCCATAGAATTACCAACTAGATTTGAACACCACTCTTTACGAATTAATGTTTCTGAAATAATAACAACAAATGAATATTTTCGTAGAACTATTCCAAGCTTTAAAAATTCATCACAAATCAATTATTTGTATTCAAAATTACAACAAGAATTAAATGGTATAATCTTTCACCATGAGAATCGAAATAAACGAGGACTGTTCAACATTGGAGGCTCACTATTTAAATTCCTTTTTGGCACACTTGACGATAATGACAGACGAGAATTTGAAAAAAATATTGAAAATCTATCTTTAAATACTGTGCAAGCTCAAGACATTAATGGTATAATAAACATAATTAATACCGAAATGCAACAATTTAAAGATCATCAAAACAAACGAACACTTCAAGAAACATTTATTTACCAATTATTACAATTTATAGAATATGTAGAAGACATTGAAATGGGCATGCAATTGTCTAGATTGGGACTCTTCAACCCAAAGTTACTTACCTATGACCGACTTGACAGTGTTGACAACCGAAACATTCTACTAATTAAAACCTCCACTTGGATTAATCACCAAGATAATATCATACTAATTGTATCCCACATCCCAATCAACTTTCAAACTATTAAAACCATTAAAATCATTCCCTATCCTGACAATGATGGCTATCAACTCGATTACACCAGTACCACCTCTTATTTTGAAAAAGATAATAAAATTTTTAATAGAAAAAATGAACCAATATTTGATGAATGTATTACAAAAATTTTACTTCATACAAAACCAATTTGTAACTTTAAGCAGATAAACGAAAAAGAAATCATTAAGTACATAGAGCCAAATACAATTGTAACATGGAACATATCCAACATAAATGTAAAACAAAACTGTCAAAAAAGTAATACAGATCTTAATATTCATGGTAATAAAATTATTAACGTCAATCAATGTAAACTACAAATAAATGATATCATTTTAAGCGACAATTACTTACAACCCGAAATAGATCTAACACCTTTGTATCCACCAATAGAAATTATCAAAATTAAGCCTATCAAACATGACGACATTGTACAACTTGTATCCCAAAATAATGTCTTTTCATATACAATAATTATAACCATTATTATTATATTCATAATCATATTGTTATATTTAAAATATGTATCATTTAATCCCATAATATTAATCCATAAAAAATGTAAGAAACAAATTCACGAACACAAAAAAGATACACCGCAATCAGTTCAACCAAAAGAACAACAACAAGATGAAACAGTTATCGAAGTGACACAATCAAATTTACCAAAACTTTACCCTTCAGCCTCGCCTTGATTCACAGGCTCGCCTCTTAAGGAGAGGGAAGTGACATATTCATCCCGATTATGTCTACAGAGTTCCATATCCCCAATTATAAACATTCCCAAGCTTCACTTGAGAATGAATCCAACCCCCAATTATAAACATTCCCAAGCCTCACTTGAGAATAAATTCAACAATTGTAAACAAAGAGCCGTCTAGCCGGCGCATCTCCCCAATCGATCAGCATCGATTGCAAATCACATAGTCAGCATAATTTTTGTTCCCAGCTTAAGCCGAGATAACGAGCAACGCTTGGTGCCCAGCAACCAGCGGTGCCCTCGATAATGTAAACATTCAAACAGAGCTTTCTTTATCATTTATTAAACCAATATCTGTTAGTCTTAAGTTGATATTGAATAAAACAAGTCGTGAATCTAAAATCTCGCTTCGTCTTTTATTTTTACATCAACGTTGTCGTTAGAGTGTGTCGCGACATTTATTCGATTCGATTAAACACATAAAATATTCAATTATATATATATATAAAATATATATATAGCTGCATATCACTAGGCAGTTTCGTTGGATTTTTTTTAAGTCGACATTCTAAACCAGCTGTCACTTCGGAGCCGTATTTGTCAAATACATCTGTGGAAAAGGCACTCGGACCTTTTCCAAGAGAAAGTGTTCATCTTCGACGGAGACTACAGAGAAGTAAATTCCCTCTCGTAGTTGGTGGTTCATCCTAACCAAAGAATGAACAGGGATACTTAGGCTTGGAAGCCGTCTTGTCGCCTAGTCCCCAAGAGACACCTCAAGGAGAAAGATAAGTCGCCAGCTGAATCAGCATTAAGCTAGGATTCAAAATGTTGTTCATGCTGACCCTTTTATAGTGGTTTTTGTTACTGCCACCCTCGCTATTTTGGATTGATATGTACTGCTGTTTGTTCAACATCGACGGACTCTGCTAATTTTCTATTCTTTCATTTATTTTAAATACTAAATGATGAACGAACATCGGATTCATTGAGTTTTTACACGTTTAATATTTTCTATATATTTATAATATGTGTATATGGATACATATATATATACAATTCCAGCACAGAAATTAGTTTTCCTTACAGGTATTCATTTAACCGTCATCATTGAGCTCAAGGATATCGGAGTGAGTACGTATTGTAATGTTTGATTATGAAAGATAATTAAACTTGTCGAATTATTAAATCGGGAATTGTATGTATATTTTCTATACTTATTGTCAACGTGAAGAAGAATAACCGATTTTCGTTAGATCTTTTATTTCACAATTGAATTACATTTCTTCTGTAATTTATATATATTTTTTTAAATTAATAAGTCGTATACTCCATTGTAAATCTCAACAAAATTTAATATGAATATTAATTATTTGAATTTTATAAGAATCATCCCCGTTCATAATGAAAAATTGTTTAAATATATTTAGTTTTTAACTAAGTAGGTTTAATATGGAATATCACAGATATCAAGAAAAGCTCGGTTCTGAGATCTATTTAATAATACTTTAGGCTTTGAGTGAACACTAGTGAAATGTACAGCATAACAGAAAACTTTATTTCGACAAAGTACCAGTTTTACAGGATGAGAAAATTAGTTTGAGAAAATACAGTTTCATTTCATGTCATGAGATGGCTGTCCAAACTATATTCTGACCCTCCGCCATAAGACTATCTTATGGTTGGAAAAACTTGTGTACCAAGTATAGTTTGCAGGAAGGGTAGATTCGAATATATTTTTCTAAATTAAATAATTTAGAAAGTGTCCATTATTTGATTTATCAATACTGTATTAACCTTCAATAGATTCAAAATAAAAATGAATGATTTAGTTACATTTTAGGAAATATAAATACTACGAGCATCTTATAGGAACACATCACCTTTGAAAGGGACGAACACTAATTTTGTCTAAAGAAATCTAAACCCAAAATCTGTTTATATTAATTTTTAAATATTTCTTTTTAAATTATCAAGTTATTTTATTTCGTACGAATGTATAGATAATCAGTTCAGTGCATCATGCCAGTAACACATAGTCCAGAAACGGAAGCCGCTTCTGGCAGTACACTACAGCGTTGTGGTATTTGTCAAGAGTCACTGCGAAGGGAACAGTTGATAGCTTCGATTCCTTGTGGTCACCGTTTTCATAGTGATTGTTTAGACGAACACATTAAAAGTGTTCATGTATGCCCAGTTTGTAAAAGAGAGTTTGCTCCCGAATTAATTTCTTATGAGGAGAATACTCTAGCGGCAGGGCTACAAACGGCTCCCGAAAGGTTTTCGAGTGTTGTGACAGGCATACCACCCGAGAACTCTCAGCAGAGGTTCCATAGAGGAGGACGTTCTCGCAAAGGAAGAGGAATTAATTCCCGTATCCAAACCCGTTCTCAAACACGTAATTTCAGAGACGATTCTAATAGTCGCTTTTGATTAGGTAGTACTGGTCATCAATCAGCAGTAGATGAATCAGAAAGAGGGGTGTCCAAATACATACAATCGGAAGTAAAACGTCAACAAGATGATATGATGACGGAACTTGCTAAATTTATTAAAGAGAGCATTGAGTCCACTCTACAATCTCAGTTAGTATCACTACATTTGAGTAAGGGAAATTCCAATGACATTCCAATGCCTAGTGTGACTCTCAGTTCTGAAGAAAGCGTGGCAAGAACTGTACTTTCTGTTCGAGATAACCCTGAAATGAGCAGTCAAATGCGAAGCCCAATAAATAGGAATATAACGGCGGCTAAAGCAGATGGTATTCTTTCCAGTTGGCATTTAAAGTTTGACAGATCCAAAGATTCTATGAATTGTAACGAGTTTCTTTACCGGTTACGTTCATTAACATTGCAAACCTTAAATAATGATTACGGCCTGCTTTGTGACAACTTACATTTGCTTTTTGTATCGAAAGCTAGTGACTGGTTCTGGAATTTTCATAGAAAAATCACCAGTTCTCATGGCAAACGTTTTGTTCAGCTTTTCAGAAATGATTTGAGGATTCGAAAGACGATTTTGATTTATGGGAAATGATCCGTAATCGTCGTCAGAAGGAAAATGAGTCATTTGATGACTACCAGTTAGCTGTGGAAGATATCATTTCTCGTCTCTCGCACGAAATAAGCGAAGAAAAATTAATTGACATTTTAAAACGGAATGCTAAGAACACCCTTCGACTCGAATTGCTACATCTTAAGATAGCTAATAGGGATGAGCTTAGAGAGGAAGTACGCAAGCATGAAAACTTCCATGCTACCAGCTCCTTTTCACGACCCAGGTTCAGTAAAGCCAATGTGTCTGAGCTGGAAAATGATCATGATGAAGGTAAATCTGAATGTGTAGCAGCCATTCAACGCAAAATACTTATGTGTTGGAACTGCGATAAAGCAGGACATCGGTTCGATGATTCCATGGGAGAAAGGCGCGTATTTTGTTACGGTTGTGGTGCTAAAAACACCTATAAGCCTCGTTGTAATAAATGCAACTCTTCGGAAAACCGGAAGAGGGATGCGCAGACCAATACTCTGGAGGCGCATCCAAATACAAAGTCAACCTAAGTGTACAGGATAAAATAAGTATAGGTAGTAATTTAGGACAAGAAGATCATAATGATTTAATCTTAAATACATCCAATAACATTAGTGTAGGAACACCGACCAGGATTGATGCAGATGACCAAGACACCATTTTCTTGAGAGGACCTTCCGATAGAAAACCAAAACGATCTACATTAAGAATTCGTGCATTTTGGAAGAAAGTCCAAGGCGTTAGAAGAAAACTAGTAGCGGCAGTTTTTTCATGGCCAGATAATAGATTATATACCGACATAAGTATCGAAGGCCATAGTTTCAAAGCCCTGTTAGACTCTGGAGCTACCATAAGTTGTTTGGGCAATGAGGCGGCCGAGATTTTGAGGCAGCACAAGAGTACACAGAAGTGCTCGGGACACATCCGAACAGCTAATAGTGAGTTGTGTCCAGTAGTTGCTCGACTTGTAGCAGTTATTAATTTTCGAGGCAAAGTTGAAGAAGTTGAATTTTTATACTCTCTGCAAGAGTATATTGGGTTTGTGCAAAAGTATGTAACAGGCAGAAGGAGGCGTGGCCGACCCCATAAAGTATATATATTCTTGATCAGCGTCACAAGCCGAGTCGATATAGCCATGTCCGTCTGTCCGTCTGTCTGTCTGTCCGTCTGTCCGTCTGTCTGTCTGTCTGTCTGTCTGTCCGTATGAACAAACAGATTTCAGAGATGGTAAGAGCTACAAGATCGAGCTTGGTGTCAAACGATCAGATATTTAGTCAGTCAATACAAGAATCTTTTTTTTTTTCGATGCCACGCCCCATTCGCCCACAATAAGCAAAAAACTGGACACACCTCGGGAAAAATTGGTGTTTTCGGCAAATATCTCAGTAACTATGGCACCTAGGATCACCAATTCTGGTACGGAGGTTCCTAGCGACAGCATAGTTGCATTGCCATTTAAAATTTTGAACTGTCACGCCCACTTTTCCCACAATCGATAAAATAGTTTTCAAACTTGAATGCCTTCAATGCGTATCGTACAGTATTGTAATTATATAATTCGTGTGCAGACTAACTGTATTAAACTATCCTAAAAGGCGCATTAAAATCGGGTTATAAACAAGAAAACTAGAAGCTTTACAATATTGATAATTGAACTCAATATCAATATATGAGTGCAAGCGAGACAGAAACATACAAACATTTGATCGAATATTTACGCTTCGTGCGTGGCGGCGTAAATATGTGTGTATGTGTGTACGTATATAATACATTGTATATATATACACATATATGTATGTATATACTTGTAAACACATGAATGAATATTTAAATTTATGTTAATTTATATGTTATATATATAATAAGATGTTTCGACACTTAGCTTATTAAAAAAAATATAAACTTTATTTAACAAACCCGAAACTTCGGAGTACAAAACTAGACTACTTATCCTATGTTCTGATGACGTTAAGCAAACCTCGGTTTGCAGCTTTCATTATTGGACTTTGGACTCTTTGAGCTTTTAGCTCTTATATAAACAGAGAAAGATCTCGATCTTGAAGAGATTGAGAGTGTTCGGCTAGGATTTGTTTAACGTCAGCAGTTTTAACCCCAATGATGGGAATAACGATTCTGGCAATTGTTTATGATATTTAATGCATTCGTGGGAAGCCAGAATTGTTATTGTCACCATTTGATTTTTTCGAAAGTGTTTACATTAAGTTCTTGTGGTGTTATTGTCACCATTTGATTTTCTGAGAGTGTTTACATTAATCTTTGGTGCGAAAGAAATCTTTGACATAAGTAATAAGTGTTGTGTATGTGGTGTATGTGGTGTATGTGGTGTATGGGTTTAGGTACGTATGTATCTACATATGTCACTTCCCCATCCTTAAGAAATGAGCCTGTCCTCAGGCGGTTAATTTTGGATATAGTGTTGGATCTATTACAATTTCTTCGATATCGTTTTCAATTACATTTGGATATATTTCTGTATCATTTTGAATATTTGATTGTATGTTTGTGGTTAATTCTTTTTTATTCTTATAATTAACAATAATTTTTCTTGGGATATTTTTATATTTAAAGATAATGTATAATATAAGTATGATTAAAATAATTGTTAAAGTTGTTATAGTTATAATTTGGAACGTGTTGTACAATTTTGTTTGTTGTTGGATAATTTCTTTGGTTTGGACATATGACAATGGTTCTAGTTTGGTTATATTATTATTTATGTAGACTGTTTGTGTGTAATCTAACATAGTATTAGTTATTTGAATTTCATCTAATTGGATTGAACAGTTTATAGCTTTTATCATATTGTTTCCTTCAATAATAATTTCTCGGTTGATACAATTTTGGTTTAATACAATTTTTGGTAAGTTCCATGTTAACATGATGTTGGGTTCTACATACTTGATTTCATAATTTTTATGGGATTTTGAATATCTACATTCTGTTTTATCTTGCTTTAATATTCCAGTAATACATTTGTTCATAACTATATTTTTATTGGTTGCTGTGAATGCTTTGTTGTTTTGTATGTAGTAAGTGTCGTGTATAGTTTCGGTCAAAATGTCTTTGTTTTCGTCAGGGTATGGAATAATGTCGTATAGTGCAGTATTTATAATTTCGCGTGGAATATGGGAAATAATTAAAATTTCGTTAGTAGTTGTTTTTAGCCAAGTTGATGTTTTAATATTTATTATTTTTTCAACGTTTAAATGTTTTAGTGATTCATATTTTAGTAATTTAGGGTTGAATATACCAAGCCTGGTTAATTGCATACCTAACTCAATGTCTTCGACATATTCTGTGAATTCTTGTAAGTTAAAAATTAGTAATTCGAGTCGTTGCTCTGCCTCATGTGTCATACTTAGTTTGTTCATTACTTCTATTCCTTTGTTGACAGCTTTTATTACTTCATTTAGTTCATTGACTTGAACACTATTTTCTGAAAGATTATCTATTTTTGATTGTAATTCTTCTTTGTCTTCTTGATCTAAAGTTCCGAAAAGGTATTTATAAAATGTGCCCATGAAATTTACAAGTCCTCTTTTATTTCGTTTTACTAGTCTTAAACCGTTCATTTCTCTGTCCAGTTTTTCTGTTAAGTACTGTATTTTTACTAATGGTTCGAATTCTTTTGTTTGTTCCATTAAATTATTATAAGTTTCTTCAGTTTTTGTTATATTAATTGTTAAATAGTGGTATTCGTATTTTATAGGTAAATTGATTGTTCCTGTTTGAAATATAAGATATCCGTTTTTGGAGTTAATTGGGTTGATTTCCAAATTTTGACCTTTTATTGGCCATACAAAGTTGAGTAGCATGAGTGTTATAATTATAGCTGTTAAATTATGATGGGTTATCATCTTGATTCGGGTTATTAGTTGATCTGGAATTATCATATTTACTTTCATTAGTTACTTTCTTTCTTTTATATTTTGATTTATAGTGTGTTATTTTTCTACCTCTGTTTACTTCTTCATAATGTTTTTCATCTATTTGTGTTATGTTTCCTGTTTGTTTAAATGGGTTTGTGGATTTAGATTTTACTAAAGGTGATTCCCTATATCTAGTATCTATTTCAAATTCGGTTCTTTTTTCATTTAGTCTTTCTATTTGCCTTTTCTTATTTAACTGTGTATCATACTCAGGTGTTCCTGCGTAAATGAAAATGTCTGCTGGTGTTCTACCAGTTGAATTATGTTTGGTTTTATGGTTATAAGTATAAAGTATTACTTCAAATTTGGTTAATTTGTTTTCCTGGTTAGTATCAGAATTAACAATTCTTAATTTTTCATTTATTGTTTTATGGAATCTTTCTATGTCGGATATACCGTTTTTGCTAGTTGTGATGGATATATTTACGTCTTCTGATTTTAACCACATTTGTAGTGCGGAGCACAAGAAAGCTGAGTCTTTGTCTGCTTTTATTTCTATTGGTTTGCCCATGTCATTAAATACTTTTAAAAGAGCTCTTTTGGCTTCTAACCAATCTCGACCATTTACTTCTATTAAAGTTGCGTATTTGGAGTATAAGTCTATACAAGATAGAAATTGTTTATTGTCTACCATATAAAAATCAATGACATATTTTTCTCTTGGATTATGGATTTCTGGAGTTAATTCAAAAGCTAACTTAGTGTTTCTGTGTTCTGTTTTTGCTATATTACAAACTTTGCATTCGTTAATTATATTTTGTATTAAGTTTTGATAATCTGGGTAATAATATTTTTCTTTAAATAATAATGCCATTTTCTCTATTCCTGGATGTAATAACTTTTTGTGTGTGTTAATAATAAATTCTTTGAATTCGGCATATGTCTGGAGGTCTATTAGTTTGTTAGTTGATCTCATTACTTTTGTAATGTTATTGGGACTAATTATTTCAACGAAAGCATTCTGAAATGTAAGAAAGTCGGCTTCGTTGCTGAAGTATATAACACTATTTTTTGAACATAAGTATTCTTTAATTAATTCTTTTGCATGGTTGTGTGTCATTTCGACATAGTTTATTAGGATTTTTGTTTTATGAAAATAATTAATAACGTTTGCGTTATTTGAGTTACTTTTTACAAATTCTATTTGTCTTTTAAAATAATTGATTGGTCTTTCTGTGATTGAAATGTAATATTGGTTATCTTCTTGAGCGCTGTGGATTGTTGCTACTGTTACATCGGAAGCTTCTCCTAACAAGTTTTCTTCAATTTTAATTCTAGATAAAGCATCTGCAACAAAGTTTTCTTTACCTGGTACATATTTAATGTGATAATCAAATTCATTTAATTTTATTTTCCAGCGTTGTAATTTCATATTTGGTTCTTTAATATTATTAAGCCAAACAAGTGGTTTATGGTCACTGAGAATCTCGAATTTTCTACCGTAGAGATAAGATCGGAAATATTTGGTTGCCCAAACGATGGCTAAAAGTTCCTTTTCAATTGCTGCATAGTTAATTTCATGTTCGTTTAGGGTTCTACTTGCAAAACAAATTGGTTTTTGATTTTGAGACAAAACAGCTCCAATAGCTATGTTACTGGCATCAGTTGTAAGACAAAATGGTTTTTCGAAATTTGGATAAACTAATATTGGATCGGATGTTATAAGTACTTTTAATTTTTCAAAAGCAGAAATGTAATTGGGTTCTTTTATATTTATAGTTGCACCTTTTTTTAATTTTAAAGTCATTGGTTTTACAACGTGTGCAAAATTAGGAATGAATTTTCTGTAATAACCACAAAGACCTAAAAACGATTTTATTTCTTTGGGTGTTTTTGGTATGGGAAAATGTTGTATGGCAGAAATTTTAGTTGGGTTTGGTTGTATTCCTTCTGTTGTTATTATGTGACCTAGGAATTCAGTTTCCTTTTTCATGAATTCGCATTTATCTAATTGCAATTTTAGATTGGCTTCGCGCAGTTTTGTAAATACCCTTTTTAATGATAATAAATGTTCTTCCAATGAAGTGGAATACACTATTATATCATCCATGTATACTAAACAATCTTTGTAAATTAGATCTTCTAATAGATTGTTCATGCAACGTTGAAATGTTGCTGGGGCGTTTTTCAATCCAAAAGGCATTCGAGTGTATTCGTAATGTCCATTTTTAGTTGAAAAAGCTGTTTTTGGTATACTTTGTGGGTCCATTTGTATCTGATGAAATCCTTTCGCTAAGTCAATTGTAGTGAAATACTGACATTTTCCAAGTTTGTCTAGTATATCATCCATGACTGGGATAGGATATTTATCATCGATTGTTATTTCATTTAAGTTTCGATAGTCAATAACTATACGGAACTTTTCTTTACCCGATGCGTCACGTTTCTTTGGCACAATCCAAATTGGTGAGCAATAAGGTGATTTTGATTTACGTATTATACCTTGTTCAATCATTTCTTTGATTTGTTTTTCGACTTCTTCGTCGAATGTTTGCGCATACTTGTATGGACGCTTTTGGATTGGGTCTTCGTGTTTAGTTTGGATGACATGCTTAATTGTACTGGTGAAAGTCAAATTTTCACTTTCTTTGTACTGAATGTCACTAAACTCGAAAAGAATTTTGGTTAGCTTGCATTTTTCTTCATCGTTTAGATGTTCTAATCGGAATTGATTTGTTTCATTTAATTCATTGTTGATAGCATAATTTATTGCTATGTCTTTTGTTTGGGGCGGATCAAGGCACTGAAATGCGGTCTTGTCCTTAACAGAATTCTCACGGTCATATCTCATTGAGAATAGATGATCGTTTAGAATAACTGTTTTTTGTTTATAATCAATTTTTGCTTCACAAGATTCCAGATATTCTCTACCTAATAAGATATCGTATTTATCAGAAAAGTTGTGTAGGTAAAATGTTTGATGGGTAGGGCAAAGTTTACTAGGGGCAAAAGATACACAATTCTTTAATTGAACAATACCATTTATTGTTTGTACGTTCAATTGACAAGTTTTTGTAGGAAATTTTAAAAAGTTTTCTTTAATTAGATTTATGGATGAACCTGTGTCAATTACACAGTTAAAATTTTGTCCATTCATAATTAATCTGATGAAGGGATTGGTTCTTCGTTGTCCGAGGCTTCTTGATGAAAATTTTCTGATGTGTCCATTTTAGAATGGCCACTAGTTTCTCTCTGTCTTTTATGAGAATGATTGGGAGGTCTTTGACTCTGATTTTGGTAATTCATTGGGTTTTGTGATCTAGCTTGATCGAGGTTTTGTTTGAATTCTTTATGTAATGCCTCAGCATTTTCTTTTGGTTTATTATTTGAGTTAGCGTTATTTGAATAATTTGGAGTAGGGTAATAATTCTGATTACTTCCCTTTCCACGGTTTTCAGTGCTTTGTGTTTTATTTGTTTTCGAATTGTCATTGCTTTGGTTATTACGTTCGTTATAACCATTTTCGTACAATCCTTCGCGTTGAGCTACTTGTTTTAATTTTGAGACTGTTGTAATGTCATATCGTGCTAATGTCATAAAAATTCGGTCCGGTAATTTTTTGGTAATAACGTCTTTAATAGTATTATTCATTGCATTAGTGTACAATAGAGTGTTCTGAACCTGATTCTCTAACATTAACTTATTAGATATTACAAAGGATTTATACTCTAGATCTTCAACAAACTTACGGATACTATTATTAAAGTTGGTGTTATAGAGACGTCGTAGAAGCTCTTCATAAGGGGTCTGTGTTTTGAATTCGTCGATAAGGGCGCTCCTCAACTCTCCCCAGGTTGTGGCTGCTGTCAGCTGCGACACTCGTTGTGCGGATCCGGTGGTCTGCATCTCGATTGCTCCGAATAGGACACTATGTTGTCTCACATCCTGTGTTGGATATAACTGCATGATGAAATCAATCCTCCTTATGAATGCAGTTAGTTCCACGGTTTTTCCGTCGAACACTGGCACTTGTCGAATTTGTCCAAGCGCTTGTTTCAGATGTATTTCTGATAGTTCCATTGGTGGGTTAGTTGCCATGGTGTTGTTGTAGATTTGTTTTATTTGTTGGCAATTGTCACTTCAGGTTTTTGTTTAACTGTCACTTTTTGTTTTAATTGTCACTTTTGTTGAATTGTTTTGTTGAATTATAAGAGACTTACGTTTACAGGGATCAATAAATTGATGTGTAAAGCCCAGATATAAGCTCTTTAATTACAGTTGTTCAAATAGTCCAGAGGATCTATTTTTTGGTTGAACACTGTTTGGTGTTTTGCGCGGTTTTTCTTTTAATAGCAATTATCTTTGGTGGCGGTCGCACATTTAAATATGGGCCACGACTGATAATTGGGTTATGAGTCACACACGCTTAGGTTCTTTGGCGGATATTAAGATAATAGTTTTTCCAAAATTGTAATGTTTTAACCGTTTCCTTGCCGCGGAAAATTCGCGAGCTCAAATCCTAGAAATTCCTTGGTCGTACAAGGATTCCTTTTCAATGGATTGAAAATAAAGGACGATTACTTTATTACGAGGATATTTATTATCAATATCCTACCGGCTGCGCCAATAAGATGTTTCGACACTTAGCTTATTAAAAACAAGAAAGAAAAGTACAGTCGAGCACGCCCGACTATATAATACTCTCTGCACTTTTCCCGATTAAATTATTAAAATCGGTATCCAGATATTACAATGTGTAGCACTTGCATTAAAACACGTTGAAACAAAAACAATCTAAGCATAATTAAACACACATCTGTTTGTTTGCATGCGAATACACATACGTTTGACAATATATGCTGCATATACATATGTATGCATGTGTGTATTCGGCGCAGCCAGCTTCCGCGAGCAGCGCTGCCGACTCACAGGCAACGAAAACGTTCGAACATGTGCTTGTGTGTTTCTATCTCGCTTGCACCTATGGGTTAATATTGCGTTCAATTATCAATATTGTAACGCTTCTAGTTTTCTTGTTTATAGTCCGATTTTAATGCGCCTTTCAGGATAGTTTAATATAGTTAATCTCCACACGAATTATAGATAACAATACTGTATGATATGAACAAGTTCGCAAAAAACGGCATTTGAAGTTTTTTCAAGTGTGGGAAAAGGGGGCGTGGCAGTCCAAAATTTTAAATGGCAATGCAACTATGCTGTCGCTAGGAACCTCCGTACCCAAATTGGTGATCCTAGGTGCCATAGTTACTGAGATATTTGCCGAAAACATCGATTTTCACCGAGGTGTGTCTAGTTTTTTGCTCATTGTGGGCGAATGGGGCGTGGCATCGAAAAAAAAAAAGATTCTTGTATTGACTGACTAAATATGTGATCGTTTGACACTATGCTCGAACTTGTAGCTCTTACCATCTCTGAAATCTGTTTGTTCATACGGACGGACAGACAGACAGACAGACAGACAGACAGACAGACAGACAGACAGACAGACAGACGGACAGACGGACATGGCTATATCGACTCGGCTTGTGATGCTGATCAAGAATATATATACTTTATGGGGTCTGCCACGCCTCCTTCTGCCTGTTACATACTTTTGCACAAACCCAATATACTCTTGCAGAGAGTATAAAAATATAAACTTTATTTAACAAACCCGAAACTTCGGAGTACAAAACTAGACTACTTATCCTATGTTCTGATGACGTTAAGCAAACCTCGGTTTGCAGCTTTCATTTATTGGACTTTGGACTCTTTGAGCTTTTAGCTCTTATATAAACAGAGAAAGATCTCGATCTTGAAGAGATTGAGAGTGTTCGGCTAGGATTTGTTTAACGTCAGCAGTTTTAACCCCAATGATGGGAATAACGATTCTGGCAATTGTTTATGATATTTAATGCATTCGTGGGAAGCCAGAATTGTTATTGTCACCATTTGATTTTTTCGAAAGTGTTTACATTAAGTTCTTGTGGTGTTATTGTCACCATTTGATTTTCTGAGAGTGTTTACATTAATCTTTGGTGTGAAAGAAATCTTTGACATAAATAATAAGTGTTGTGTATGTGGTGTATGTGGTGTATGGGTTTAGGTACGTATGTATCTACATATGTCACTATATATATATATATATATATATATATATATATATATATATATATATATAGGATAAGTAGTCTAGTTTTGTACTCCGAAGTTTCGAGTTTGTTAAATAAAGTTTATATTTTTTTAATAAGCTAAGCGTCGAAACATCTTATTGGCGCAGCCGGTAGGATATTGATAATAAATATCCTCGTAATAAAGTAATCGTCCTTTATTTTCAATCCATTGAAAAGGAATCCTTGTACGACCAAGGAATTTCTAGGATTTGAGCTCGCGAATTTTCCGCGGCAAGGAAACGGTTAAAACATTACAATTTTGGAAAAGAATATTATCTTAATATCCGCCAAAGAACCTAAGCGTGTGTGACTCATAACCCAATTATCAGTCGTGGCCCATATTTAAATGTGCGACCGCCACCAAAGATAATTGCTATTAAAAGAAAAACCGCGCAAAACACCAAACAGTGTTCAACCAAAAAATAGATCCTCTGGACTATTTGAACAACTGTAATTAAAGAGCTTATATCTGGGCTTTACACATCAATTTATTGATCCCTGTAAACGTAAGTCTCTTATAATTCAACAAAACAATTCAACAAAAGTGACAATTAAAACAAAAAGTGACAGTTAAACAAAAACCTGAAGTGACAATTGCCAACAAATAAAACAAATCTACAACAACACCATGGCAACCAACCCACCAATGGAACTATCAGAAATACATCTGAAACAAGCGCTTGGACAAATTCGACAAGTGCCAGTGTTCGACGGAAAAACCGTGGAACTAACTGCATTCATAAGGAGGATTGATTTCATCATGCAGTTATATCCAACACAGGATGTGAGACAACATAGTGTCCTATTCGGAGCAATCGAGATGCAGACCACCGGATCCGCACAACGAGTGTCGCAGCTGACAGCAGCCACAACCTGGGGAGAGTTGAGGAGCGCCCTTATCGACGAATTCAAAACACAGACCCCTTATGAAGAGCTTCTACGACGTCTCTATAACACCAACTTTAATAATAGTATCCGTAAGTTTGTTGAAGATCTAGAGTATAAATCCTTTGTAATATCTAATAAGTTAATGTTAGAGAATCAGGTCCAGAACACTCTATTGTACACTAATGCAATGAATAATACTATTAAAGACGTTATTACCAAAAAATTACCGGACCGAATTTTTTATGACATTAGCACGATATGACATTACAACAGTCTCAAAATTAAAACAAGTAGCTCAACGCGAAGGATTGTACGAAAATGGTTATAACGAACGTAATAACCAAAGCAATGACAATTCTAAGACAAATAAAACACAAAGCACTGAAAACCGTGGAAAGGGAAGTAATCAGAATTATTACCCTACTCCAAATTATTCAAATAACGCTAACTCAAATAATAAACCAAAAGAAAATGCTGAGGCATTACATAAAGAATTCAAACAAAACCTCGATCAAGCTAGATCACAAAACCCAATGAATTACCAAAATCAGAGTCAAAGACCTCCCAATCATTCTCATAAAAGACAGAGAGAAACTAGTGGCCATTCTAAAATGGACACATCAGAAAATTTTCATCAAGAAGCCTCGGACAACGAAGAACCAATCCCTTCATCAGATTAATTATGAATGGACAAAAATTTAACTGTGTAATTGACACAGGTTCATCCATAAATCTAATTAAAGAAAACTTTTTAAAATTCCCTACAAAACCTTGTCAATTGAACGTACAAACAATAAATGGTATTGTTCAATTAAAGAATTGTGTATCTTTTGCCCCTAGTAAACTATGCCCTACCCATCAAACATTTTACTTACACAACTTTTCTGATAAATACGATATCTTATTAGGTAGAGAATATCTGGAATCTTGTGAAGCAAAAATTGATTATAAACAAAAAACAGTTATTCTAAACGATCATCTATTCTCAATGAGATATGAAAGTGAGAATTCTGTCAAGGACAAGACCGCATTTCAATGCCTTGATCCGCCCCAAACAAAAGACATAGCAATAAATTATGCTATCAACAATGAATTAAATGAAACAAATCAATTTCGATTAGAACATCTAAACGATGAAGAAAAATGTAAACTAACCAAAATTCTTTTCGAGTTTAGTGACATTCAGTACAAAGAAAGTGAAAATTTGACTTTCACCAGTACAATTAAGCATGTCATCAAAACTAAACACGAAGACCCAATCCAAAAGCGTCCATACAAGTATGCGCAAACATTCGACGAAGAAGTCGAAAAACAAATCAAAGAAATGATTGAACAAGGTATAATACGTAAATCAAAATCACCTTATTGCTCACCAATTTGGATTGTGCCAAAGAAACGTGACGCATCGGGTAAAGAAAAGTTCCGTATAGTTATTGACTATCGAAACTTAAATGAAATAACAATCGATGATAAATATCCTATCCCAGTCATGGATGATATACTAGACAAACTTGGAAAATGTCAGTATTTCACTACAATTGACTTAGCGAAAGGATTTCATCAGATACAAATGGACCCACAAAGTATACCAAAAACAGCTTTTTCAACTAAAAATGGACATTACGAATACACTCGAATGCCTTTTGGATTGAAAAACGCCCCAGCAACATTTCAACGTTGCATGAACAATCTATTAGAAGATCTAATTTACAAAGATTGTTTAGTATACATGGATGATATAATAGTGTATTCCACTTCATTGGAAGAACATTTATTATCATTAAAAAGGGTATTTACAAAACTGCGCGAAGCCAATCTAAAATTGCAATTAGATAAATGCGAATTCATGAAAAAGGAAACTGAATTCCTAGGTCACATAATAACAACAGAAGGAATACAACCAAACCCAACTAAAATCTCTGCCATACAACATTTCCCAATTCCAAAAACACCCAAAGAAATAAAATCGTTTTTAGGTCTTTGTGGTTATTACAGAAAATTCATTCCTAATTTTGCACACGTTGTAAAACCAATGACTTTAAAATTAAAGAAAGGTGCAACTATAAATATAAAAGAACCCAATTACATTTCTGCTTTTGAAAAATTAAAAGTACTTATAACATCCGATCCAATATTAGTTTATCCAAATTTCGAAAAACCATTTTGTCTTACAACTGATGCCAGTAACATAGCTATTGGAGCTGTTTTGTCTCAAAATCAAAAACCAATTTGTTTCGCAAGTAGAACCTTAAACGAACATGAAATTAACTATGCAGCAATTGAAAAGGAACTTTTAGCCATCGTTTGGGCAACCAAATATTTCCGATCTTATCTCTACGGTAGAAAATTCGAGATTCTCAGTGACCACAAACCACTTGTTTGGCTTAATAATATTAAAGAACCAAATATGAAATTACAACGCTGGAAAATAAAATTAAATGAATTTGATTATCACATTAAATATGAACCAGGTAAAGAAAACTATGTTGCAGATGCTTTGTCTAGAATTAAAATTGAAGAAAACCTGTTAGGAGAAACTTCCGATGTAACAGTAGCAACAATCCACAGCGCTCAAGAAGATAACCAATATTACATTTCAATCACAGAAAGACCAATCAATTATTTTAAAAGACAAATAGAATTTGTAAAAAGTAACTCAAATAACGCAAACGTTATTAATTATTTTCATAAAACAAAAATCTTAATAAATTATGTCGAAATGACACACAACCATGCAAAAGAATTAATTAAAGAATACTTATGTTCAAAAAATAGTGTTATATACTTCAGCAACGAAGCCGACTTTCTTACATTTCAGAATGCTTTCGTTGAAATAATTAGTCCCAATAACATTACAAAAGTAATGAGATCAACTAACAAACTAATAGACCTCCAGACATATGCCGAATTCAAAGAATTTATTATTAACACACACGAAAAGTTATTACATCCAGGAATAGAGAAAATGACATTATTATTTAAAGAAAAATATTATTATCCAGATTATCAAAACTTAATACAAAACATAATTAACGAATGCAAAGTTTGTAATATAGCAAAAACAGAACATAGAAACACTAAGTTAGCTTTTGAATTAACTCCAGAAATCCATAATCCAAGAGAAAAATATGTCATTGATTTTTATATGGTAGACAAAAAACAATTTCTATCTTGTATAGATTTATATTCCAAATACGCAACTTTAATAGAAGTAAATGGTCGAGATTGGCTAGAAGCCAAAAGAGCTCTTTTAAAAGTATTTAATGACATGGGCAAACCAATAGAAATAAAAGCAGACAAAGACTCAGCTTTCTTGTGCTCCGCACTACAAATGTGGTTAAAATCAGAAGACGTAAATATATCCATCACAACTAGCAAAAACGGTATATCCGACATAGAAAGATTCCATAAAACAATAAATGAAAAATTAAGAATGGTTAATTCTGACACTAACCAAGAAAATAAATTAACCAAATTTGAAGTAATACTTTACACTTATAACCATAAAACCAAACATAATTCAACTGGTAGAACACCAGCAGACATTTTCATTTACGCAGGAACACCTGAGTATGATACACAGTTAAATAAGAAAAGGCAAATAGAAAGACTTAATGAAAAAAGAACCGAATTTGAAATAGATACTAGATATAGGGAATCACCTTTAGTAAAATCTAAATCCACAAACCCATTTAAACAAACAGGAAACATAACACAAATAGATGAAAAACATTATGAAGAAGTAAACAGAGGTAGAAAAATAACACACTATAAATCAAAATATAAAAGAAAGAAAGTAACTAATGAAAGTAAATATGATAATTCCAGCTCAACTAATAACCCGAATCAAGATGATAACCCATCATAATTTAACAGCTATAATTATAACACTCATGCTACTCAACTTTGTATGGCCAATAAAAGGTCAAAATTTGGAAATCAACCCAATTAACTCCAAAAACGGATATCTTATATTTCAAACAGGAACAATCAATTTACCTATAAAATACGAATACCACTATTTAACTATTAATATAACAAAAACTGAAGAAACTTATAATAATTTAATGAAACAAACAAAAGAATTTGAACCGTTAGTAAAAAATACAGTACTTAACAGAAAAACTGGACAGAGAAATGAACGGTTTAAGACTAGTAAAACGAAATAAAAGAGGACTTGTAAATTTCATGGGCACATTTTATAAATACCTTTTCGGAACTTTAGATCAAGAAGACAAAGAAGAATTACAATCAAAAATAGATAACCTTTCAGAAAATAGTGTTCAAGCCAATGAACTAAATGAAGTAATAAAAGCTGTTAACAATGGAATAGAAGTAATGAACAAACTAAGTATCACACATGAGGCAGAGCAACGACTCGAATTACTAATTTTCAACCTACAAGAATTCACAGAATATGTCGAAGACATTGAGTTAGGTATGCAATTAACCAGGCTTGGTATATTCAACCCTAAATTACTAAAATATGAATCACTAAAACATTTAAACGTTGAAAAAATAATAAATATTAAAACATCAACTTGGCTAAAAACAACTACTAACGAAATTTTAATTATTTCCCATATTCCACGCGAAATTATAAATACTGCACTATACGACATTATTCCATACCCTGACGAAAACAAAGACATTTTGACCGAAACTATACATGACACTTACTACTTACAAAACAACAAAGCATTCACAGCAACCAATAAAAATATAGTTATGAACAAATGTATTACTGGAATATTAAAGCAAGATAAAACAGAATGTAGATATTCAAAATCCCATAAAAATTATGAAATCAAGTATGTAGAACCAAACATTATGTTAACATGGAACTTACCAAAAATTGTATTAAACCAAAATTGTATCAACCGAGAAATTATTATTGAAGGAAACAATATGATAAAAGCTATAAACTGTTCAATCCAATTAGATGAAATTCAAATAATTAATACTATGTTAGATTACACACAAACAGTCTACATAAATAATAATATAACCAAACTAGAACCATTGTCATATGTCCAAACCAAAGAAATTATCCAACAACAAACAAAATTGTACAACACGTTCCAAATTATAACTATAACAACTTTAACAATTATTTTAATCATACTTATATTGTACATTATCTTTAAATATAAAAATATCCCAAGAAAAATTATTGTTAATTATAAGAATAAAAAAGAATTAACCCCAAACATACAATCAAATATTCAAAATGATACAGAAATATATCCAAATGTAATTGAAAACGATATCGAAGAAATTGTAATAGATCCAACACTATATCCAAAATTAACCGCCTGAGGACAGGCTCATTTCTTAAGGATGGGGAAGTGACATATGTAGATACATACGTACCTAAACCCATACACCACATACACCACATACACCACATACACAACACTTATTATTTATGTCAAAGATTTCTTTCACACCAAAGATTAATGTAAACACTCTCAGAAAATCAAATGGTGACAATAACACCACAAGAACTTAATGTAAACACTTTCGAAAAAATCAAATGGTGACAATAACAATTCTGGCTTCCCACGAATGCATTAAATATCATAAACAATTGCCAGAATCGTTATTCCCATCATTGGGGTTAAAACTGCTGACGTTAAACAAATCCTAGCCGAACACTCTCAATCTCTTCAAGATCGAGATCTTTCTCTGTTTATATAAGAGCTAAAAGCTCAAAGAGTCCAAAGTCCAATAAATGAAAGCTGCAAACCGAGGTTTGCTTAACGTCATCAGAACATAGGATAAGTAGTCTAGTTTTGTACTCCGAAGTTTCGAGTTTGTTAAATAAAGTTTATATTTTTTAATAAGCTAAGCGTCGAAACATCTTATTATATATATATATATATATGTAATGCCAAGTAATTGTTTTAATAACCTGAGCCCTAATGCTTTAACAAGCCAAAACATTTAATAAATAACGAATTTTGCTTTTTTTCATTGTTTGTCTCTTTGTTTTTGCTACTTTTGATTTGAAGAATACCAACAAATCATTTGGCACAGCTGATTATCAACCAGATCAAAACAATAACATTGGAGAAGAAGACCAAAAACAATTAAAAGAGAAATATTCTCATTTCGCTCTCTCTGGTTTTTGTTGTTTTTGGGTTTCTTTTATTGCTTCGTTTCTATGCATTACCTCTCACACATGCAAACGCATGCAAGAGAGGAAGTAGCAAAAAGTCGTTACTTTTGGCGGCCGCTAAGCAAAAACAAAACACAACGCTTACCATTAGTGCTACCAGTTAAGCCATTTAATTGCTAGATCTAGATATAAGATGTTATAAGTGATCTTGATGAACTAAACAGCATTATAATTATTCTCTAATTGTTAATTACGATTACGTATATATGTATATTTATATTATAGATGTATTATTTATATTTATATATATTTATATTTATATTTATTTATTTATATATATATATATATATATATATATATATATATATATATATAAATGTCATTTTTATTAAGACATTGAATTTATGTTAAATACAAAACGTTTTATGATAAAGCAATTTTGTATTCACAATTAAATATAAATTTAAATACATTCTAGCTATTTTTATAAAGTAGTTAACATATCTAGCTATTTTTCAACGAAGATTCCCTCAGCGCTGCTTTAGCGCGCGTAAAAAGTAACGACTTTTACCGCTAGTCCTTCTAGCCCATCTCTCTCACTCCTAGACTCGCACTCTATTTGTCTCATTTCTGTGAGAGAGAAATCCTCTCCCATACTCAAATCTGTGTAATTTTGGCGTTCGCTTTGACTTAATTCGTTGCGAACGTTTCGATTGAGAGGTTGTAATCGTGCATCGATATACATTTTTGTCGTCGATTTCGATATAAACGCAAACAAAACGTGATTTAATTACGAACAAACTGAAACAAAACGTAATTTTCATTACGAACGATATAGTTGCATAATTAATAATTAATTAATAATTAATATATAAGTAAAATAGTGAAATATATAAAAAGTGCGTTAGTTCGTGAGTGTGTGCGTCAATCGATTTACGCGTGTGTGTTAGACATCGCGAACATTCGATTTTCTTTGTGCCAGGCGCGTAGTTTGTGACGTAGGTAGTTCATTCGTAGAAACCGCGCGCGATTTTCTGAGCGCGTTTGTTGTATTTAAGAATCGCGTTCGGTTTTCGATAAACGCGTGTTAATTGTATTATTTATTTAAATTATTTTTAATAATTAATAAATTATTTTATTTTATAATTTTAAATATTTAAATAAATTATATAAAAATATATATTATATTTTTATATATTTTATCTAAATACAATTAATAATATTAAATAAATAAAATATTTTACAAATTTTGTTTATATATACAATTTTTTGAAAATGCCCCGCAGAAGGCAACTATCTGCTGCTGCACAGTCTCAAAGGCGTAGGGAAAGAAATAGGTTAAATAGAGAAGACGCACAGTATGCAGATAGAGAAAGAGAGTTAAATTCCCAATCTCAAAGAATCCTTAGGGCAGTCAGTGAAAATAGAGTAGTAGAACAGATTGGGAATTCTCAGCTTCGCTCACGCCGTAGGAGAAGTGCGCGTTTAAGAGTTACAGAACGGGCAGTCGATACTTTGAATAGGACAATTAGGAGACAGGATCCTCAGGTTAGGCAGAGTGAGAGGGCTTCAGATGCCCTAAATAGACGAAGTCGTAGGGAAAATTTTGAAGAAAGGAATCGTGAACAGGCAGCTGACACTTCGCGTAGGACAGTTAGGAGACAGGATCCTCAGGTTAGGCAAAGCGAGAGGGCTTCAGATGCCCTAAACAGACGAAGTCGTAGGGAAAATTCAGAAGAAAAGAATCGCGAACAGGGAGCTGATACTTCGCGTAGGATAGTTAGGAGACAAGATCCTCAGGTTAGGCAGAGCGAGAGGGCTTCAGATGCCCTAAATAGACGAAGTCGTAGGGAAAATGCTGAGGAAAGGAATCGCGAACAGGCAGCCAATACTTTGCGTAGGACAGTTAGGAGACAGGATCCTCAGGTAAGGCAGACTGAAAGGGCTTCAGATGCCCGAAATAGACGAAGTCATAGGGAAAATGCTGACGAAAGGAATCGCGAACAGGCAGCCAATACTTTGCGTAGGACAGTTAGGAGACAGGATCCTCAGGTTAGGCAGAGCGAGAGGGCTTCAGATGCCCTAAATAGACGAAGTCGTAGGGAAAATGCTGAGGAAAGGAATCGCGAACAGACAGCCAATACTTTGCGTAGGACAGTTAGGAGACAGGATCCTCAGGTAAGGCAGACTGAAAGGGCTTCAGATGCCCGAAATAGACGAAGTCTTAGGGAAAATGCTGAGGAAAGGAATCGCGAACAGGCAGCCAATACTTTGCGTAGGACAGTTAGGAGACAGGATCCTCAGGTTAGGCAGGGCGAGAGGGCATCAGATGCCCTTAGTAGACGAAGTCGTAGGGAAAACTCAGAAGTAAGAAATCGCGAACAGGCAGTCGATACATCGCGTAGAACAATTAGGAGACAAAATCCACAGTTTAGGCAAAGAGAGCAAGCAGAAGACACTTTGCGAAGATCGCAAAGAAGACAGGATACCTTAGTTAGAAGAATAGAGCAAGTACGCAATAGCCAGGCACACTTCGAGAGGAGGCAGAATGTGGAGATAAGAATATTAGAAAGGGAAGTGGATAGAATAGCTAGGTCACAGCGTCGAAATGACCCTGTTCGTAGGTTAGTAGAAAGAGCTCGTAATACAGCTCAAAGAAGAAGTGCTCGGATAAGAGCACGCCAGATAGCAGTAGATTTAGCTAGAGGTGTTAGTCAGAGAGTTAGTGAGTATAGAAACGATTCTCAGAATAGAGCAGCAGAAAATGAGCGTAATGCTGCACGTAACGAGCAGGCACGAGCAAATGCCATTGCAGGACAGGCACAACCCATTAGGAATAGTTTAGAACGGCTTATAGCCACTTTCAACAAATTAATTAAACAGGGCCCCGACCATGTTTGCATTTGTTGTAAGGGATTGTGGTTTCCTCACCAGATAGAAAGGATAAGTAGGGAATTTATTTTAGAAAATAATGAGTTTAGCGCAGACATTCTTTTTTTGTCCGATCAATTTCCTCCTGTGAGCGGCATGCATTCATTTTGCAAATCTTGCAGCCGTTTAATCAAGGATGGAAAAAAACCTAAAAATTCCATTACAAATGGCTTAGACTTCCCAGAACTTCCAGAATGTCTGAAAGATTTACAGAGCTTAGAAGAAAGATTAGTTTCACCGAGGCTGCCGTTCATGATCATAAAATCTTTAGATTATGATCGGCAAAATAGCATAAAAGGAGCTGTAGTAAATGTGCCTATTCCAGTTGAGAATGTCGTAACTTCCCTTCCAAGGGCTTTCAGTGACGCAGAGGTAGTTCAGCTCCACCTCAAACGTAGATTAGAATATCGTCACAGTTTTATGGTGGAAACTATATCTCCATCTCGTGTTGTTGCTGCAATTAGGTATTTAGTAGGTACTGAGCTTTATAGAAAGCATGAAATTAGTATTAATGAGGAATGGTTGGCTTCTCACACATCTGAAGTCATTCCATTTATTGCATCAACAGAAGATATAGACTTAGTTAGAGAAATGGGTGATAGAGCTGCAAACCCAAATATAGACGAGAATGCTCCAGTAGAAGAGCAAGAACTAAATCCTGGAGGTGAGGAAACCCTTATGGAGAATATTCCAGTAGAGAATTTAGATGGTAGTAGTTTAGCTGTAGCACCTGGGGAAGGACAACGGCCTCTGGACATGATAACTGATTGTGATTCAGAGGAGTTGTCTTTTCCCACTATTTATGCAGGAGTGAAAAGGAATTGTGTAGAAAGCTACACAAAAATCATTAGATCAGAGCTTAGGAATTTTGATAGAAGGGCTTGTAGGGTAGATAAGCTTTTTTACAATCTTAGGAAAATGCAGCTTATTAGTATGCGGAATAATTATTCCATTTGCTTGAGAAAGCACAGCGCTTCCCGCGGCGTTACAGCTAGGACAGCCCTTAATGATGATGAAATAGATAGGTTAATTCAGTTTGATGAGGGATTTAAGATATTAAAAGGCATTCGCTCGTCTCCTGCGCATTGGGAAGCAGAGAAGAAGAAGGTAATGGCCATGATTAGGCAATTTGGCATACCTTCTTTCTTCATAACGCTCTCTGCTGCAGAAAGTAAATGGTTAGAACTTATAGTTATTTTAAAGAAAACAGTTAGGAAGGAAGTTCTAACCGAAGAAGAGGCAGCTAGCTTGGAAAGGTCTGAAGTTGTAGAACTGATTAGGTCAGACCCAGTTACATGCGCTAGGTATTTTGAATATAGGTATAGGCAGCTTTTAAAAGTTATGAAAAAGGATGGAGGCATTTTCGGCCAACATTCTGTGTATAAATATTATTGGCGAGTAGAGTTTCAACATCGGGGATCACCACACATTCATGGAATGTTTTGGTTGAAAGACGCCCCTTTATTTGATGCTAGTAATCCTTCCACTTGTCCGCCTGTCGTACAGTTTGTTGATCAGTTTATTACGACGGAAAAGAATCCAACAAACGATGAATTGAAACCTTTCATTTTATACCAAACGCATAAGCATACTCCGTCATGCCAGCGTAGCATCAGAAATAGGCAAATCTGTCGTTTTGGTATACCATATCCTCCTATGCCTAGTACAGAAATTCTCTTTCCATTTCCTGAAAACAGTCCGAATAATTCAATTCATCAACAGAATTTTGAGAAAATAAACAGTTTCTTGAGTTCTCCCATAGATAGTGAAGTTAGGGAATCCCTTAATGATTTTAATAATTTTCTCTCGCAACCTCAAATTGGTCTTAGTTATGAGGATTATATTCTAGCAATTAGATCTAGTTTAAATAGACCAAAAATATTTTTAAAGAGAAGCTTCGACGCCATTATGGTGAATGCGTATAACACGCATATTTTGTCAATGCAGAGAGCCAACATAGATATACAGTTTATTTTAGATCCATATGCGTGCTGTAGTTATGTTATCAATTATATCAATAAGTCGCAAAGAGGAATGTCTAAGCTTATGCGAGAAGCTGTAGAAGAAGCGCGTTCAGGAAACTTTAGCATTAGGCAGAAACTGCAGCACATAGGTCACAAGTTTATAAATGGCTCAGAAATATCTGCACAGGAGGCAGCTTATTGCTGTTTAGGGATGTCGTTGTCAGAGAGCAGCAATGCAGAAGTTTTTATAAACACTGGATTGCCTGACAAACGAGTTCAAATGCTCAAGTCGCGGGCACAACTCAGAAGTTTGCTCGAAGACTCACTCAGAAGATATTTTCGAAGTAGGCCTATTAGATCATTACGTTCACCGTCCAGATGATCTTAATAGTTTATGCTTAGCAGATTTTGCCTCATTTTATACATTCTCTAAAACTGCAGGTAGGACTCGCCAAGAATCACAGGATGAGGTAGGAAATGAAGGATCCGGTAGAACCGAAGTTTATCCTCTTCGCAATGGTAGCGGATTTGTTAGAGAAAGGCGTAGTCCACGGATAATACGTTATAGGAGATATAATGTTAGTCACGATAGAGAAAATTATTTTAGGGAACTAGTAATGCTTTATTATCCATGGAGAAATGAACAAGAGGAGTTGGTTAGTAAAAATTGCGAAGAGGTTTGTAATCTGAATAGGGACTTTATTGAGTCTAATCGTAGGAGATTCAATGTTTTAAATGATAGTGAGTTAGAAGATGCTCTCAGTAGAGTATTAAACGATAATCAGGAAGACGAGTTAGGTAATGTAGATGATCAGGATAATGTAGACAATAGATTTAGAGTGTTAGGTGTAGCAGAAATAGATCCTCAAGTCAACATTTTAAATATAGGAAATGACGAGAATGCAGATGGGCCAAGCAGCAACACTGTTCAGTTTGTTAAGTTGCCTGTTTTAATGACTTCGTCATGTTTAGAGGAAATAGTATGTTCCCTAAACTTAAAACAGAGAACTTACCTAAACCACGTGTTGCATAATTTTAAGATAGGCAAAAAGTTTTATGAATTTGTAGGTGGTGGAGCAGGTGTCGGCAAAAGCCGACTAATTTCGGTGTTATATCAAGCCCTTACAGCTAGATTTAATAATAGAAAAGGCTCAAATCCTGAGTCAATTAAAGTTCTTTTGTCCGCTCCAACAGGGAAGGCAGCATTCGGAATAGGAGGTTGTACACTCCATTCAATGTTTAGCCTTCCCGTAAATCAGTCCGATCGAATTGGGACCTTATCCGCAGACTTACTTAATACGTTACATTCGAGATTGATCGATCTCAAACTATTAATTATTGACGAGATTTCAATGGTAGGAGCCAAAATGTTTGGCTTTATAAACGTGAGGCTACAGCAAATTTTCAAAAGTTCGGCGATCTCAGACAACTGAGGCCTGTGGGCGACAGGTGGATTTTTCAGCCATCCTCTAGGGAAGACTACAGTGAACTTCATGGCACACTGTGGGAAAATAATAATCTAATTAGATTTGAATTTTTCGAGTTGACGAAAATAATGCGTCAACGAGATGACCAACCATTTGCTGTAGCCCTTAATAATATGGCATCCGCTCATATGACAGACATTGACATTGAGCTTCTTAGATCCAGAGTAGTAAGGGAAGATACGATACCAGAAGATGCTATTCATCTCTTCCACTCCAACGCCGCAACAAATTCATACAACACTTTAAAACTGAATCGAATTGCGACCATCCAATATTGCTCTAGTGCTGAGGATTATGTAAAGGGTAGCAATATAGGTGAATCTGTAAAAGGATTCAAAACTTCAGAAACCCAGGGTTTGTGTAGTACTCTTATTTTAAAGACTACAGCAAAATATATGATGACTGTTAACATAGATACTTCAGATGGCTTAGTTAATGGAGCAACAGGCATACTTAGGCAAATAGATTTAGATTCAAACAGTCATCCAATTATTCTATGGGTAGATTTCCTTGAGGAAAGAGTAGGAAAAGAGTTACGATTAAAGTATAGAAATCTACCCAATCCATTGTGGACCCCAATAGCAAAAACTGTTCGAAGTTTTCAGTTTAGGAAAAATGAAAATGTTACGTTAGATCGCAAGCAGTTTCCGATCGTACCTGCAGAAGGTATTACTATTCATAAAAGTCAAGGAGCAACCTTCAATAAGGTGGTGGTCCACATTTCCGATAGCTTAGATCGAGCAGCTTTATATGTTGCTTGTAGTAGAGCGACAAGTGCAGCTGGACTGTTCCTAGTAGGCAACTTCAACCCTCCGAGGCCCATCCAAGGTCGAAATGTAGTTCAGGAAGAATTAGAAAAATTACGCTCCATTAAGTTACTTAGTACTCATTTCGACTATATACTTAACAGTTCCAATTTTGAAATCATTTTCCACAATGTCCAAAGTCTGCACTGTCATATTAAAAGCGTTCAGTTAGATAAGCTGATGCTTCAGGCATCAATGCTTTGTTTTGTTGAAGGCTCGACCTTCCCAAATGAGACTTATGAAGTCCCAGGGTTTAGAATTGCTGTACGTTTAGATTGTTTAGGTGAAGGTAGGACTCGATCACAAAGAGGCATTCTCGTTTTTGTCAGGAACGAACTTTTTGAGAATGTTAGTCTTTGTTCCACAGGTCGCAAAATTGATGGTTCGCACGTATTCGAGTACTCAGTTTTAAAGTTTAAGTCTATAGGAGTTTTAGTTATTTATAAAAGCCCCCATTACTCGTTACCTAAATTTAGAAGTGAATTTGAGAATTTATTTGTAGAATATAGCGAAATTTTAGGTAGGGAAGCAGTAATTTTAGGAGATTTTAATTTATGTTTAAGCGCTCTCACCCAGGCTAGGGAAACATTTGAAAGTTTGGTTAGGAAGGGATTTAGATCCCTTTTAGATTTGAAAATGTCCACAACACGTGACGATTCACATATTGATTGGGCATTTTCAAATGTGTCGCTTGGCCAAGCCAGCGCAAAAACCTATGAGACAGTGCACAGCATTCATGACGCGATTTCCGTAAGCATTTCAGGTAGTCTGTAAGTTGATAGGTCGGGAATTTTTTTGTTTTTTTTTCCGCGCGGGGAACATGGAAATGCGTAATTTATTTAAACAATTACACATTTCAAGTCGACTCGAAGATCTCTTTAAAAGATCTAATTGCATTGCAATGACCTCCACGTGGTGTTCCCTGGATATCGATTTAATTTATTTATTATTATTTAAATCGGTAACGAACTCGACCGGCGAATTTTACTAGTAATCGGGCGTTTTCGATTATAATTTGTTATTTTGTAATACCCAAAAACCGATTTTAATCATATTATTATATAATCGGTAATAAAATGCAGAGAGTATTATACGGTCGGGCGCGCTCGACTGTACTTTTCTTTCTTGTTTAGGAATGGATTTCTGGAAGAAGTTCGGTCTGCTGTCTACTTTAATTGCTCCAGATTTAAGTATTAGGGAATTAGATAGGGGAAAGGATCCCACAAATGAAGAAGATTTAAAAATGCATAAGCTTAGCATGGAAGAGAAGCTTAGATTAGATTCAGTGATTCAATCGTTTCCCTCATTTGAGCGAGATGGATTAGGTTTAACCAATATTATTAAGCATTCTATTATAATGGATACAGACACTCCAGTTAAGCAACGCCATTGGCCAATATCCCCAGCCAAAGAGAAACTTATGTTTGAGGAAGTTCAGAAAATGCTCGAGTTAGGCGTAATAGAACCTTCTATGAGTCCTTGGAGTAGCAATTGTATACTGGTGAAGAAAGGAGCGAAAAACAGACTCTGTTTGGATTCGAGGGAAATAAACAAGTATATCAGGAAAGATGCATATCCTCTTCCAAATATAGAGGGTATATTTAGTCGATTACTACCAGCGAATTACAGGACTTGATATGAAGCATGCTTATTGGCAGATACCGCTTGAGGAAGCTTCACGTCCTTACACCGCTTTTACTGTCCCAAACCGTCCTCTTTACCAATACAAGGTAATGCCTTTTGGATTAACTAATGCGGCACAAACACTTTGCCGGTTGATGGATTAGTGTCATACCTGCTAACCTACGCACACAGGTATTTGTTTATTTGGACGATCTTTTAGTTCTGTCTACGGATTTCGAATCGCACTTGCTTTTGCTACAAGAAATTGCTGTACACTTACGCAGAGCAAATCTTACTATTAACATTGCCAAGTCCAAGTTCTGTATGCGTGAGATAAAGTATCTCGGTTTTATTATAGGCAATGGACAACTTAGGACAGATCCTAGTAAAGTTCAAGCCATTACAGAATTTCCCATTCCAAAATCTTTGAAACAACTAAGGAGATTTCTCGGAATGGCCGGCTGGTATCGTCGATTTGTCGATAATTATGCTACTATTTCTGTACCCCTTACAGAGTTGTTGAAGAAAGCAAAGACATTTAGTTGGAATTCCGAGGCAGATTGTGCTTTTGAAGAATTAAAAAATCGTCTCACATCTGCACCCGTTTTGGCAACTCCAAATTTTGAAAAGCCTTTTTTGCTTCTTTGTGATGCTAGCACCTATGGTTTAGGGTGTGTTCTGGCACAAAATAACGAAAATGGAGAAGAATTACCGATAGCATTTATGTCAGAGAAACTTTCAAAAGCCCAAAGGAATTATTCAGTAACCGAGTTAGAATGTTTAGCAGTCATAAAAGGAATAAAAAAGTTCCGTGCATACGTTGAAGGTCAAGACTTTGAAGTTATAACAGATCATGCCGCCTTACGATGGTTAATGAAACAGAAAGATCTTTCTGGCCGTTTAGCTCGATGGGCAATTAAATTACAGGGATTTTCGTTTAAGATAACGCACCGCAAAGGTACACAAAATGTTGTAGCGGGTGCTCTTTCTGGCCGAGAGGAACCTGTTGTTCTGGAGATTGAAACGCAAGGACCCATGGTTGACCTTAACTCACGAGAATTCCAGTCAGCGGAGTATATCGATCTGTTGGAGAGAGTTCGTAATAACCAGTCTAAGTTACCCGATCTTAGAGTGGAAAATCAGTACGTATATAAGAAGACAGAGTTTGATAGCGAATTTGGTGGAGAACAAGATTCTTACTCATGGAAACTATGGATTCCATCAGCGATGGCTCAAGAAGTAATTGCAAGAGATCATGATCCGCCGAACGCAGCCCATTGTGGAAAAGCCAAAACGATAGAGAAAATTAAAAGGTATTTATTTTGGCCGAAAATTACAGCACAAATTCGTAAATACGTATCTGAATGTAAAATATGTCACCAAACTAAAAGTCCCAATACAGTATTAAAACCACCTCTAGGTAGACCTATGACGTCGGAGAGGCCTTTTCAAAAACTCTATATTGATCTTTTAGGACCCTATCCCAGATCGAAACAGGGTAATATAGGACTACTTATCATAGTCGACCACTTTACTTGTAATTCTCTTATCTTACATCGCCAGCTCTAAGCATAAAACGTTTGTAAGTTACATGTTAGACTCAAAGTTTCGCATGCATGCATAAAGCTTTTACACTATGCTTGAGTTCGTTTCGGATAAAGCTCACTCAGCGCATAGGTATCGCGAGCTTTCACTCAATTACATGTGGCAAAAGATCGTACGATAATGCAGTTATTTAAGTGGTCGCTATGTCTGCAAGGGAGAGTAAATGAGTGGAATATTTTGGATAGGTGTTTTGTCTTGTTCTATTTTTCAAAAAGCAAGCAATTGAGTGGTCATCAGCTTTTGGACATTGATACCTTTTGATCATTTAAGAAAAGTGATCGGCTCAAACCAGAAGTGTGCAAAGCGGTGTATATATAATTAATAAAAAAGTGCAGAAACGTGGTGTCTGCAATAAATTATTTTATACATGTATGTATATATATTTAAATACATATGTATATATTAAAATAAAATAATTTAATTTCCCAGTATAGTCCCCCTCGTTTGGTTTGCATTCAACGTAATACCGCATCAAGTTGATTGCAAGAAAAGTTCCAAATATATATATACATATATATTTGTACTGTCTTTGAGGTATGAATACATAATATATATTGTTCTGATTGGTGATAATAACAGCCACATTATTTAGTGCAGTGTTCTCCTCGCCCGCCGCCTGTAGTGGTCAAAATATATATATATAGTGACATATGTAGATACATACGTACCTAAACCCATACACCACATACACCACATACACCATACACCACACTTATTATTTATGTTAAAGATTTCTTTCGCACAAAAGACTAATGTAAACACTATCAAGAAATCAAATGGTGACAATAACACCACAAGAACCTAATGTAAACACTATCGAAAAAATCAAATGGTGACAATAACAATTCTGGCTTCCCACGAATGCATTAAATATCATAAACAATTCGCCAGAATCGTTATTCCCATCATTGGGGTTAAAAACTGCTGACGTTAAACAAATCCTAGCCGAACACTCTCAATCTCTTCAAGATCGAGATCTTTCTCTATTTACATGAGAGCTAAAAGCTCAAAGTCCAATTAATGAAAGCGCAAAACCGAGGTTTGCTTAACGTCATCAGAACATAGGATAAGCAGTCTAGTTTTGTACTCCGTAGTTTCGAGTTTATTGAATAAAGTATTATATTTTTTTGATAAACCAATCGTCGAAACATCTTATTGGCGCAGCCGGTAGGATATTGATAATAAATATCCTCGTAATAAGTAATCGTCCTTTTTTTCAATCCATTGAAAAGAAATCCTTGTACGACCAAGGAATTTCTAGGATTCGAGCACGCGAATTCGCCGCGGAAAGGAAACGGTTAAAACATTACAATTTTGGAAAAAATATTATCTTGATATCCGCCAAAGAACCTAAGCGTGTGTGACTCAAAACCCAATTATCAGTTGTGGCCCATATTTAAATGTGCGACCGCCACCAAAGATAATTGCTATTACAAAGAAAAACCGCGCAAAACACCAAACAGTGTTCAACCAAAAAATAGATCCTCTGGACTATTTGAACAACTGTAATTAAAGAGGTTATATCTGGGCTTTACACATCAATTTATTGATCCCTGTAAACGTAAGTCTCTTATAATTCAACAAAAGTGACAATTAAAACAAAAAGTGACAATTAAAATAAAAAAACCTGAAGTGACAATTGCCAACAAAATAAATAAAACCTACAACAACACCATGGCAACCAACCCACCAATGGAACTATCGGAAATACATCTAAAACAAGCACTTGGACAAATTCGACAAGTGCCAGTATTCGACGGAAAAACCGTGGAACTAACTGCATTCATAAGGAGGATTGATTTTATTATGCAGTTATATCCAACACAGGATGTGAGACAACATAGTGTCCTATTCGGAGCAATCGAGATGCAGACCACCGGATCCGCACAACGAGTGTCGCAGCTGACAGCAGCCACAACCTAGGGAGAGTTAAGGAGCGCCCTCATCGACGAATTTAAAACACAAACTCCGTATGAAGAACTTCTACGACGTCTCTATAATACCAACTTTAATAATAGTATCCGTAAGTTTGTTGAAGATCTAGAGTATAAATCTTTTGTAATATCCAATAAGTTAATGTTAGAAAATCAGGTCCAGAACACTCTTTTGTATACTAATGCAATGAATAATACTATTAAAGATGTTATTACAAAAAAATTACCCGACAGAATTTTTATGACATTAGCACGATATGACATTACAACAGTTTCAAAATTAAAACAAGTAGCTCAACGCGAAGGATTGTACGAAAATGGTTATAACGAACGTAATAACCAAAACAATGACAATTCCAAAACGCATAAAACACAAAGCAATTCAAGCACTGAAAACCGTGGAAAGGGAAGTAACCAGAATTATTACCCTACTCCAAATTACTCAAATAACGCTAACCCAAATCATAAACCAAAAGAAAATGCTGAAGCATTACATAAGGAATTCAAACAAAACCTCGATCAAGCTAGATCACAAAACCCAATGAATTACCAAACTCAGAGTCAAAGACCTCCCAATCCTTCTCATAAAAGACAGAGAGAAACTAGTGGCCACTCTAAGATGGACACATCAGAAAATTTTCATCAAGAAGCCTCGGACAACGAAGAACCAATCCTTTCATCAGATTAGTTATGAATGGACAAAATTTTAACTGTGTAATTGACACAGGTTCATTCATAAATCTAATGAAAGAAAACCTTTTAAAATTCGCTATAAAACCTTGCCAATTGAACGTACAAACAATAAATGGTATTGTTCAATTAAAGAATTGTTTATCTTTTGCCCCTAGTAAACTATGCCCTACCCATCAAATATTTTACTTACACAACTTTTCTGATAAATACGATATCTTACTAGGTAGAGAATATCTGGAATCTTGTGAAGCAAAAATTGACTATAAACAAAAAACAGTTATTCTAAACGATCATCTATTTTCAATGAGATATGACCGTGAGAATTCTGTCAAGGACAAGACCGCATTTCAATGCCTTGATCCGCCCCACACAAAAGACATAGCAGTAAATTACGCTATCAATAATGTATTAAATGAAACAAATCAATTCCGATTAGAACATCTAAACGATGAAGAAAAAGGCAAACTGACCAAAATTCTTTTCGAGTTTAGTGACATTCAGTACAAAGAAAGTGAAAATTTGACTTTCACCAGTACAATTAAGCATGTCATCCAAACTAAACACGAAGACCCAATCCAAAAGCGTCCATACAAGTATGCGCAAACATTCGACGAAGAAGTCGAAAAACAAATCAAAGAAATGATTAAACAAGGTATAATACGTAAATCAAAATCACCTTATTGCTCACCAATTTGGATTGTGCCAAAGAAACGTGACGCATCAGGTAAAGAAAAATTCCGTATAGTTATTGACTATCGAAACTTAAATGAAATAATAATCGATGATAAATATCCTATCCCAGTCATGGATGATATACTAGACAAACTTGGAAAATGTCAGTATTTCACCACAATTGACTTAGCGAAAGGATTTCATCAGATACAAATGGACCCACAAAGTATACCAAAAACAGCTTTTTCAACTAAAAATGGACATTACGAATACACTCGAATGCCTTTTGGATTGAAAAACGCCGCAGCAACATTTCAACCTTGTATGAACAATCTATTAGAAGATCTAATTTACAAAGATTGTTTAGTATACATGGATGATATAAAAGTGTATTCCACTTTATTGGAAGAACATTTATTATCATTAAAAAGGGTATTTACAAAACTGCGCGAAGCCAATCTAAAATTGCAATTAGATAAATGCAAATGCATGAAAAAGGAAACTGAATTCCTAGGACACATAATAACAACAGAAGGAATAAAACCAAACCCAACTAAAATCTCTGCCATACAACATTTTCCAATACCAAAAACACCCAAAGAAATAAAATCGTTTTTAGGTCTTTGTGGTTATTACAGAAAATTCATTCCTAATTTTGCACACGTTGTAAAGCCAATGACTTTAAAATTAAAGAAAGGGGCAACTATAAATATAAAAGAACCAAATTACATTTCTGCTTTTGAAAAATTAAAAGTACTTAAAACATCCGATCCAATATTAGTTTATCCGAATTTCGAAAAACCATTTTGTCTTACAACTGATGCCAGTAACATAGCTATTGGAGCTGTTCTGTCTCAAAATCAAAAACCAATTTGTTTCGCAAGTAGAAACCTAAACGACCATGAAATTAACTATGCAGCAATTGAAAAGGAACTTTTAGCCATCGTTTGGGCAACCAAATATTTCCGATCTTATCTCTACGGTAGAAAATTCGAGATTCTCAGTGACCACAAACCACTTGTTTGGCTTAATAATATTAAAGAACCAAATATGAAATTACAACGCTGGAAAATAAAATTAAATGAATTTGATTATCACATTTAATATGTACCAGGTAAAGAAAACTATGTTGCAGATGCTTTGTCTAGAATTAAAATTGAAGAAAACTTGTTAGGAGAAACTTCCGATGTAACAGTAGCAACAATCCACAGCGCTCAAGAAGATAACCAATATTACATTTCAATCACAGAAAGACCAATCAATTATTTTAAAAGACAAATAGAATTTGTAAAAAGTAACTCAAATAACGCAAACGTTATTAATTATTTTCATAAAAAAAAAATCTTAATAAATTATGTCGAAATGACACACAACCATGCAAAAGAATTAATTAAAGAATACTTATGTTCAAAGAAAAGTGTTATATACTTCAGCAACGAAACCGATTTTCTTACATTTCAGAATGCTTTCGTTGAAATAATTAGTCCCAATAACATTACAAAAGTAATGAGATCAACCAAAAAACTAATAGACCTTCAG
The DNA here is from genome assembly GCA_018151165.1 of Drosophila arawakana. Classification (NCBI taxonomy): domain Eukaryota; kingdom Metazoa; phylum Arthropoda; class Insecta; order Diptera; family Drosophilidae; genus Drosophila; species Drosophila arawakana. The sequence goes on along the minus strand of JAECWX010000719.1, from coordinate 38,105 downwards.
ACATATGCCGAATTCAAAGAATTTATTATTAAGACACACGAAAAGTTATTACATCCAGGAATAGAGAAAATGACACTATTATTTAAAGAAAAATATTATTATCCAGATTATCAAAACTTAATACAGAACATAATTAACGAATGCAAAGTTTGTAATATAGCAAAAACAGAACACAGAAACACTAAGTTAGCTTTTGAATTAACTCCAGAAATCCATAATCCAAGAGAAAAATATGTCATTGATTTTTATATGGTAGACAATAAACAATTTCTATCTTGTATAGACTTATATTCCAAATACGCAACTTTAATAGAAGTAAATGGTCGAGATTGGTTAGAAGCTAAAAGAGCTCTTTTAAAAGTATTTAATGACATGGGTAAACCAATAGAAATAAAAGCAGATAAAGACTCAGCTTTCTTGTGCTCCGCACTACAAATGTGGTTAAAGTCAGAAGACGTAAATATATCCATCACAACTAGCAAAAACGGTATATCCGACATAGAAAGATTCCATACAACAGTAAATGAAAAATTAAGAATTGTTAATTCTGACACTAACCAGGAAAACAAATTAACCAGATTTGAAGTAATACTTTACACTTATAACCATAAAACCAAACATAATTCAACTGGTAGAACACCAGCAGACATTTTCATTTTCGCAGGAACACCTGAGTATGATACACAGCTAAAACCAAAAAAAAAAAACCCATTTAAACAACCAGGAAATATAACACAAATAGATGAAAAACATTATGAAGAAGTAAATAGAGGTAGAAAAATAACACACCATAAATCAAAATATAAAAAAAAGAAGGTAACTAATAAAAGTAAATATGATAATTCCAGATCAACTAATAACCCGAATCAAGATGATAACCCCTCATAATTTAACAACTATAATTATAACACTCATGCTACTCAACTTTGTATGGCCAATAAAAGGTCAAAATTTGGAAATCAACCCAATTAACTCCAAAAACGGATATCTTATATTTCAAACAGGAACAATCAATTTACCTATAAAATACGAATACCACTATTTAAATATTAATATAACAAAAACTGAAGAAACTTATAATAATTTAATGAAACAAACAAAAGTATTTAAAAAAAACTATTAGTAAAAATACAGTACTTAACAGAAAAACTGGACAGAGAAATGAACGGCTTAAGACTAGTAAAACGAAATAAAAGAGGACTTGTAAATTTCTTGGGCACATTTTATAAATACCTTTTCGGAACTTTAGATCAAGAAGACAAAGAAGAATTACAATCAAAAATAGATAACCTTTCAGAAAATAGTGTTCAAGCCAATGAACTAAATGAAGTAATAAAAGCTGTTAACAATGGAATAGAAGTAATGAACAAACTAAGTATCACACATGAGGCAGAGCAACGACTCGAATTACTAATTTTCAACCTACAAGAATTAACCAGGCTTGGTATATTCAACCCTAAATTACTAAAATATGACTCACTAAAACATTTAAACGTTGAAAAAATAATAAATATTAAAACATCAACTTGGCTAAAAACAACTACTAACGAAATTTTAATTATTTCCCATATTCCACGCGAAATTATAAATACTGCACTATACGACATTATTCCATACCCTGACGAAAACAAAAACATTTTGACCGAAACTATTCATGACACTTACTACTTACAGAACAACAAAGCATTCACAGCAACCAATAAAAATATAGTTATGAACAAATGTATTACTGGAATATTAAAGCAAGATAAAACAGAATGTAGATATTCAAAATCCCATAAAAATTATGAAATCAAGTATGTAGAACCAAACATTATGTTAACATGGAACTTACCAAAATTTGTACTAAACCAAAATTGTATCAACCGAGAAATTATTATCGAAGGAAACAATATGATAAAAGCTATAAATTGTTCAATCCAATTAGATGAAATTCAAATAACTAATACTATGCTAGATTACACACAAACAGTCTACATAAATAATAATATAACCAAACTAGAACCATTTTCATATGTCCAAACCAAAGAAATTATCCAACAACAAACAAAATTGTACAACACATTCCAAATTATAACTATAACAACTTTAACAATTATTTTAATCATACTTATATTATACATTATCTTTAAATATAAAAATATTCCATACAAAATTATTGTTAATTATAAGAACAAAAAAGAATTAACCCCAAACATACAATCAAATATTCAAAATAATACAGAATTATATCCAAATGTAACTGAAAACGATATCGAAGAAATTGTAATAGATCCAACACTATATCCAAAATTAACCGCCTGAGGACAGGCTCATTTCTTAAGGATGGGGAAGTGACATATGTAGATACATACGTACCTAAACCCATACACCACATACACCATACACCACACTTATTATTTATGTTAAAGATTTCTTTCGCACAAAAGACTAATGTAAACACTATCAAGAAATCAAATGGTGACAATAACACCACAAGAACCTAATGTAAACACTATCGAATAAATCAAATGGTGACAATAACAATTCTGGCTTCCCACGAATGCATTAAATATCATAAACAATTCGCCAGAATCGTTATTCCCATCATTGGGGTTAAAAACTGCTGACGTTAAAAAAAACCGTGCCGAACACTCTCAATCTCTTCAAGATCGAGATCTTTCTCTATTTACATAAGAGCTAAAAGCTCAAAGTCCAATTAATGAAAGCGCAAAACACAGGTTTGCTTAACGTCATCAGAACATAGGATAAGCAGTCTAGTTTTGTACTCCGTAGTTTCGAGTTTATTGAATAAAGTATTATATTTTTTTGATATATATATATATATATGTATATATACATATATATATATATATAGTGAAATATGTAGATACATACGTACCTAAACCCATACACCACATACACTACATACACCACATACACAACACTTATTATTTATGTCAAAGATTTCTTTCGCACCAAAGATTAATGTAAACACTCTCAGAAAATCAAATGGTGACAATAACACCACAAGAACCTAATGTAAACACTTTCGAAAAAATCAAATGGTGACAATAACAATTCTGGCTTCCCACGAATGCATTAAATATCATAAACAATTGCCAGAATCGTTATTCCCATCATTGGGGTTAAAACTGCTGACGTTAAACAAATCCTAGCCGAACACTCTCAATCTCTTCAAGATCGAGATCTTTCTCTGTTTATATAAGAGCTAAAAGCTCAAAGAGTCCAAAGTCCAATAAATGAAAGCTGCAAACCGAGGTTTGCTTAACGTCATCAGAACATAGGATCAGTAGTCTAGTTTTGTACTCCGAAGTTTCGGGTTTGTTAAATAAAGTTTATATTTTTTTAATAAGCTAAGTGTCGAAACATCTTATTGGCGCAGCCGGTAGGATATTGATAATAAATATCCTCGTAATAAAGTAATCGTCCTTTATTTTCAATCCATTGAAAAGGAATCCTTGTACGACCAAGGAATTTCTAGGATTTGAGCTCGCGAATATTCCGCGGCAAGGAAACTGTTAAAACATTACAATTTTGGAAAAACTATTATCTTAATATCCGCCAAAGAACCTAAGCGTGTGTGACTCATAACCCAATTATCAGTCGTGGCCCATATTTAAATGTGCGACCGCCACCAAAGATAATTGCTATTAAAAGAAAAACCGCGCAAAACACCAAACAGTGTTCAACCAAAAAATAGATCATCTGGACTATTTGAACAACTGTAATTAAAGAGCTTATATCTGGGCTTTACACATCAATTTATTGATCCCTGTAAACGTAAGTCTCTTATAATTCAACAAAACAATTCAACAAAAGTGACAATTAAAACAAAAAGTGACAGTTAAACAAAAACCTGAAGTGACAATTGCCAACAAATAAAACAAATCTACAACAACACCATGGCAACCAACCCACCAATGGAACTATCAGAAATACATCTGAAACAAGCGCTTGGACAAATTCGACAAGTGCCAGTGTTCGACGGAAAAACCGTGGAACTAACTGCATTCATAAGGAGGATTGATTTCATCATGCAGTTATATCCAACACAGGATGTGAGACAACATAGTGTCCTATTCGGAGCTGACAGCAGCCACAACCTGGGGAGAGTTGAGGAGCGCCCTCATCGACGAATTCAAAACACAGACCCCGTATGAAGAGCTTCTACGACGTCTCTATAACACCAACTTTAATAATAGTATCTGTAAGTTTGTTGAAGATCTAGAGTATAAATCCTTTGTAATATCTAATAAGTTAATGTTAGAGAATCAGGTCCAGAACACTCTATTGTACACTAATGCAATGAATAATACTATTAAAGACGTTATTACCAAAAAATTACCGGACCGAATTTTTATGACATTAGCACGATATGACATTACAACAGTCTCAAAATTAAAACAAGTAGCTCAACGCGAAGGATTGTACGAAAATGGTTATAACGAACGTAATAACCAAAGCAATGACAATTCTAAGACAAATAAAACACAAAGCACTGAAAACCGTGGAAAGGGAAGTAATCAGAATTATTACCCTACTCCAAATTATTCAAATAACGCTAACTCAAATCATAAACCAAAAGAAAATGCTGAGGCATTACATAAAGAATTCAAACAAAACCTCGATCAAGCTAGATCACAAAACCCAATGAATTACCAAAATCAGAGTCAAAGACCTCCCAATCATTCTCATAAAAGACAGAGAGAAACTAGTGGCCATTCTAAAATGGACACATCAGAAAATTTTCATCAAGAAGCCTCGGACAACGAAGAACCAATCCCTTCATCAGATTAATTATGAATGGACAAAATTTTAACTGTGTAATTGACACAGGTTCATCCATAAATCTAACTTTTTAAAATTCCCTACAAAAACTTGTCAATTGAACGTACAAACAATAAATGGTATTGTTCAATTAAAGAATTGTGTATCTTTTGCCCCTAGTAAACTATGCCCTACCCATCAAATATTTTACTTACACAACTTTTCTGATAAATACGATATCTTATTAGGTAGAGAATATCTGGAATCTTGTGAAGCAAAAATTGATTATAAACAAAAAACAGTTATTCTAAACGATCATCTATTCTCAATGAGATATGACCGTGAGAATTCTGTCAAGGACAAGACCGCATTTCAATGCCTTGATCCGCCCCAAACAAAAGACATAGCAATAAATTATGCTATCAACAATGAATTAAATGAAACAAATCAATTTCGATTAGAACATCTAAACGATGAAGAAAAATGTAAACTAACCAAAATTCTTTTCGAGTTTAGTGACATTCAGTACAAAGAAAGTGAAAATTTGACTTTCACCAGTACAATTAAGCATGTCATCCAAACTAAACACGAAGACCCAATCCAAAAGCGTCCATACAAGTATGCGCAAACATTCGACGAAGAAGTCGAAAAACAAATCAAAGAAATGATTGAACAAGGTATAATACGTAAATCAAAATCACCTTATTGCTCACCAATTTGGATTGTGCCAAAGAAACGTGACGCATCGGGTAAAGAAAAGTTCCGTATAGTTATTGACTATCGAAACTTAAATGAAATAACAATCGATGATAAATATCCTATCCCAGTCATGGATGATATACTAGACAAACTTGGAAAATGTCAGTATTTCACTACAATTGACTTAGCGAAAGGATTTCATCAGATACAAATGGACCCACAAAGTATACCAAAAACAGCTTTTTCAACTAAAAATGGACATTACGAATACACTCGAATGCCTTTTGGATTGAAAAACGCCCCAGCAACATTTCAACGTTGCATGAACAATCTATTAGAAGATCTAATTTACAAAGATTGTTTAGTATACATGGATGATATAATAGTGTATTCCACTTCATTGGAAGAACATTTATTATCATTAAAAAGGGTATTTACAAAACTGCGCGAAGCCAATCTAAAATTGCAATTAGATAAATGCGAATTCATGAAAAAGGAAACTGAATTCCTAGGTCACATAATAACAACAGAAGGAATACAACCAAACCCAACTAAAATCTCTGCCATACAACATTTTCCCATACCAAAAACACCCAAAGAAATAAAATCGTTTTTAGGTCTTTGTGGATATTACAGAAAATTCATTCCTAATTTTGCACATGTTGTAAAACCAATGACTTTAAAATTAAAGAAAGGTGCAACTATAAATATAAAAGAACCCAATTACATTTCTGCTTTTGAAAAATTAAAAGTACTTATAACATCCGATCCAATATTAGTTTATCCAAATTTCGAAAAACCATTTTGTCTTACAACTGATGCCAGTAACATAGCTATTGGAGCTGTTTTGTCTCAAAATCAAAAACCAATTTGTTTTGCAAGTAGAACCCTAAACGAACATGAAATTAATTATGCAGCAATTGAAAAGGAACTTTTAGCCATCGTTTGGGCAACCAAATATTTCAGATCTTATCTCTACGGTAGAAAATTCGAGATTCTCAGTGACCACAAACCACTTGTTTGGCTTAATAATATTAAAGAACCAAATATGAAATTACAACGCTGGAAAATAAAATTAAATGAATTTGATTATCACATTAAATATGTACCAGGTAAAGAAAACTATGTTGCAGATGCTTTGTCTAGAATTAAAATTGAAGAAAACCTGTTAGGAGAAACTTCCGATGTAACAGTAGCAACAATCCACAGCGCTCAAGAAGATAACCAATATTACATTTCAATCACAGAAAGACCAATCAATTATTTTAAAAGACAAATAGAATTTGTAAAAAGCAACTCAAATAACGCAAACGTTATTAATTATTTTCATAAAACAAAAATCTTAATAAATTATGTCGAAATGACACACAACCATGCAAAAGAATTAATTAAAGAATACCTATGTTCAAAAAATAGTGTTATATACTTCAGCAACGAAGCCGACTTTCTTACATTCCAGAATGCTTTCGTTGAAATAATTAGTCCCAATAACATTACAAAAGTAATGAGATCAACTAACAAACTAATAGACCTCCAGACTTATGCCGAATTCAAAGAATTTATTATTAATACACACGAAAAGTTATTACATCCAGGAATAGAGAAAATGACACTATTATTTAAAGAAAAAATATTATTATCCAGATTATCAAAACTTAATACAAAACATAATTAACGAATGCAAAGTTTGTAATATAGCAAAAACAGAACACAGAAACACTAAGTTAGCTTTTGAATTAACTCCAGAAATTCATAATCCAAGAGAAAAATATGTCATTGATTTTTATATGGTGGACAATAAACAATTTCTATCTTGTATAGACTTATATTCCAAATACGCAACTTTAATAGAAGTAAATGGTCGAGATTGGTTAGAAGCCAAAAGAGCTCTTTTAAAAGTATTTAATGACATGGGCAAACCAATAGAAATAAAAGCAGACAAAGATTCAGCCTTCTTGTGCTCCGCACTACAAATGTGGTTAAAGTCAGAAGACGTAAATATATCCATCACAACTAGCAAAAACGGTATATCCGACATAGAAAGATTCCATAAAACAATAAATGAAAAATTAAGAATTGTTAATTCTGACACTAACCAGGAAAATAAATTAACCAAATTTGAAGTAATACTTTACACTTATAACCATAAAACCAAACATAATTCAACTGGTAGAACACCAGCAGACATTTTCATTTACGCAGGAACACCTGAATATGATACACAGCTAAATAAGAAAAGGCAAATAGAAAGACTTAATGAAAAAAGAACCGAATTTGAAATAGATACTAGATATAGGGAATCACCTTTAGTAAAATCTAAATCCACAAACCCATTTAAACAAACAGGAAACATAACACAAATAGATGAAAAACATTATGAAGAAGTAAACAGAGGTAGAAAAATAACACACTATAAATCAAAATATAAAAAGAAAGAAAGTAACTAATGAAAGTAAATATGATAATTCCAGATCAACTAATAACCCGAATCAAGATGATAACCCATCATAATTTAACAGCTATAATTATAACACTCATGCTACTCAACTTTGTATGGCCAATAAAAGGTCAAAATTTGGAAATCAACCCAATTAACTCCAAAAACGGATATCTTATATTTCAAACAGGAACAATCAATTTACCTATAAAATACGAATACCACTATTTAACAATTAATATAACAAAAACTGAAGAAACTTATAATAATTTAATGGAACAAACAAAAGAATTTGAACCATTAGTAAAAATACAGTACTTAACAGAAAAACTGGACAGAGAAATGAACGGTTTAAGACTAGTAAAACGAAATAAAAGAGGACTTGTAAATTTCATGGGCACATTTTATAAATACCTTTTCGGAACTTTAGATCAAGAAGACAAAGAAGAATTACAATCAAAAATAGATAACCTTTCAGAAAATAGTGTTCAAGTCAATGAACTAAATGAAGTAATAAAAGCTGTTAACAAAGGAATAGAAGTAATGAACAAACTAAGTATGACACATGAGGCAGAGCAACGACTCGAATTACTAATTTTTAACTTACAAGAATTCACAGAATATGTCGAAGACATTGAGTTAGGTATGCAATTAACCAGGCTTGGTATATTCAACCCTAAATTACTAAAATATGAATCACTAAAACATTTAAACGTTGAAAAAATAATAAATATTAAAACATCAACTTGGCTAAAAACAACTACTAACGAAATTTTAATTATTTCCCATATTCCACGCGAAATTATAAATACTGCACTATACGACATTATTCCATACCCTGACGAAAACAAAGACATTTTGACTGAAACTATACATGACACTTACTACTTACAAAACAACAAAGCATTCACAGCAACCAATAAAAATATAGTTATGAACAAATGTATTACTGGAATATTAAAGCAAGATAAAACAGAATGTAGATATTCAAAATCCCATAAAAATTATGAAATCAAGTATGTAGAACCAAACATTATGTTAACATGGAACTTACCAAAAATTGTATTAAACCAAAATTGTATCAACCGAGAAATTATTATTGAAGGAAACAATATGATAAAAGCTATAAACTGTTCAATCCTATTAGATGAAATTCAAATAACTAATACTATGTTAGATTACACACAAACAGTCTACATAAATAATAATATAACCAAACTAGAACCATTGTCATATGTCCAAACCAAAGAAATTATCCAACAACAAACAAAATTGTACAACACATTCCAAATTATAACTATAACAACTTTAACAATTATTTTAATCATACTTATATTATACATTATCTATAAATATAAAAATATTCCACAAAAAAATTATTGTTAATTATAAGAACAAAAAAGAATCAACCCCAAACATACAATCAAATATTCAAAATGATACACAAACTAAAACAGAATTATATCCAAATGTAACTGAAAACGATATCGAAGAAATTGTAATAGATCCAACACTATATTCAAAATTAACCGCCTGAGGACAGGCTCATTTCTTAAGGATGGGAAAGTGACATATGTAGATACATACGTACCTAAACCCATACACCACATACACCATACACCACACTTATTATTTATGTTAAAGATTTCTTTCCCACAAAAAACTAATGTAAACACTATCGAAAAATCAAATGGTGACAATAACAATTCTGGCTTCCCACGAATGTATTAAATATCATAAACAATTCGCCAGAATCGTTATTCCCATCATTGGGGTTAAAACTGCTGACGTTACACAAATCCTGGCCGAACTCTCTCAATCTCTTCAAGATCGAGATCTCTCTCTATTTACATAAGAGCCCCGTTGGGCGCCATTTATGTAATGGTGTAAGTGTGGTATTGGTGGGGGGTGGTACAAATGTCCAACCTCATAAGCATGGCGAGATTTCGAATAAATGTGTACCTCTAGCTATGCTCTATCTAGCTCGTCGGATTGTCGGGGTTCTTCTCTACTCTCTCGTTGATTCCATGAAACACACATTAACATAATTTTTTTAAGGTACACTTTGCGATATTTAAAAGAAATGGAAATGAATAAAATAATATTAATACCGACAGGAGATCAGTTACATCTTTGCGGAAATATGGAGATCAGTTGATATTGACTCCTTCTCTACCCTCCCTGCCTATATGTCTCGGTGGACCCTTTTTAGAAACTACGGGCTGTCATCTTATTGGAACATTTCACCATTTACTCGGGACGAATAAGAAAAAAAATTAGAAATTCATTTTACGTTCTAAATATATTTAAACAATTTTTCATTATGAACGGGGAGGATTCTTATAAAATTCAAATAATTAATATTCATATTAAATTTTGTTGAGATTTACAATGGAGTATACGACTTATTAATTTAAAAAAATATATATAAATTACAGAAGAAATGTAATTCAATTGTGAAATAAATGATCTATCGAAAATCGGTTATTCTTCTTCACGTTGACAATAAGTATAGAAAATATACATACAATTCCCGATTTAATAATTCGATAAGTTTAATTATCTTTCATAATCAAACATTACAATACGTACTCACTCCGATATCCTTGAGCTCAATGATGACGGTTAAATGAATACCTGTAAGGAAAACTAATTTCTGTGCTGGAATTGTATATATAATAAGATGTTTCGACGATTAGCTTATTAAAAAAAATATAAACTTTATTTAACAAACTCGAAACTTCGGAGTACAAAACTAGACTGCTTATCCTATGTTCTGATGACGTTAAGCAAACCTCGGTTTGCAGCTTTCATTTATTGGACTTTGGACTCTTTGAGCTTTTAGCTCTTATATAAACAGAGAAAGATCTCGATCTTGAAGAGATTGAGAGTGTTCGGCTAGGATTTGTTTAACGTCAGCAGTTTTAACCCCAATGATGGGAATAACGATTCTGGCGAATTGTTTATGATATTTAATGCATTCGTGGGAAGCCAGAATTGTTATTGTCACCATTTGATTTTTTCGAAAGTGTTTACATTAAGTTCTTGTGGTGTTATTGTCACCATTTGATTTTCTGAGAGTGTTTACATTAATCTTTGGTGCGAAAGAAATCTTTGACATAAATAATAAGTGTTGTGTATGTGGTGTATGTGGTGTATGTGGTGTATGGGTTTAGGTACGTATGTATCTACATATGTCACTTCCCCATCCTTAAGAAATGAGCCTGTCCTCAGGCGGTTAATTTTGGATATAGTGTTGGATCTATTACAATTTCTTCGATATCGTTTTCAATTACATTTGGATATATTTCTGTATCATTTTGAATATTTGATTGTATGTTTGGGGTTAATTCTTTTTTTATTCTTATAATTAACAATAATTTTTCTTGGGATATTTTTATATTTAAAGATAATGTATAATATAAGTATGATTAAAATAATTGTTAAAGTTGTTATAATAATTTGGAACGTGTTGTACAATTTTGTTTGTTGTTGGATAATTTCTTTGGTTTGGACATATGACAATGGTTCTAGTTTGGTTATATTATTATTTATGTAGACTGTTTGTGTGTAATCTAACATAGTATTAGTTATTTGAATTTCATCTAATTGGATTGAACAGTTTATAGCTTTTATCATATTGTTTCCTTCAATAATAATTTCTCGGTTGATACAATTTTGGTTTAATACAATTTTTGGTAAGTTCCATGTTAACATAATGTTTGGTTCTACATACTTGATTTCATAATTTTTATGGGATTTTGAATATCTACATTCTGTTTTATCTTGCTTTAATATTCCAGTAATACATTTGTTCATAACTATATTTTTATTGGTTGCTGTGAATGCTTTGTTGTTTTGTAAGTAGTAAGTGTCATGTATAGTTTCGGTCAAAATGTCTTTGTTTTCGTCAGGGTATGGAATAATGTCGTATAGTGCAGTATTTATAATTTCGCGTGGAATATGGGAAATAATTAAAATTTCGTTAGTAGTTGTTTTTAGCCAAGTTGATGTTTTAATATTTATTATTTTTTCAACGTTTAAATGTTTTAGTGATTCATATTTTAGTAATTTAGGGTTGAATATACCAAGCCTGGTTAATTGCATACCTAACTCAATGTCTTCGACATATTCTGTGAATTCTTGTAAGTTAAAAATTAGTAATTCGAGTCGTTGCTCTGCCTTATGTGTCATACTTAGTTTGTTCATTACTTCTATTCCTTTGTTAACAGCTTTTATTACTTCATTTAGTTCATTGACTTGAACACTATTTTCTGAAAGATTATCTATTTTTGATTGTAATTCTTCTTTGTCTTCTTGATCTAAAGTTCCGAAAAGGTATTTATAAAATGTGCCCATGAAATTTACAAGTCCTCTTTTATTTCGTTTTACTAGTCTTAAACCGTTCATTTCTCTGTCCAGTTTTTCTGTTAAGTACTGTATTTTTACTAATGGTTCAAATTCTTTTGTTTGTTCCATTAAATTATTATAAGTTTCTTCAGTTTTTGTTATATTAATTGTTAAATAGTGGTATTCGTATTTTATAGGTAAATTGATTGTTCCTGTTTGAAATATAAGATATCCGTTTTTGGAGTTAATTGGGTTGATTTCCAAATTTTGACCTTTTATTGGGCATACAAAGTTGAGTAGCATGAGTGTTATAATTATAGCTGTTAAATTATGATGGGTTATCATCTTGATTCGGGTTATTAGTTGATCTGGAATTATCATATTTACTTTCATTAGTTACTTTCTTTCTTTTATATTTTGATTTATAGTGTGTTATTTTTCTACCTCTGTTTACTTCTTCATAATGTTTTTCATCTATTTTGTAGCATTCAGCTCCATGTCCATAGAGGATTCGGAGGCGTGCACTTCTAGCATCGCTCTGTGCTATGCTCGTCGGATATGTCGTGGGTTCTTTCCTCCTCCTTCTATGGAAATCATAACATATAAAAAGAATAAGTGCACTTACTGTCTTCTACTGTGTCAACTAAAATATATGTATAACTGGGCTTTACCCACGGCTAACCAAAGATATTGACCGATAACCAGGAATTAGGGCGACTTGGATGTTAACTGTCCCCTATTCTTTACCCACCCGACCATGGTAACACGATAATAATTTGGCGGTTACCCCTTAACAATCCATTTATTACATTATTCCAATTTGTACGATTTCAACATGATTTACCAATCGATAGATTAATTAATATTTACTCTAACATGATTACAATATTTCAAAGTATAAATTCAAGAAAAAGGAATATGATTCGCGAAAGAATACATGACGCATTAGCGGTTTAACTATACAACTCTTTAAGCTTTCGTTCAAATCTCTTTACAAACAATTTCTACATCTGAGCGACGACCGTTCACAATAGTAATATAATTTTATAAAATATCTTGCTTAAATGCAAGTGGTACTCACACTGAATATATTTTGTATTACTCACAAATTAATCCGCCGGTGCGTGTTCGTTGGGCCCATCGAAGATGCAAACTGTGCGATTGTGGTTATGTTTCTGTAATGCTATAATTATATCACCAAGGGTACGCTCATGTCGCTTACAATAATTCCTTTCTTTTATCTAAGAACGAATTTTAGCTCAATTAGTTATATATTCAATATTTACTTAAAATTACAAACTTATTTGATTTTACAAACGCTGGCGATCGTCAAACGATGTTAGATCGCCATGTGGAGTGGCACTAGATTCGGCCTTTTCCGTCTAGGGACAAAAATACATAAATTGTAGCAACTCCGCCCAATTTGGAACGGGTGTGCGAGAACAGCTGACTGGAGTTATGCAGGTGTCGCTAAAGCGCTCCTGCTACTGCGTTGTCTCCAAAAGAATATTCCATGCGCAGATTGCCGGGTCACGCTGTGTCCAAGTCAGGGGTTATGCGTGTACCAAAAATCAGCCGACCGACCGCAGAAAATTTGCACAAAGAACGCGCGAAAGCGCAGGGCGCAGATCGGTCGGCTACACCGCAGAAATTACACTTGGGAGCTCCTGCTAACACACATAAACTTATTGACTACATGCGAAATCATTTTGTCGATTTATTACCTTTTTTCTTTGTTCCAGCTCACTGACACTAACGCTGCAGATCTTATTGCACCAATTTAACAAATTAATATATGCATACAAATATTATACATATATTTGTATATACATACATATTAATGCACAAGCATGTATATATTTGAGGTTGTGTGCACTGTCTTTTGGCACTTAGCAACTAGGCTTATTAGACTTTTACAATTTTGCAGCAACGCGTTTATCGTCGTTCGGGTCAGCAAACCAAGTGAACGAGAAGATATTCTATGATGGCCTACGTGCCAAATTTGCTTCCACTTTGCACAATGTGACGAATAATTAACTGGAGTTTTCCAGCATATTATTCTTTTGCTTTCGATGCATCGCCAGACCATCGAACATAAGAGCAAAAGAGATCGCCGCTAATCAGCTGTGTAGCGCAAAAGGGAAATTTATGGTGAAGGGTTGCCAGATAGTTGAAAATTGAAATGGTAAGGGTATTCCTGAAAAACTGAACCCTACAGTTTGTGGATTTAGATTTTACTAAAGGTGATTCCCTATATCTAGTATCTATTTCAAATTCGGTTCTTTTTTCATTAAGTCTTTCTATTTGCCTTTTCTTATTTAGCTGTGTATCATACTCAGGTGTTCCTGCGTAAATGAAAATGTCTGCTGGTGTTCTACCAGTTGAATTATGTTTGGTTTTATGGTTATAAGTGTAAAGTATTATTTCAAATTTGGTTAATTTGTTTTCCTGGTTAGTGTCAGAATTAACTATTCTTAATTTTTCGTTTATTGTTTTATGGAATCTTTCTATGTCGGATATACCGTTTTTGCTAGTTGTGATGGATATATTTACGTCTTCTGACTTTAACCACATTTGTAGTGCGGAGCACAAGAAAGCTGAGTCTTTGTCTGCTTTTATTTCTATTGGTTTGCCCATGTCATTAAATACTTTTAAAAGAGCTCTTTTGGCTTCTAGCCAATCTCGACCATTTACTTCTATTAAAGTTGCGTATTTGGAATATAAATCTATACAAGATAGAAATTGTTTTTTGTCTACCATATAAAAATCAATGACATATTTTTCTCTTGGATTATGGATTTCTGGAGTTAATTCAAAAGCTAACTTAGTGTTTCTATGTTCTGTTTTTGCTATATTACAAACTTTGCATTCGTTAATTATGTTTTGTATTAAGTTTTGATAATCTGGATAATAATATTTTTCTTTAAATAATAATGTCATTTTCTCTATTCCTGGATGTAATAACTTTTCGTGTGTGTTAATAATAAATTCTTTGAATTCGGCATATGTCTGGAGGTCTATTAGTTTGTTAGTTGATCTCATTACTTTTGTAATGTTATTGGGACTAATTATTTCAACGAAAGCATTCTGGAATGTAAGAAAGTCGGCTTCGTTGCTGAAGTATATAACACTATTTTTTGAACATAAGTATTCTTTAATTAATTCTTTTGCATGGTTGTGTGTCATTTCGACATAATTTATTAAGATTTTTGTTTTATGAAAATAATTAATAACGTTTGCGTTATTTGAGTTACTTTTTACAAATTCTATTTGTCTTTTAAAATAATTGATTGG
This sequence comes from Drosophila arawakana, assembly GCA_018151165.1. Classification (NCBI taxonomy): domain Eukaryota; kingdom Metazoa; phylum Arthropoda; class Insecta; order Diptera; family Drosophilidae; genus Drosophila; species Drosophila arawakana. The sequence continues at coordinate 22,555 of JAECWX010000719.1, read as the reverse complement.
TCTTTCTGTGATTGAAATATAATATTGGTTATCTTCTTGAGCGCTGTGGATTGTTGCTACTGTTACATCGGAAGTTTCTCCTAACAAGTTTTCTTCAATTTTAATTCTAGACAAAGCATCTGCAACATAGTTTTCTTTACCTGGTACATATTTAATGTGATAATCAAATTCATTTAATTTTATTTTCCAGCGTTGTAATTTCATATTTGGTTCTTTAATATTATTAAGCCAAACAAGTGGTTTGTGGTCACTGAGAATCTCGAATTTTCTACCGTAGAGATAAGATCGGAAATATTTGGTTGCCCAAACGATGGCTAAAAGTTCCTTTTCAATTGCTGCATAGTTAATTTCATGTTCGTTTAAGGTTCTACTTGCGAAACAAATTGGTTTTTGATTTTGAGACAAAACAGCTCCAATAGCTATGTTACTGGCATCAGTTGTAAGACAAAATGGTTTTTCGAAATTTGGATAAACTAATATTGGATCGGATGTTATAAGTACTTTTAATTTTTCAAAAGCAGAAATGTAATTGGGTTCTTTTATATTTATAGTTGCACCTTTTTTTAATTTTAAAGTCATTGGTTTTACAACGTGTGCAAAATTAGGAATGAATTTTCTGTAATAACCACAAAGACCTAAAAACGATTTTATTTCTTTGGGTGTTTTTGGTATGGGGAAATGTTGTATGGCAGAGATTTTAGTTGGGTTTGGTTGTATTCCTTCTGTTGTTATTATGTGACCTAGGAATTCAGTTTCCTTTTTCATGAATTCGCATTTATCTAATTGCAATTTTAGATTGGCTTCGCGCAGTTTTGTAAATACCCTTTTTAATGATAATAAATGTTCTTCCAATGAAGTGGAATACACTATTATATCATCCATGTATACTAAACAATCTTTGTAAATTAGATCTTCTAATAGATTGTTCATGCAACGTTGAAATGTTGCTGGGGCGTTTTTCAATCCAAAAGGCATTCGAGTGTATTCGTAATGTCCATTTTTAGTTGAAAAAGCTGTTTTTGGTATACTTTGTGGGTCCATTTGTATCTGATGAAATCCTTTCGCTAAGTCAATTGTAGTGAAATACTGACATTTTCCAAGTTTGTCTAGTATATCATCCATGACTGGGATAGGATATTTATCATCGATTGTTATTTCATTTAAGTTTCGATAGTCAATAACTATACGGAACTTTTCTTTACCCGATGCGTCACGTTTCTTTGGCACAATCCAAATTGGTGAGCAATAAGGTGATTTTGATTTACGTATTATACCTTGTTCAATCATTTCTTTGATTTGTTTTTCGACTTCTTCGTCGAATGTTTGCGCATACTTGTATGGACGCTTTTGGATTGGGTCTTCGTGTTTAGTTTGGATGACATGCTTAATTGTACTGGTGAAAGTCAAATTTTCACTTTCTTTGTACTGAATGTCACTAAACTCGAAAAGAATTTTGGTTAGTTTACATTTTTCTTCATCGTTTAGATGTTCTAATCGAAATTGATTTGTTTCATTTAATTCATTGTTGATAGCATAATTTATTGCTATGTCTTTTGTTTGGGGCGGATCAAGGCATTGAAATGCGGTCTTGTCCTTGACAGAATTCTCACGGTCATATCTCATTGAGAATAGATGATCGTTTAGAATAACTGTTTTTTGTTTATAATCAATTTTTGCTTCACAAGATTCCAGATATTCTCTACCTAATAAGATATCGTATTTATCAGAAAAGTTGTGTAAGTAAAATGTTTGATGGGTAGGGCATAGTTTACTAGGGGCAAAAGATACACAATTCTTTAATTGAACAATACCATTTATTGTTTGTACGTTCAATTGACAAGTTTTTGTAGGAAATTTTAAAAAGTTTTCTTTAATTAGATTTATGGATGAACCTGTGTCAATTACACAGTTAAAATTTTGTCCATTCATAATTAATCTGATGAAGGGATTGGTTCTTCGTTGTCCGAGGCTTCTTGATGAAAATTTTCTGATGTGTCCATTTTAGAATGGCCACTAGTTTCTCTCTGTCTTTTATGAGAATGATTGGGAGGTCTTTGACTCTGATTTTGGTAATTCATTGGGTTTTGTGATCTAGCTTGATCGAGGTTTTGTTTGAATTCTTTATGTAATGCCTCAGCATTTTCTTTTGGTTTATTATTTGAGTTAGCGTTATTTGAATAATTTGGAGTAGGGTAATAATTCTGATTACTTCCCTTTCCACGGTTTTCAGTGCTTTGTGTTTTATTTGTCTTAGAATTGTCATTGCTTTGGTTATTACGTTCGTTATAACCATTTTCGTACAATCCTTCGCGTTGAGCTACTTGTTTTAATTTTGAGACTGTTGTAATGTCATATCGTGCTAATGTCATAAAAATTCGGTCCGGTAATTTTTTGGTAATAACGTCTTTAATAGTATTATTCATTGCATTAGTGTACAATAGAGTGTTCTGGACCTGATTCTCTAACATTAACTTATTAGATATTACAAAGGATTTATACTCTAGATCTTCAACAAACTTACGGATACTATTATTAAAGTTGGTGTTATAGAGACGTCGTAGAAGCTCTTCATAAGGGGTCTGTGTTTTGAATTCGTCGATGAGGGCGCTCCTCAACTCTCCCCAGGTTGTGGCTGCTGTCAGCTGCGACACTCGTTGTGCGGATCCGGTGGTCTGCATCTCGATTGCTCCGAATAGGACACTATGTTGTCTCACATCCTGTGTTGGATATAACTGCATGATGAAATCAATCCTCCTTATGAATGCAGTTAGTTCCACGGTTTTTCCGTCGAACACTGGCACTTGTCGAATTTGTCCAAGCGCTTGTTTCAGATGTATTTCTGATAGTTCCATTGGTGGGTTGGTTGCCATGGTGTTGTTGTAGATTTGTTTTATTTGTTGGCAATTGTCACTTCAGGTTTTTGTTTAACTGTCACTTTTTGTTTTAATTGTCACTTTTGTTGAATTGTTTTGTTGAATTATAAGAGACTTACGTTTACAGGGATCAATAAATTGATGTGTAAAGCCCAGATATAAGCTCTTTAATTACAGTTGTTCAAATAGTCCAGAGGATCTATTTTTTTGGTTGAACACTGTTTGGTGTTTTGCGCGGTTTTTCTTTTAATAGCAATTATCTTTGGTGGCGGTCGCACATTTAAATATGGGCCACGACTGATAATTGGGTTATGAGTCACACACGCTTAGGTTCTTTGGCGGATATTAAGATAATAGTTTTTCCAAAATTGTAATGTTTTAACCGTTTCCTTGCCGCGGAAAATTCGCGAGCTCAAATCCTAGAAATTCCTTGGTCGTACAAGGATTCCTTTTCAATGGATTGAAAATAAAGGACGATTACTTTATTACGAGGATATTTATTATCAATATCCTACCGGCTGCGCCAATAAGATGTTTCGACGATTAGCTTATTAAAAAAATATAAACTTTATTTAACAAACTCGAAACTTCGGAGTACAAAACTAGACTACTTATCCTATGTTCTGATGACGTTAAGCAAACCTCGGTTTGCAGCTTTCATTTATTGGACTTTGGACTCTTTGAGCTTTTAGCTCTTATATAAACAGAGAAAGATCTCGATCTTGAAGAGATTGAGAGTGTTCGGCTAGGATTTGTTTAACGTCAGCAGTTTTAACCCCAATGATGGGAATAACGATTCTGGCAATTGTTTATGATATTTAATGCATTCGTGGGAAGCCAGAATTGTTATTGTCACCATTTGATTTTTTCGAAAGTGTTTACATTAAGTTCTTGTGGTGTTATTGTCACCATTTGATTTTCTGAGAGTGTTTACATTAATCTTTGGTGCGAAAGAAATCTTTGACATAAATAATAAGTGTTGTGTATGTGGTGTATGTGGTGTATGTGGTGTATGGGTTTAGGTACGTATGTATCTACATATGTCACTATATATATAATTGAATATTTTATGTGTTTAATCGAATCGAATAAATGTCGCGACACACTCTAACGACAACGTTGATGTAAAAATAAAAGACGAAGCGAGATTTTAGATTCACGACTTGTTTTATTCAATATCAACTTAAGACTAACAGATATTGGTTTAATAAATGATAAAGAAAGCTCTGTTGAATGTTTACATTATGGAGGGCACCGCTGGTTGCTGGGAACCAAGCGTTGCTCGTTATCTCGGCTTAAGCTGGGAACAAAAATTATGCTGACTATGTGATTTGCAATCGATGCTGATCGATTGGGGGAGATGCGCCGGCTAGACGGCTCTTTGTTTACAATTGTTGAATTTATTCTCAAGTGAGGCTTGGGAATGTTTATAATTGGGGGTTGGATTCATTCTCAAGTGAAGCTTGGGAATGTTTATAATTGGGGATATGGAACTCTGTAGACATAATCGGGATGAATATGTCACTTCCCTCTCCTTAAGAGGCGAGCCTGTGAATCAAGGCGAGGCTGAAGGGTAAAGTTTTGGTAAATTTGATTGTGTCACTTCGATAACTGTTTCATCTTGTTGTTGTTCTTTTGGTTGAACTGATTGCGGTGTATCTTTTTTGTGTTCGTGAATTTGTTTCTTACATTTTTTATGGATTAATATTATGGGATTAAATGATACATATTTTAAATATAACAATATGATTATGAATATAATAATAATGGTTATAATTATTGTATATGAAAAGACATTATTTTGGGATACAAGTTGTACAATGTCGTCATGTTTGATAGGCTTAATTTTGATAATTTCTATTGGTGGATACAAAGGTGTTAGATCTATTTCGGGTTGTAAGTAATTGTCGCTTAAAATGATGTCATTTATTTGTAGTTTACATTGATTGACATTAATAATTTTATTACCATGAATATTAAGATCTGTATTACTTTTTTGACAGTTTTGTTTTACATTTATGTTGGATATGTTCCATGTTACAATTGTATTTGGCTCTATGTACTTAATGATTTCTTTTTCGTTTATCTGCTTAAAGTTACAAATTGGTTTTGTATGAAGTAAAATTTTTGTAATACATTCATCAAATATTGGTTCATTTTTTCTATTAAAAATTTTATTATCTTTTTCAAAATAAGAGGTGGTACTGGTGTAATCGAGTTGATAGCCATCATTGTCAGGATAGGGAATGATTTTAATGGTTTTAATAGTTTGAAAGTTGATTGGGATGTGGGATACAATTAGTATGATATTATCTTGGTGATTAATCCAAGTGGAGGTTTTAATTAGTAGAATGTTTCGGTTGTCAACACTGTCAAGTCGGTCATAGGTAAGTAACTTTGGGTTGAAGAGTCCCAATCTAGACAATTGCATGCCCATTTCAATGTCTTCTACATATTCTATAAATTGTAATAATTGGTAAATAAATGTTTCTTGAAGTGTTCGTTTGTTTTGATGATCTTTAAATTGTTGCATTTCGGTATTAATTATGTTTATTATACCATTAATGTCTTGAGCTTGCACAGTATTTAAAGATAGATTTTCAATATTTTTTTCAAATTCTCGTCTGTCATTATCGTCAAGTGTGCCAAAAAGGAATTTAAATAGTGAGCCTCCAATGTTGAACAGTCCTCGTTTATTTCGATTCTCATGGTGAAAGATTATACCATTTAATTCTTGTTGTAATTTTGAATACAAATAATTGATTTGTGATGAATTTTTAAAGCTTGGAATAGTTCTACGAAAATATTCATTTGTTGTTATTATTTCAGAAACATTAATTCGTAAAGAGTGGTGTTCAAATCTAGTTGGTAATTCTATGGGTTTGTCTGAAAACAATAAGTATCCGTGGTCTGTATCCAAGTTATTTATTTGAATTTGTTGAGCATGGCATATGGTAGAGAGTATGGATGACAATATGATCATGAAGAAGGGACCTGTGGAGTTTGAATTTGGTTAATTTTTTTTTTTCTTTTTAAATTGTGTTTTGTAATAATGTGTGGTTCTATTTTTGTTAGTAATTTGGTAATGATCGGGGTCTGTTTGAGTAACATTTTGATTGGCTTTAAATGGATTTTCTAATTTTCCTTTTTGTAACGGTCCTTTTCTGTATCTAGTATCTATTTCAAATTCTTGTCGGTCACTGTTAATTTTGTTTATAATTTTTTCTTTTTTGTCCTGTGTATCTAAAGTTGGTTGTCCTGCATGTAAGAATATGTGTGCGGGAGTTTGTCCAGTGGTGTCATGTTTAGTTTTATGATTGTAAATATAAAGGATAGTTTCCATTTTGCAGAGTTTTTTCTCTTCATCATTTAAAGTATTTATGATTCTAATTTTTTCATTGATAGTTTTGTGTAATCTTTCTATGTCCGCTATACCTGTTTTTGAAGTATTTAACTGAATTTCTACTCCCTCACTGTCAAGCCATCTTTTGAGTGCTAGACTGGTAAATGCTCCGTCTCGGTCTGCCTTTAATAATATTGGTTTACCTAACTGATTAAATATGCGCATTAATGCGTTTTTGCATTCTATCCAATCTTTAGTTTTGATTTGTTCGAGAGTAGCGAATTTTGAATAAATGTCTATGCAGCTTAGATAGTGTTTACCTTCTGATGAATAAATGTCTATTACGAATTTATCTCGACAATGTTCTGGTTTGGGCGTAATTTTCATTGGCATTTCTGTATTTCTATGTTCGGTTTTCGTTAAATTGCAGATATGACATTCGTTAATAATGTTTTGGGTTAATAATTGACTATTGGGGAAATAATAAGTTTCACCGAAAAGTTTGTTTGTTTTTTGAATGCCTGGATGTAGGAGTTTTTCATGCGTCTTGAGAATGAGTTCTTTGAACTCTGCGTATGAACTTATATTTTTCAGAAGAATAAGGCTTCTGAGAATTTTAGTATGGTTTGGATTGATAATGTCTTTGTGTGCGTTTTGGATAATTTCAAAATCGGCATCACTATCTATAAACAGCGCACTAGACTTGGTGCAAAAATGATCAATCAAATATTGTTTAGCTTTTTCTGTTGTCATATTATCATATGTGATGTGGATTATTAGTTTTTTGAAATAATTTTCTTTTCTTATATTTGGAATGCCTTTAGAAAATATTATTTGTCTTTTAAATGTGTTAATTGGTTTTTCGGTGATAAAAATTAAGTTACTATTGTCTTCATCAGAACTATGTTGTGTTTCTTCTCCAAAATAAGCTTGTTCTATTTTTACTCGAGATAAAGCGTCTGCTATGTGATTTTCCTTTCCTTTTATATATTTAATGTCAAAGTCATATTCTGATAATTTAACTCTCCATCGAGTTAATTTTGAATTTGGTTCTTTCATTTTGTATAACCAACATAACGGTTGATGGTCACTATTAATTTCAAAGTGTCGTCCTAGAAGGTAATGTCGAAAGGTTTTTGTTGCCCATACAATAGCTAAAAGTTCTTTTTCTATGGCACTGTAATTGGTTTCGTGATCATTTAGGGTTCTACTAATGTAACTAAGTGGGTGTCCGTTTTGAGAAAGTACAGCTCCAAGTGCTATGTTACTTGCGTCTGTAGTTAATACGAATTTACTGTTAAAATCTGGTATTTTTAAAATGGGGTCATTGGAAATCAGTTGTTTTAATTTTTCAAAGGCTTCTACGTATTCTGGATTTTGTATATCGATTTTTGAATCTTTTTTTAGAACTGTTGTCATCGGTTTGGCTATGTCTGCAAAATTGGGAATGAATTTTCTGTAATATCCGGTTAACCCAAGAAAACCTTTAATTTCTTTGGTCTTTTTTGGAATTGGGTATTTTTGAATAGCCTTGATTTTTTCAGGATTGGGTTTTATTCCGTCCTTAGTTATGATATGTCCAAGAAAAGTAGTTTCTTGTTTAAGAAACTCGCATTTGTCAAGTTGAAGTTTAAGATTAGCTTCAGAAAGCTTTTCGAAAACTAGTTGTAGTGAATGTAGGTGTTCTTCTAGGGATGTGGAAAAAACGATAATATCGTCTAAATACACCAAACAATGCTTGTTTAATAATGGTCGCAACACATTATTCATGCAACGTTGAAAAGTTGCAGGAGCATTTTTTAAACCAAATGGCATACGAAGATATTCATAATGACCATTTTTGGTTGAAAAAGCTGTTTTATGTATTGCATCTGGATGCATTTCCAGCTGATGGAAACCTTTTGCAAGGTCAATTGTGGTAAAATAATTGCATCTACCTAGTTTTCCTAGAATTTCGTCCATGTTTGGTATTGGGTATCTGTCATTAATAGTTACCTCGTTTAATTTTCTATAGTCGATTACTATTCTAAACTTTTGTTTACCCGATGCGTCTTGTTTTTTTGGAACAATCCATATTGGACTGCAGTAGGGGGAATTACTGGGTTTTATGATACCTTGTTCTAACATTTCTTGGATTTGGTTTTCAACTTCTTGTTCATAGGCCTGAGGATAACTGTACGGTTTAGAGTAAATGGGGGAGTTATGAGTAGTGTTAATATTATGTTTTTCTTGGTTACTGAAACTGAGTTGATCTCCTTCTTGAAATTGAATATGTTGATAAGTTTTTAATAAATGTTTTAATTTTGATTTCTCTTCATTATTTAAATGATCTAATCGATAAAGATTTGAATTCTCAAGTAATTCTGTTTTTACATTGTCTGAAGACTGTGGGCTATTATTATATTTTTTAGCTTCAAAAGTTGGATTAGCTAAAAAATGAGTTTGATTTTTAATTGGAGAATCATTAATTAGTTTATATTTTTTGTTGAATAAAGTTACTGTTTGAAATTTGTAGTCTATTATTGCTTGGGCTTGTGAAAGCAAATTTCTGCCAATTAATAAATCATAATCTGAAGAAAATTTGTGTAAAAGGAATTCACTACTACTCATGAATATGTTGTTGGAGGGAACAATAATCTTTTTTGTGATTGTTAATGGCCCGTTACTTGTGTGAATGAGACATTCAGTATCATAAACATTTAGATTGAAAACATTGGATGTCATCATATTTACTGTTGAACCGGTATCTATAAGGCATTTTAAAACTTTTCCTTTATGGGTAAGTTTTATGAATTGTTGGTTTCCGAAGCTGGTAACGGAAAATTTTCGGCTTGATCGAGCTCTATCTCGTTACACTGTTCAGTTAAATTTTCGGCTACTGGTGTCGAAGTTTCGGCATAATCAAAGCTTTGAGGATATCCGTAATCTTGATAGGATTGTGGATTTGAAGCTAATTGATTGTAATATTCTTGCTGTAAATATTCTTGATAATTCAATTCTTCTTGATACCTAGCTTCTTGATCTATGCTCATTTTACTCTGTCCACTTTCTGCTGGTCTAGAGCGTTTCATTGGTGGATGTGGAACACCAGGTGTATTATTAACTGGAGCCTTTTGTAAAGTGGCACTCTGAATTTGTCCAAAACGGTTTTGGTCAAATAAATTTTGACGAAAATTTTGTCGAGGTGGAAATTGTACTGGTCTTGTCGGATTTGGTACGGGTGGTAATGGTCGAGGTAAGTAGTTGTTAGTATGAGGCATATTGTAATGTTGTTGTAATGGATGAAATGGTTGTTGATAATATGGTGGATGATTTGGATATGAAACATATGGTGTATTGTTTGGTTGGAGAAATGTTGGAAATTTATGAAAATTGGAATTGGTTGGGAGTGGCTTTAATTCTTTTTCTTGTTTTGTTTTAGTGGAATTAAAATTTTGGCAAGGTTGATCATAAAGATTTTTTTCTTGCAATAAATTTATAAGCGATCTTAAATCGGGAATTTCGCAATTTATAATTCTAATGCAGATGTTAGTAGGTAACTTTTGGATCAAATCGTCAATACTAGATTTATTTAACCGCGAGTACACGGTTTTTTCATCGATATTATTCTCTAGTTCTAGCTTACTCATTAAAGTACGCCTGCGCTGTTCAGCTTCCTCCAGAAATTCGCGAACGTTCCCCTTAAAAGGTGTGTTCCTGAAGTCCTCTAGAAGGATGTGATTGTTCGTCTGGGTTTTATAGTTGAGTACCAATTGCTTCCGAAGATCTGTCCAGGTGTTGAGATTATTTATGCCAAGGGATAGCATAACATCAGCACTGATGCAACGTTCCACAAGTCCAAAAATAATCGCTTGTTGCCGTATATCATTAGTCGTGTACAGGGCCAATATGTAGTCGATACGGTTAACAAAGGTGTACAGGGTATTTTTGTCTCCATTGAATTTTTCGACGTCTTTCAATTGATTGATTACTTGTGACATGCTGGCGTCAGAAAGGGTTGTTGCTGCTGCTGCTCCTCCTTCCATTTTGTAAAATTTTTGTTACGGTTGGTTGTTGTTTTGATTATTTTTATATTTTTCTGTTTTTTTTCACTTAACCAATATTTTATTTAAAAGTTTCACTTAATTTAGTTTCTTAGTTTTACTTATAATTCACTTTATTGGCTTAATTACGATTGAGTTTGTTTTTGTTTGTTTGCACAGATAGCTATTTCGAATTTTATTGAGATAACCAGGTATGTCTGGAATTATGTTCTCTCCGAATTCTATCGCGTCTTCTTGAATTAATTTCAAGTTGTGAACATCCGTGGTTTTTTGGCAAAAATGCGAATTGTTGGTTTACACGTCACTGTCGAGGTTTTTCTTATAAAACTTGACGCGATATTTACCGTCGCTTGGGTTGCCTTCGCGTTGGTTGTTTTTTTTTTTCGGATAACAACAAAAAAGGATTAGAATTGCTTCAGGATCTATTTATTGTTATCCTACCGGCTGCGCCAATTGAATATTTTATGTGTTTAATCGAATCGAATAAATGTCGCGACACACTCTAACGACAACGTTGATGTAAAAATAAAAGACGAAGCGAGATTTTAGATTCACGACTTGTTTTATTCAATATCAACTTAAGACTAACAGATATTGGTTTAATAAATGATAAAGAAAGCTCTGTTGAATGTTTACATTATGGAGGGCACCGCTGGTTGCTGGGAACCAAGCGTTGCTCGTTATCTCGGCTTAAGCTGGGAACAAAAATTATGCTGACTATGTGATTTGCAATCGATGCTGATCGATTGGGGGAGATGCGCCGGCTAGACGGCTCTTTGTTTACAATTGTTGAATTTATTCTCAAGTGAGGCTTGGGAATGTTTATAATTGGGGGTTGGATTCATTCTCAAGTGAAGCTTGGGAATGTTTATAATTGGGGATATGGAACTCTGTAGAATAAATTGGGGGGAGAAGAATAATTATTTTTATATATAAATTAAAATAAATTTTTTTTTTTGTAAAAAAAAAATTATAAAATGTTATTTGGGGAGTTTTTTTTGGGGGGGGGGGGTGGTGTTGGGGAAGGTGGTGCGGCGTGGGTTTGAGATTGTAGGTCCGAATGCTAATAATGAGAAATGTTAATTTAATTTTTTTTAATTTCAATTCAAAATGCACATATAAAATTAAAATTCAAATTAAATATTTCAAGGTACGGGGTCATTTACACTAGGCTCGATCGACGGTTGCCTTTCGTACTTGTTTTATATATTTATACTATCTATTTTTGTTTTTTTTTTTTTTTTTTTTTTTTTTTTTTTTTTTTTTTTTTTTTTTTTTTTTTTTTAAAAAATATTTTTTAAATATTTTAAAATTTATAATTTTTTTTTTTTTTTAAAAATATATTTTTTTTTTTTTTATTAAAAAAATTTTTTTTTTTTTTTTTCCCCCCCCCCCCCCCCCAATAAAAAAAAAAAAAAACACACCCCGGGGGGGGTGTTTTTTTTTTTTGGAAATAATCTTGTATTTGCCGCACCTAAGAAAAAAAATTTTGGGGGGAACTTTCCTAGGGACAGCAAAAATGCTTTACCTTTAAAAATTGGCCTGCAACGCCACCTTTTCCCATAATTAATTAAATAATTTACAAACTTCAATGTCGTTTTTAGCGAACTTGTTCTTATCGTACAGTATTGTAATTTATAATTGGTGTGGAGACGAACTATATTAAACTATCCTCAAACGTGCATTAAAATCGGACTATAAACAAGAAGACTAGAGGCGTTACAATACATACAAACACATGTTGGAAAATTTTCCCTGTCTGCGTGGCGGCGCCGCTGCCTGCTGACGCTGGCCGCGCCGAATACACACATGCATACATATATGCATCCCATATTGTCAAAAGTATGTGCGTTGCATACAAACAAACAGATGTATGTGTGATTATGCTTAGATTGTTTTTGTTTCAACATTTTTTAATGTCATTATATCTCGATACCGATTTTAATAATTTAATGGTAAAAAAATGCAGAGAGAATTATACGGTCGGGCGTGCTCGGCTGTACTTTTTTTCTTGTTTTATATTTTGTTTGTCGATTTAATTTAATTTATTCTTTAAACGTTTCGCTATAAATTTTTTCTTATAAATTTTTTCCATTTTTAATTTTTCTTTCTCCATTACACATGTGTATGTATACTAACATACATTTTGTATACTGTTTTTATCTATTTTTTCTTAAAAACACAGTAGATGGCATCATTGTTACCTGTAAATATGAATAAATGAAGTGTCTTTTAAAATTTGTCAGTTTCATGCACGGCGGTATATGCAAGTATATATATATTTAGAGACATATGTAGATACATACGTACCAATACACCACATACACCTTACACCACACTTATTATTTACGTTAAAGATTTCTTTCCCACAAAAAACTAATGTAAATACTATCGAAATATCAAATGGTGACAATAACAATTCTGGCTTCCCACGAATTTATTAAATATCATAAACAATTCGCCAGAATCGTTATTCCCATCATTGGGGTTAAAACTGCTGACGTTACACAAATCCTGGCCGAACTCTCTCAATCTCTTCAAGATCGAGATCTCTCTTTCTATTTACATAAGAGCCAAAAGCTCAATGAGTCCAAAGTCCAATTAATAAAAGCTCAAAACCGAGGTTTGCTTAACGTCATTAGAACATAGGATAAGCAGTCTAGATTTGTACTCCGTAGCTTCGTGTTTTATTGAATAAAGTTTTATATTTTTTTGATAAACCAAGTGTCCAACTACATTATTGGCCCAGCCGTGTAAGACTTACAACCCAATTATCAGTCGTGGCCCATATTTTAAATGTGCGACCGCCATAATTGCTATTACTAAGAAAACCGCGCAAACCACCAAACAGTGTTCAACTAAAAATAGATCCTCTGGACTATTTGAACACCTGTAATAAGGAGCTTATTTCCGGGCTTTAGATTGATCCCTGTAAATGTAAGTCTCTTATAATTCAAGAAAAGTGACAATCCAAAACCTGAAGTGACTAACAACAATTATTTTGTGAAAATCAACTGCTAACAAAATAAAACAATCTACAACTACACAAACCATATACAACAACAACATCATGGCAACAAACACACCAGTGGAATTATCCGAAATGCATTTAAAGCAAGCGCTTGTACAAATTCGACAAGTGCCAGTATTCGACGGAAAAACCGTGGAACTAACTGCATTTATAAGGAGGATCGATTTTATCATGCAGTTATACCCAACACAGGATGTGAGACAACATAGTGTGAGCAATCGAGATGCAGACCTCCGGATCGGCGCAACAACTGTCGCTGCTGACAGCGAGAGTTAAGAAGTGCCCTCATCGACGAATTTAAGATCCAAATTCCGTATGTACGAAAATGGTTATAACGAACGTAATAACAAAAACAATGACAATTCCAAAACGAACAAAATCCAAAGCAATTCAAGCAATGAAAACCGTGGAAAGGGAAATAGTCAGAATTATTACCCTAATCCAAATTACTCAAATAAAGCTAACCCAAATCATAAACCAAAAGAAAATGCTGAAGCATTACAAAAGGAATTCAAACAAAATTTTGGTCAAGCTATATCACAAAACCCAATGAATTACCAAACTCAGAATCAAAGACCTCCCAATCGCCCTCATAAAAGACAGAGAGAAGGTAGTGGCCACTCTAAGATGAACACATTTGAAAATTTTCATCATGGAGCCTCGGACGACGAAAAACCAATCCCTTTATCAGGTTAGTTATGAATGGACAAAATTTTAACTGTGTAATTGACACAAGTTCATCCATTAATCTTATGAAACAAAACTTTTTAAATGTTCTTATAACAAGTAAGAAAGGCTACAGTCGATCGAGCCGACTGTAAAAGACCCCGTACTCCCATAGAAGTGCGCAATTGTATTCAATTTAAATTTAAATTTTTGAATGAAATTTTAAAATTTTATTTTTATATGTACATTTTGAATTGAAATTAAAAAAAATTAAATTAACAATTCGCATTGCCGCAACTCTATCAGTTGCACCACGCGCCACTTTCAAGAATTCTCCGATAATCAGCATTTACATATTATTCATACAAACACACATTCGTTTGAAATTATATGTATGCATGTATGTATGTGTGTGTGTATTCGGCGCGGCCAGCGTCAGCCGGCAGCGCTGTCGCCACACAAGCATCGAAAACGTTCGAACATGTGTTTGTATGTTTCTGTCTCGCTCTCGCGCGTAAGTGACATTGCAGTTAAATAACAAACTTTCTAACGCAGTAGCTCTTTTGTTGAAGGTAGTATGTTGATGCCACTTTCAGAATAGTTTGATTTTATATGTCTCTATACGAATGTTGAATTACAACACCCTACTATATGAATAAATGCCTTAAACATGGCATTAAAGTGAAAACGTTTGGTTAACTCTCAGGAGAAAAGGTGGCGTGGCAGCTCAAAATTTGTAATGGCATTGCATTAAGGTTGTCTCTAGCAACCTGTTTACCAGAAATGGTGTTCCTAAGTGCCATAGTTACTGACTTATTGGTCATTGCGGGGGCGGTAAGGGGCGTGGCAACAATTTGAAATAAACTTGATCTGCTCGCGAAGATAACGGACTTTCATTCCAAATTTGGTGTCTCTAGCTTTTGTAGTTTAAAAGATCCAGGTGTTCATACGGACGGACGGACAGACAGACAGACGGACAGACGGACATTGCTATATCGACTCGGCTGTTGATGCTGATCTAGAATATATATACTTTATGGGGTCGGCCACGCCTCCTTCTGCCTGTTACGCACATTTCGCTTCTGACAAACCTAATAGACCCCTATACTCTTTTTTAGAGTACGGGGTCTAAAAAGAAAATAAAAGAAAAACGCAAGTCAGTGTATTTCACATACTTATATATATATACTTATATTTATTTTTCCTATATCTAATTATAGTATAATAATATGTACACATGTATTACATATGTAAGCCTATATTTATATATGTATTAAATTTATGTTTGTAAGCCTATATTTATTCATGTATTTAGTTTACATATTTGAATGCAAAAACATTATTTTGTTAATGTTTTCTGCATTACTTGCAATAAGACATCGTTTTTCGCTAATGAGATTTCTTGCGTCTGAAAATGTCCTCTCAGAAGCCGCGCTGCTCGCTGGAATACAGAATATTTTGCAACTGGTTTTATAAAGAAGCGGAAAAAATTTTTGGTGCATATTCCACCAAGCTAATGGATCAAAATCTACAGTATATGGAACACTTATATTGGAATATGATGCTATTTCTTGATCTATTTGGTTGTAATTTGAATCGACTTGAACTTCTATGAAGTCAGCAAACTCATCGTTATCTATTGGTGCTTGAGTTGGGCAACAAACATTTTCTATGAAGAAATGTTGCATTATATTTTTGCAATCATTGACTACATCCTCTTTTTCTGCAGTTGAAAATTGTAGCAATTTGTTTGTTGGTGGGAAAAGGTACAGAGCTATGTTATGAAATTTGGTTAAGTTTGGTATTATTGTTGTTGATGCGGATTTGAGTAATTGAATAATTTCAATGTCAGTGTTATTGATCTGGCAACTTTTCTTTAACTTATTAGACCCCGTACTCTAAAAAAGAGTATAGGGGTCTATTAGGTTTGTCAGAAGCGAAATGTGCGTAACAGGCAGAAGGAGGCGTGGCCGACCCCATAAAGTATATATATTCTAGATCAGCATCAACAGCCGAGTCGATATAGCAATGTCCGTCTGTCCGTCTGTCCGTCTGTGTGTCTGTCCATCTGTCTGTCCGTCCGTCCGTCCGTATGAACACCTAGATCTTTTAAACTACAAGAGCTAGAGCCACCAAATTTGGAATGAAAGTCCGTCTATATTGCAGGCAGGTTAAGTTTATTTCAAATTTTTGGCACGCCCCCTACCGCCCCCGCAAATTGTAAAAAACAGTTTTCATTGCACTACAACTTTGAAACTATGAAAGCTATCGTAACCAAATTTACATAGTAGGTGTATGGTACAACTATAACTATCCTCACCAAGTTTCATCAAGATCGGACAACTATAGCTTATAGCTCCCATAGCACAAATCGGTCAAAAACAAAAAATTTGTATGAAGACATGTAGTATTTGTTAAGTGATCGCAACCAAACTCACACAGAATGTGTACATAATTATTAAAAGTAACTTCACCAAATTTTGTCCAAATCGGACAACTACAACATGTAAAACAAATTGGTCAAAAATGTTAAAAATTGCAATTTATGTACGTGTTTGAAGAAAAGTGGTAAATCAATGTTTATCTACTTTAGCCGTCATCATTGTAAACAGTGCTGTGGTCCAAGTGATGTGACATGCATTAGAGAAACATGAGGTCTGCGGTTCGAACCCCAGCACAGACAGGCATTTGTTTTCTTTTTCTATAACAAAACATTTTTATATGTAAATGCAGATAATCAGCAGTACATGCAAATTGAGGTGTGGTGCATATGGTAGAGTGGCGACATGTGAGAATCCTGTGTCTGATACCGCGGGTTCGATTGCAGCTAGCGCATAAATTTTTTTTACTTTTTTAAATTTTAATTTAAACAATTATCTTTTTTTTTTAAATTTGTATTTTAAAATATGAATTAGTCTACTGCTTCTTCTTTTAAGTTTGTAAGTATTTTTGTATGCGCACTACAAGGAGTACGGGTTCTTATACAGTCGGCACGTCGACTGCAGCCTTTCTTACTTGTTTATATTTGGAATAATTAGATGTATGGTTGGACGTTTAGTTGCTTCCAGCGAGTGGGGCAAAGACTTTTTAGCGAAAATCCCAACGAGGAATTCATTCCTGATTTTTTGAAATACTTCACCAATTTGGTGCAAGTGGACACAATGAAGCTCATGTCAGGAACAGCATCAATAGCTTTTTCCACAGCGTTGTTCAGCAGATGGTTCACGCAGTGAATTTTATCCAAATCACGAAAAGCCTTTATCATGTTTGACCCTCGATCTGTTACAATAATAGGCTTGTCCCCTTCGAGATCGCATCCGAAGTTCTGCAAAGTTTCCATTATTTTGGTCCGAATATTTGAGCCTAGTTATAAAAAAAAACTTAATTGAATTTATTTTATAAACTCGTAGATTAACTTAACATACCTGTGCAGGACGCCTCCTTCATTGACTTCATAGCCATTAAACGATCCACCAAAACTCCATCCATTATATAGTGGATAGTAGACGATAAATACGAAGCTCTTAAAAAATTATCCGTCCATATATCGCTAGTGATGGCATATCCAAACACCTTGTATTTTTGTATTTCGTTTTTAATTGGGCCAAAGTGTGACTCGTAAAGAGTTCCTATGTTCCGCGACACTGTAGTTGGATGTGGTAACAATTTTTCTACATCGACGTTGGGTGTAAAAGTTGCCCCAACCTTAATTACGAACGACGCAAACTTTTTAAGCCCCGAATCGTCAATAATTTTTAACAGACGACAATTCTTAACCACCCATTCGGTTACGACAACTACGCCCTCCTGCTTCACTTCTGAATTCACTTCAACAGTGTTCGAAGTTTTCTGCGCCTTGCTGCTGTTGACTACATAGCACTTGTGTTTTACTAAATTAGACGTACTACCTTTAAATTTAAGAACTGTAAAACACGTCTTACAGGCTACTACGTCCACAAACTCCTCTCCATTTTCCTTTTTTATCTTAGAAAAAAAAACTGCCAAACTTCGCTTCGTCCTCCCTTTTCAATTAACGTATACATGCCACTATGAAGTTTCTCCTTTACTTCATCTGAATCATTTTCTTTTAAAAACTACATGTATATTTAAAAAAAAAAATTAATTAAATCTGAAAAAACGCATAGGAAACATTTATGGACAGGTCACAAGTTCACAGTTATTAGTCTAATCACAAAGAAAACAATTTATTAACCATATTACAGATCGCATACACATATGTAAATAACACAAACAAAAACTAAACTACAACAACAATACAATACATACCGTGTCGGCTTTCGCTCCGTTGTCTTCGTTCATTTTGCGTGTGTTTCGTTTGGGCGATGCTAAAGAAATGAATACACACAAAATCTATGCCACAACTCGAATACATTCGAATGTCTTCAGCTTTGCCAAAGTTTTCTTTCCGTTCTACGCACTTATTTATTCTCGCTCATTTCGTTGAATGCCGTTAGTTATGAGACACAGTGTGGTGTGTCACTCCTTTTGTGCTTCATATTCAATCAGCTGAATTCATTCGAATACATTCAATTTTACGTATGCTGTGAGTGGACTCATGCATTGCGTGTAAGTATGTTAATACCACGCATTCTGGCCGTTATCTGATTTTTGTGAATTTTCTAGTTATGCCCTGTAACACGACAAATTGCTACAGCCAGTTTTGGGAGAAAGTATCTCCATCATCTGGATCCTAACCCCCACACGCCAGTTCCAAAAAAATTGATTCTGTTGAGCTGTTGAGCTGAGGTTAGGGTAATTTTCGGTCGATGATGCCGGTGCACCGCAGTAACTGTGCGCAACCGCGTGCCCGCACCTACGGACGATAATCAGCAGACGAGCAGCAGACTGTACAACTCAGCTGATCGAGAGCAGCACAAATCAAGACCCGCCCCCCTTAGACGAAGATCGCAGCTTACGTAGCTATCAGCAGCTTAATTGTGTGTGTGTGTGTGAAAAAAAAGGTTAAAAGTGCAGTATAAAAGAGAGAAAAAAACAAAATTTTAATATAGTTAGACAGCTACAATTCTTCAAAACAAAAGAAAATTGCGAGAATGTGTTAGCGCAGCTGATCTAAAAAGCCCAATATTGAAGCCTGGTTGTTGTTGTTGCGAAAGCAAAAACTACGACCTGTACAAAGAGTTTATAATTTTCAATAATTAAAGCAACAATGTGGGCTTTGACAGTTGCAATTATTTAAACACAACCAAAAAGAAAAAAGGAAAAATTTTTTTTTTAATACATTGCTTTTTGGACATACAATAAAACTATATACACATTGCACACATATATATATAAATATGTAACAGTTTTAACAAACCTTTCAACATACATACAACACCTATGCCCAAAAACGATGGAAAGCTTTCCAGCGCGGGAGTATTCATGTAAGTGATTTTGTGACATACATACATATTAACATACCTATATAGTGCCACAATGTGTTAATTTTGCGGTTAAGAATTTTTAATTAAAATAAAAACCTAGCCTGCCTAAACCTTAACGTAACGCATAAAAGAAAACATAAATATGTACATAAATATATAAATATTCTTATATACATAACCTTATATTTATATGTTTATATATATATGTATATTTTTTCTAACAAAGGTAAACATTATTAATTTCTCCTTGTATGTATCTTTTAATCTACATACAAAATTTGCAAAGATCTTTTCTTTGGTTTGTGTTTTTATATTCAAACCTATTGCCGGTTGTTATCAGTAGTTACTTGTAACGTAACAGAACATGTAAAAGCAAAACCAACAACAATTACAACTAACCAGTGGCCTTGGCTTGATCAGCTGCTAGAATCACGCACAAAGTAAAAGAGTGAAATGAGACAATAATAAAACGCTAGGCTTATCGCTTTCGTGCGTACACTTATGTACATAAATATAGACGCACCCTAAAAGAAACAAAATGAAATGGTAACAAAAACATTTCAATTTTTAAATAATTGATTAGTTATTTTTTTTTGCACATACACACAAAGAAGCACACCCCTATATGATTAATCGTGGAATTAAAATAAGACCAACATATATACCTATACAAATTGCAAGCTATGTAAGAGTAGATATCAAGTTGTGTTAAGTAATTATTTCAGTAATGGTTAATCTATTAGTACAAACCTGAAGCCTGAACATTTTGGTTAGGTTTTTTTTTTGTTTTGAATTACTATAAGACATGAAGTAAAATATACCTAATTATAACGTTTAAAATAACTTGCAAATTTTTTTTAATTTTGTTTTCTAGACGACGTGTTGTTTGAAGTAAAGTTTGAGTAACGATCTATTGTTAGGGAATCTTTGCAAACTTTTAACCTTAAATATTATGGTCGGAAAGGGTGAAGAACGCCGGTGTCGATTATCAGCTTAGACCTCGCATCTTATCAGTATACGTTGGTGCGACTTATGACAGTTTTGTTTTGTTTTTTTATTATTCATTGAGTTAACATAATGTGAATTAGTTTCCGATAGGAATCCTAAAATTTTAAAGTTTATAGCAGAGCTATTGGGTAATGGCAACCATGGTATTTCCTTATCTCACTAATCTCAGTATAGATCATCTAGAAGCCTACCGATAGTGAAGAGAAAACGTATTCGTGTTTTTGAGATTCAGCTTTTAATTGTTGTCTGGAACATGTAAATATGCTGTCTGCATATTCATGCCGAATAATTTGATGTTGGGAAGAAAAGGCAAGAGTAATAACATCTCTTCATTAATAGTTTCAATAGACCAAAAAAATACCTCCTTTCTGTCACACCAAATGTATACTTAAAAGTATTGACTCTTTCTTTATGTTTAAAAACCATAAACTGTCCACTCTAGAAACCAAAAAATATTTTCTTGACAATGCCTGTAGATCATAGACCCCAAGAAAGACAATTGGTTGGCAAGCCAACCGAAAGCAATTGTGCCATTTGTGGCCAAGTTTTGAACAACACAAGTCCTTGTTATCTAACTCCATGTGAACATGTGTTTCATAAAAGTTGCTTATTAACTTGGGTTGATCAACATAGTGATTGTTATACATGTGAGCAATCAATAAATTTACAAAATTTGAAATTAGTGGTAGGTAACTGTTCGCCACATGCAAAATAAGCTGATCCTTCTGCTCAAGCCAGCTCTGGTTCAAGAGTTACTACTCGTAACCTGGCCAAGCATTACAGCCCCCTGAGCCGTCCACGTCTGCTGCTGAGCCCAGCCGAGTCAATTTTTCACTCACGCAAAGCTAGTGATACTATTCAAAAGTGGAATATTCATTTCGATGGATCTCCTGAAGGTTTGGGTGTAGAGGAATTTGTCTATAGAGTAAAGTCTCTCACCGATGAAACTTTAGAAAGTGACTTCATTGCTTTGTGTAGGCACATACATATTTTGTTTGCTGGAAAAGCACGCGATTGGTATTGGCGATATCACAAACAAGTGAATCTCATCGTTTCGGTCGATATTTGTGCTGCTTTACGTCAACAGTACAAAGAATATCGATCAGATTTTCTGAGTATGGAACATGTTCGATCTCGGAAGCAAAAAGTTAATGAACCCTTTTCCGTTTTCTCTGATGCAGTTGCATCCCTTATAGACAAGAGTGCCATTAAAATTAGTGAGGAGGAGTTGATGGAAATACTTAAAAACAACTTGCTTCCTAACATTCGAGAAAAACTGTTATATCAACCTGTCCATTCAATAGGTCATCTTCGTCGTTTGGTTCAGATGAGTGAAAATCTTACAGTAGAGCTCAGCTGTCGCACTGAAAACGTATCTAGACCGAAACCTATAGTATCTCGTCATCAATTATATGCAGCTGAAGCAGTATGTTCAGATGTCGATATCGATGACTCAGGTGAAGTAGAAATCGCCGCCATTCGAGGTTCCAAAGTCAAATGTTGGAATTGCGAAGAGTTAGGGCATGTTTGGGAAAACTGTTTAGCTGAACGTCGTATCTTTTGCTATGGTTGTGGAGCTGTAAACACGTACAAGCCACAGTGTAAATCCTATCTTAACAGACAGTCGGAAAACCGTCGATCGTGTGCACCCAACAACAACAGGGTATTCCCGAAAGCATCAGACCAGTAATCGCCGGAAATTGCTCGGCAGCCCAGTCTGCTAATTCCGAAAAGCAGATGGATGTCGTACCAGCTTCGGACTCTGAAGAATCTAATCCAATTTATTTAAGACCGTATAAGGAACGATTGGAAAATTATCTTCAAGTCAGAAATCGGATGTTTAACGAACATAAGCCTAGAATTATTAAGCGTAATTTAAGAATGCGTAATTATTTTGATATTGTCAAGATAGCTCAACGATCTATAGTGTAAACAATTTTTAGTGATCAAAGAGATATGCGTAGTTATGCAGAAGTTTGGTTCCTGGAATACACAGTATTTGAAGTGCTTGACACAGGAGCAAACATTAGTTGCATCGGCTCATGTTTGGTCACAAAAAAGAAATTTGGAGAGTATAAAGCCATCAACTCCCATGCTGAAACTGCAGATGGAGAAAAGAAAAACATTATAGGAGTTTTAGATATCATGATGACATATAAAACGTTAACCAAACGCATAAGTCTCTA